>BKCP01005439.1:144961-158342 GCA_008636005.1 Striga asiatica | reverse complement strand
ATATATATATATATATATATATATATATATTTTTATTACAAATACAGATTAAAAAACCATTATACACCTTTCTTATTATTATCTTATTCTGTAGCTAGGCTCGGGATAGTTTTGTAGTTGTCCCGTAATTGTATGATACTGTTTCAGATCACACATAGCTCCATTTTAATTTAATTTACTATAATGTTCTGTGTCAGGGTTTTGCGTGTGTTGAGGGCGGCATTTGCATGTCGAGCATGGGACGCCCGATTTCGTATGAAAGAGCAGTAGCTTGGAAGGTGTTGAATGAACAAGAAGATACACATTGCTTGTGTTTCATGTTCGTTAATTGGTCTTTTGTTTGATTCACCTAAATTTACCACTCAGATATTTCAACATTACTTTTTGACCTGTGTGTGAATCGATCCCTCGTTGTTTCATGTTATTCTGTTGAAGTTCAGGGAACTGGATTTATTTTCTTCTGGTTTAGTTTGTAGTGTAACTTAACTCTTAATTGATCCCCCAAAACCCTACTAAATTATTTATTCGTATAATTAAATAGCTTCCTGGCATTTTTCCCTTTTGTACTTCTTAATGTAATCGTTTGTTTATTAATGGATTAATTGGACTTCATTTAGCGGTTTCACCAACCAAATTTGCTAATCAGCTTGTGGATAATGAACTTTTTAGAGCTTCTCCAACAGACTGTTAAAAAAATTATTTTAGCTTATATATATATTTATTATACAAATTTATATATAATAAATTGTACAAATTTACTGGGCACTGAAATGTAACCTATAATGATATTAATATAAACCTATGATTAGATAGAAATAAATTAATAAATTTATATACTTGAACTCTATTATTGTTTAAGAATAACGATTATTTTATATTCATATCAATCTATTTATACTATATTATACTATATAAAAGGACGAATGATTTTGTAAAAAAATAAACTGTCTAAAACATCTTTACTTTGACATATTTTAATGGCAAATTATTAATACAGTAATGCCCAACATATCTTATATTTTTTATTAAAAAATAAACTTTGTAAAAAAAATTTTTAGGTAGTTCATTTTTAGTCTAGCTAAGCATGAGTGGGAAGGGGGTCTGGGTTTTAGAGAATTTAATGAGGCCTTAATTTTGAAGCAGATTTAGAGAGTTCTCACTAAGCCTAATTGTCTTATAGGTAGGGTGCTTAGAGGTAGATACTTTTTTAGGCAAAAGTTCATGGATATACTTAAGAAGAAAGAAGAAAAATGATTCCTGGATGTGGAAATGTTGGTTAGAAGCTAGAACTTCCTTAGAACTGGGGATTAGGTTCCAGGTTGGTAATGGGGAACTCTATTAATGTTTGGAACTCTCCCTGGATCTCTACAACAACAACAACAACAACAACATAGGTTTTTAGTCCCAAGCAAGTTGGGGTAGGCTAGAGATGAAACCCAAGAGAACCAATGGTAAGATAAACACAAAAAGGGCTCAAAAACAAAAAGAAGAGATTGGAGCAAATTTCAAACCAGTGTGCAATTGTGCAGGGGATGAACTTCATATTCAGAAAGTTTCTGAATTGATTGATGGTGAAGGTCTGAATTGAGACACTGAACTGGTAATGCAAACCTTTAGCCCCACTGAAGCTGGCCAAATTTTACAAATCCACATCAGTCACAGAGGCTCAAATGACAAGCTGATATGACACACTAACAAAAAAGGCCACCTCTCTATTAAGGAAGCTTACAAGAGTGATGAGGGAGAAATAGAAAGAAACAGTAGGAGAGGGGACAAGCACAGACAGAGGTTTCACCATTCAGCATCTCTGAAGAAGACATGTAAAACCAAAGGTGAGAAATTTCCTTTGGAAATGTTGGCACAACTACCTGGGCACAAACACTAATCTGCACAAAAAAGGAATGCCAATTTATGTTTATGCTGCTGGTGTTGGGAGAAAGAAGAAACTCTGGAACATTTGTTCTTCAATTTCAATAGAGCTCAGACTGTTTGGAAATTAATTGGAATATATTGGAACAAGCTACAGCTGGAGCATGCTTAATTCCAGGACTGGTGGGAGGACTTGTGTAGTCTAAAGGATAGTAGAGTGAACAGAGAAAGAATTGCATTTTCCACCTATCTCCTTTGGTAGATGCGGAGAACTAGAAATACTTGAATATTAAAGAATGCGAGAATTACTGAGCAGAAACTGGTTAAAGGAGCGGAATGAATTGAATTTGAGGCTGCAAAACATCTTTGTAGACAGGCTGCTGTTAAAAAACCTTAAAGAGCTGGGAGGAGACAGGGAGTATGGGTGCACAGTGCTAGTGTTGCCAACCATGCTATCTGGAAGATTAGAGGTATAGCCTACACAGCTGGAGCAGTGGTGACTCAATGGTTTGGTAATAAGGAACCTCACACTCCATGCCAACTTGAGGACTCCTTGCTTCAGATAAGAAACTGGCTTGCAAAAGGAGTGGGCCAGAATTGGCACAGAGCAGAACTCTACATAAGGGTGTAGTGAATCAAGGGGATTTTGAAGAATTTGCCGAAGAATTTGACGGATCTGGGAAATTTAAGGCTCAGGCGACGGGACAATTGGAAAATGAAGCCGGCGAGATGGGCTTAAGTGATGAAGATAATGAAATTAAAGTAGCGCCATGTGGATCATTTGAAGACGCAGGATCATTTAATTAGCTAAGGCCTGCGAGCCGTTCATTTAGCATCTTTTTATTACCCATTTTTTATTTGCTTTATGTTTGAAGTTGGTTATTTGTGGGACCAATGGCATTGTATTTAATCGTGACAATTTGGAAATGAAAAGGACAAGAAGAAAGTTATCACTCCTTTTTATCTATTTCTCTCTCTCTAACTCTTTCTTCTTCCCCAATTCATCCACATTATGCTTACAGTAATTCCTACAAATTAAATTAAGGGTCCACTACAATTGGTATCATCCAGTTCCGTATTTTTCCATCACCATGGCAGAGGCCACTCGCTTCAAGGATCTGCAAGAAGCCCAGAAAAAATTAGATCATTTAGTACACACTGAAAGCTTGAAACGTGATGCTGCGGAAATGAAGATGCAGGACCAAATTAACGACATGAACACAGCTTTTACCAGCCGATTTGATCAGCTTGCTGACACACTCGCTGCTATTCAACTTCAGCTTCTCAACCCTAAAGGATCTCATGATTCTATTCTGGGAGATCCTCATGGATCCACCTCACATACCACACACAGGCCAAAATTTCTGCAGGACAACTCAACATCCAACTTCATCAGCCCTTTGCCCAGAATTGAATTTCCTAAATTTGATGGTTCTCATCCTCGTACCTGGATTTTAAAGTGTCAGTCTTACTTTAAACTTATGCCAACTATGCCAGATTCTCAGAAGGTTCATTTAGCTGCAATGCATTTTGAAGGGAAAGCATCTCAATGGTTTCAGAACTTCTCAAACAAACCAGATGACCTCACCTGGTCTCAATTTCTGGACATCATTTCTGCTCGATTTGAAGCTTTGAAGGAGGCTAAGATCATAGTTGAATTCAATAAACTTAAGCACACAGGTTCATATATTGATTATGTGGATAAGTTTGAGGAGTTACGGTCCTGCATGTTACTGCTTAACAAAGGTGGCTACTCTGAAGATTACTTTATAGCTAGTTTCATCAGTGGTCTTAGTGATGAGTTGCAATCCTTCATTCAAATGTTTGAACCATCAACACTGCAACACACTATTGACTTGGGGCACAGACAATTAACTACACTTGATGCACTGACCAGAAGATTGAGAAGTGGTGGGAAACCTACTGTGGGATTTCAACCTTCCTCTAGAAAGCCAGATGTTTCATCTGTTTCTTTTCATCCCACCTCAGCTAAGACTTTTCCTACCTCTATTCCACCCAACTTTAAACTACTCACTTCCTCAGAAATGGCAACTAGGAGAGAAAAGGGCCTTTGCTATAATTGTGATGAGCAATTTTTTAAAGGACACAGATGCAAACACAGAGTCAATTACATGATGATGACTGAGGAGGAGGAATCCCTTTATTCCTCAGAACATGTCGACCACAGTGTAGACTTTTCAGATGACACAGTTATGGAGGAGATACATGTCACCTTGCATGCTGTTAGTGGGGACAGTGGGGTCACTACTATGAGACTTTATGGCACAGTTGGACAAGACAAATTGCATATCCTTACTGACACGGGCAACACTATCAGTTTTATTCAGGAATCCATGGCAAAAAACCTGGGATGTAAATTGGAGCAGGCCAAACCTATCATGGTCAAAGTTGCTAATGGGAACAAAATGATTAGCTCCAGTAAAGTAAATGGTTTCCACTGGAAAATGCAGGGACATTCATTTCATTTTTCTCCTCGGGTTTTAGATAATGTTGGTTGTGATTTAATATTGGGAGGGGATTGGCTCAAATCCTGCACTCCCATTGAACTGGATTATGAGAAGATGACTTTCACTGTTACCTTGAGGGGCAAAAAGGTCAAGCTCCAAGCTCTCACTGCCGGGGTTGAGTGTCAGTTCATCTCAGGACCAGCACTTTATAAAATGGTTCACTGTGAATTGCCCAATCAAGTGGAAGAAATGTTTTGGATAAAGTTACAAGAACATGGCTCCTCTTCTAATTCACAACTCTCTGGGCTATTGGAGGAATTCTCTGATGTTTTTGAGGAGCCCACAGGCTTACCTCCCTCAAGGGGGGTTGAACACCAAATTATCCTAAAGGATGGCAGCTTACCCAAGCATCACCATCCTTATAGGGTTTCCCACAGCCAGAAGGCTGAAATTGAAAAGATTATTGAGGATCTTCTACATTCAGGGCTCATTCAACCCAGCACTAGCCCTTTTGCTTCCCCTGTTCTTTTAGTCAAGAAAAAAGACTCTACATGGAGGATGTGTGTGGACTACAGGTTTCTTAATAGTTACACTATTAAACATGATTTTCCCATTCCTATTATTGATGAGTTATTAGATGAGTTATATGGTGCTCAGTATTTCTCTAAGATTGACCTTAGATCTGGTTATTTTCAAATCCTGATGAAACCTACAGACAGACACCTCACAGCTTTTAACACACATCATGGTCAATTTGAATTCCTTGTTATGCCTTTTGGCCTCTGTAATGCACCTGCCACATTCCAATCTCTTATGAACCAAGTGTTTCACTCTCAACTTAGAAAAACTGTCCTGGTCTTTTTTGATGATATATTGGTTTACAGCAAGACATGGCAGGACCATATGACCCATCTCAGAGAGGTCTTGACCATTTTGAGACACCACAAACTCTTTGCCAAGAAAAGCAAATGCCATTTTGGGCAGGAACAGGTTGAGTACCTAGGGCATTTGATTTCTAAGAAAGGTGTGGCAACAGATCCCTCTAAAATTTCTGCTATGGTTCAGTGGCCTATTCCCAGCACTATCAAGCAGTTAAGGGGTTTTCTGGGTTTGACTGGTTATTACAGGAGGTTTATCAAGGATTATGGTGTTCTCAGCAGACCCCTCACTACTCTACTCAAAAAAGGAAATTTCTATTGGACCACTGAGGCCACTTCAGCATTCACCAAATTAAAGGAAGCTATGATCACTGCCCCTGTGTTGGCTTTACCTGACTTTGCTACTCCCTTTGTTTTGGAAACAGATGCCAGTGGCCATGGAGTAGGTGCTATTTTAATGCAACAAGGTCGGCCTATTGCCTTTATGAGTAAAACTCTCAGTCCAAAAAATCAAGCTCTTTCCATTTATGAGAGAGAGTTTCTAGCTATCCTTATGGCTATTCAGAAATGGAGGCATTACTTGTTGGGTTACAAGTTCATTATCAAAACTGATCAACAGGCACTTAAACACTTGTTGGATCAAAAGGTGATTTCCCCTTTACAACAAAAATGGATCTCTAAGCTCCTAGGTTTTACTTATGAGATCCAGTATAAAAAGGGAATGGAAAATAAAGGTGCAGATGCTTTGTCAAGGAGTGGTGTGGATGAAATCTGTCATGCCATCACTACTGTTTCACCTAAGTGGATACAGCAAATTTCATCCAGCTATGCTCTAGACCCTTTTTTCAGGCAGGTTATTCAAAGCAAAACAATTGACCCTACCTCTTACCCTGAGTTTGAGCTTTTGGGAGATGTACTCCGATACAAAACCAGGGTGGTTGTGGGGAATGATGCCACTCTAAGGAAGTCCATTCTTGCTGAACTGCACAATTCTGCCCTAGGGGGACACTCTGGCTCACAGGCTACTTATCTCCGAATCAAAAGGGTTTTTTATTGGCCAAATCTTAAAAAGGATGTCTTCAATTGGGTTAAGATGTGTGAGGTGTGTGCTAAAACCAAACCTGACAGTGGAAAGTACAAAGGGCTGTTACAACCTCTTCATGTCCCATCCCAGGCTTGGACCCATATTTCTATGGATTTTGTGGAAGGGTTACCTAAATCCTTGGGCAAAGATGTTATTCTAGTTGTGATTGACAGGCTGACCAAGTATGGTCATTTTATCCCCCTTTCTCACCCATATACTGCTACAACAGTAGCAAAGGTTTTCCTAGATACAATTTACAAGCTTCATGGTCATCCTATCAGCATTGTCTCAGACAGAGACAAAGTTTTCACCAGCCATTTTTGGCAAGAGTTATTTAAACTCATGGGCACACAATTATCACTTACCTCAGCCTATCATCCACAATCAGATGGACAGACAGAGCGGCTAAATCAGTGTTTGGAGAGTTATCTAAGGTGCATGGTGTTTGAAAACCCTAAGTCTTGGGCAAAGTGGCTACCTTTGGCCGAATTCTGGTATAATACAAATCACCATACTAGCCTAAAGTGCACTCCCTTTGAGGCTTTATATGGGTATCCACCCCCATTTTTCTCCCTCGACCCTTATATAAACTCATCGGACTCTGAAGCTACTGACTTTTTCAAGCACAGGCAACACATTTTACAGGACCTTAGGGGTAACTTACTGAATGCTCAAAATAGAATGAAACAATATGCAGACAAGGGCAGGACTGACAAACAATTTGCAATCGGCGACTGGGTTTACCTCAAGCTGCAACCTTTTCGGCAAAACTCAGTCGCTCTTCGCAAGAATATTAAATTATCATCCCGATTTTTTGGGCCTTTCCAGATCTTAGCTAAAATTGGTGAGGTTGCCTACCGTTTGGATCTACCTGAGGGCTCTCGTGTGCATCCGGTTTTTCATGTGTCGCTCTTGAAGCGTAGCATTAAACCACCAGAGGTCGCTTCCACTGAGTTCCCTCCGGTTGACGGCGACGGCAGATTCATTGCTTCTCCGTTGGAGGCATTAGACCATCGCCGTATTGATCGGAAGGGGCGCGCCGTGCCTCAGACTCAGGTTCGTTGGTCGCCGGATTCAGCTACACCGATCTCTTGGGAAGATGACGTTTTTCTACGCCGACGTTTTCCAAAGTTTGATCCTTGGGGACAAGGATCTCAAAAGGGGGGCGGTATTGTAGTGAATCAAGGGGATTTTGAAGAATTTGCCGAAGAATTTGACGGATCTAGGAAATTTAAGGCTCAGGCGACGGGACAATTGGAAAATGAAGCCGGCGAGATGGGCTTAAGTGATGAAGATAATGAAATTAAAGTAGCGCCATGTGGATCATTTGAAGACGCAGGATCATTTAATTAGCTAAGGCCTGCGAGCCGTTCATTTAGCATCTTTTTATTACCCATTTTTTATTTGCTTTATGTTTGAAGTTGGTTATTTGTGGGACCAATGGCATTGTATTTAATCGTGACAATTTGGAAATGAAAAGGACAAAAAGAAAGTTATCACTCCTCTTTATCTGTTTCTCTCTCTCTAACTCTTTCTTCTTCCCCAATTCATCCACATTATGCTTACAGTAATTCCTACAAATTAAATTAAGGGTCCACTACAAAGGGATGAGAACATAAGGAGTAAGCTGGCTACTAAGTTTGCTTGTAGTTTAATCTGCTGTTGTTTTGGCCTGAGTTGTTAGTTTCCTGTAGTGGCTTGTTGTTGCTCTCTCTTGGTTTTCTCCTCTGTTGTGTGTTTGCAATGTTTGGGTAGGTAGTTTTCTAAAGTTTGTGCTGTTTGGTTCGACTTTGTTGGTCGTGTAGGGATCTCTTGTGGAGCTTCCCATGGCTTTGTAGTCCTTTGGCTATTCGCGTTGTACATTGCAGTTTGGTGTTATAAAATTTGATGTTTGTTAAAAATGAAAAATAAAAAGACTCCACCCTCTTCATCTATTCACAAATTGAATACAAAACTCATTCAAGTTTTGTTGATCTCCTCAATTTCACAAACCCTCCAGATTCAGGAAAGTCAAATACAAAAAAATTTCAAACTCCTTCGATATGTTTTGTGTCAATCAAATTTGATAAACTCACATTTTTCCGAAACAATTGTACCCAAATTTCCAATATTCGATAGCCGCCGGCACTATTGTATCATCTCCTCTACCTTCTCAGATCAATACCTAATACAAATCTTACTGTAACCCTATATCCAAATTTCTACACATACAGCCCACCAACAATTATACGCAATTACACCAAGCCAGAATACATGAATTTTGCAGATGAAGAGTATTATCGATTTACCCCGGTCGGCCTCCTAGACGAGCCAAGCGTTGCTGCCAGAATACCGCTGGCCGTCACTATACCAATACAAATCTGAGGCGTATACTACCTCCCAAGCGCCGTTGCCGGTAGTTGCTGACGGATCCAAATAGTCGCCGTTTTGAAGTAGGGCCGCCGTCTTCACCGTTCAAACGTCATACGATTGAGCCGCTTGCCAATGATTTCGAGTCCATGCTCCGATGCCGCGCTGCTCCTTTGTCGACGATCCCCGGTCCGCCTCTGTTGCGTCGTCACCCCACCCTTGTGCACACGACGATGCCGGTCGTCAGTGGTGTTCGCAGCACCGCCGGCTGGGTGTCGGCCACCATCAACATCTACGAAATCGGACGGGGATAGAGAGGAAAGGGTGGAGAAATTTTGTTATTTTGGGAGAGATTTTGAAGGGGGGCTGTTCGTTTTTTTATTTTGGGACTGCAAATTGATGAGGAAAGATGAAAAGGGACAAGAAATTTACGGGAAGAGAGACGAGGGAATTACTTTGAGAAAAACTTGAAAAAGATGAATTTGACCATCAAATTTGGTTTGGGCTATGGGAAAAGTATTGGTTTAATTTTGGTCTTTAGCACTTGGGATGCAAGAGGTTGGATTGGGCTACAGGAATGAAAGAAGAAAGGGGTTAAGTGAGGAGTATCGATTTTGAAATGGGCTATTTACATGTTTGCTGACCGTTATCTAAATAATTGTATATACACGAGACATGCAAACAGTTTAGCATTAGTAGGAAATACTAGTGTGTATCCCATACGCTGCACGGAGGGGTTTTTACTTAAAATCTTTTCTAAGACTTTATATTAAACATAGTTATTTATGTTTAACATCTTATTATTATAAAAAAAGAAATACCAAATATGAAAAATAATATATTATTTATTTGAATATAATGAGTGTCCCCAACCAAACTAATAACATCCAACATATGATATATGATAAAATTAATTATATGATTGTCATACTTTTTGAAAAAATATACATATATTTCTAATAAACATGTAAGATCCGCATTTAAATTTGTATTTGGATATGGGATGAAAAATGAATATGTACAAATAAAAAAGTACCAAGAACCTACATAAAATGAGATTCTTTATAAACTTTAAAATATTTTGTAGTTAAGCAAATATTAACAAACAAAATCATCAATTAAGTTGAACTTATCGAATATAAAATATAATTTATGATATCATTGACCATATTTACCCGTTGTATTTAAAGTTATCATTGACCATATTTTTATGAATTAAGGTTTACAAAATATCTTTTTCAAAATAACAATTTTTTTTAATTTGAATTTGACTTTTTCATCCAACCGCCATTTTCCACAAAAATAAAAATAGTATTTTGGAAAATTTTAGACGTGAAAATCAAATAAAATTAATTTAATAGTAATCGATTAATTTAATATTATTCAAAATTGTTTAATTCGGTCAACCCGATCGCAGTGCACGTTTAATTGAAACAATCGCTTACAAAAAAAAAGGTAATCGCTTACCAAAAAAGGAAGTGAAATCTATCTATATAATATAAATCGGATTTGAAAAAAATAAAGGAAATGAAATTTCATAATTAGTTAATTTAAATTGATGTTATCCGATTTATATCAACTCCCTTCCAAAAAAAAAAGAAAATATCCGATTCCTACCAAATCGATTCAAATAAAAAAAGGATTATGATATACGTCCAAATAAATTACAATTGAAATGTAGGCGGGATTATGAAAAAAAAAATAAAAAAACTTTACCGAATAAAGTAATAAAACGAAAAAAAAAGCGGGAATATGAAGCGGGAAAATAAGATAATTTTTTTTGAGTTTTTTGAACAATTTTTCTTAGTCGTAATAATAGTAATAGATTTCCAAAATGTTACCACACATTTTTTTCTATTTTTCTTGTTTTTATTAAATTTTATTTACATAAGATATACATTGGTTAATTTTAAATTGAATCTAAAAGTCAACTCCTCACACTTTTCGAAAAATGTTACCACACAATTTTTTTTTTCTTATTATGTTTTATTTACATAAGATATACATTAGTGGTTAATTTCAAATTAAATCTAAAATTCAACTCCTCACATTCTTGAATTTGAATTTTTAAATACGGAAATGTGTTTCCATATTTTTTGGTAGTTAGAATATGTTGGATTCATTTATCTATAACTAATCATACACGTATTCAAAATTTGAACCCAAACAAAATTCTTTGAATTTTTTGCTATCAAAATCACCTTCCCATAATTTATTTATTTCAAAAAATGTTACCACACAATCTTTTTAATTTTGTTTTTTCTATTAAACTTTATTTACATAAAATATAAATTTGTTAATATTAAATTGAATTTAAAATTCAACTCATCACAAATTTGTATATATATATATATAGAGAGAGAGAGAGAGAGAGAGAGGATTCTCTTTTTTTTTACATATTTAAAAAAAAATCTAATCAAATTTTGAATCCCGAATTAAAATCGAATTGTAATGTGAACTGAAAAGATTTGAAATCTAATCATGTTGTAGATAAGGGAAATCCATAGCAAAAAAAGGGGATGAAAAAAATTCAAATTAAATTTTAGGGGGAAAAACAGTTTTTTAAGCGGGAATTTGAAATATTTTTTCAAACATTTTTTCTTCTCCATATTATATAGTAATAGATTGTGCAAATAATTGAAAAAGAGAATGAAATCAGCTTACCAAAATAAAAACGGAGTATCCCTTGATTGTCGCAACTGACTGCATTAAAAAGTTAAAAAATAAATACATCTACAAACATGAAAAGATTGTTTTTATAGTCAATTAGGCAATAACAACTTTACGAGAATTATGTTTGAGCGAGAACCTCGGGTTAAGCCTTGCCGCCGGCGTCTTCATTTATTTTTATTTATTTTATGTTATTTACAACAGATGTTTATAATACGTATATTTTGTGGTACTTTATACCTTTTTTCATATACACTTTTTTTTTTCAAAATACAGATTTATAATAGGTAGTCATGTGTTTGATTAAAATCCATAATTTGTATATGTTACACTTTTGTTTGATATATAACACGGTATACTAGTTGTACAATAAGTGTTGTTCTAAACGTGTTTGTGTAAGGTATATAACACGGTATATTGGATGTACAATAGACACAATCCTTAGTATATATTTATAAGTTATAAATCTTCGTTAAAAGATACACTTTTATTAAAAAAAAAAAAAAATTACAGACTATTGTCTCTTATAAGCTTATATTTAGTTTATTTATAAATTATAACATGTTTATATTATCAAATCTCTTTACATGACTAAAAAATTATGTTCATATGTCATCATAAACTATTAATTATCATTCAATAAATATTGAAATCCAAAAAACTCATAAAATATACACCCTCAACTTCAGATTATAAATCTCCAAATTCACGCCCAAAACCATAGAAATATACACTCAAGATCTTTGCACATATACACAAAAGTTACATAAAATATACACTCGAGTTTCTCATAATTCAAGCCAACAACATATTGGGACACACATATACATAAAATATACATTCGAAGTTCTCGTAATTCAATCCAACGACAGATCCGCACATATACGTAGAATATACATAAAATATACACTCGAGTTCCAACGGTGGACATCGACGACATTTGGGAGCCGACAAGCGGGGACAACAGACCTGGACTATGAAGTCGTCTCTTAACCAATATGACAATATTCATGTGTCTAGATATTTGCTTTCATAATAGGTCATGTTTAATGTGCTGGACTGAAATATGCTAAAATGTTGAAAAATTAGGTTAAACTAAAGAGTCCCAATTAAAAAGTTAAAGTAAAAAAATCCCTAGTGCCGGTTTGGTGCCGCCTTCCCCAAGCTTAACTGGAGGGCCAGCGCCAAAGAACCGCTATCTCCGGCCGTTGGAGGACAATCGCGCCTCCTCGGTTTGGTGGTCGCCAGTCAAGAATTAAGGTCGCCTTACTCCCGGTGGGTATGCCAATCAATCGATCCACCGATCCCGCGCTCATCCAAGCGTGGGTCGCCCGTATTTGACAGATAAGAAACGACAGATAAAAATTTTAACTGTAGGAGAAGATTAAAATTTAAGCGTAAAATTGTTGAAGAAGAAGAAGAAGAGAGAGACAGAGGGAGAGAGAAAGTCTCGCGATTAGATTTTGGGAAGTTGATAAGTTTTCTATTAACTACTCTAAAAATTGATTACATATGTAAATTAATGGTTTTATTGGCATATGGTAGTTTTGCAAATAAAAAGGGCTCATCTAGTTGAATTGCTATTATTTATGACTTGGTTTCATTTATGTAATAAAAAATTATAAATACAGTACATAGTGCAAATTTCTCTTTTGAAAACATGAGTTGGGTTTATTAAGAAAGTTGAGTGGGCTTGCAAACGGTTTTGCTACTAGCGTTGGTAAGAGCGTCGACCCAAAACCGAACCTTGCATGGCCTAGCCTTTTATGCCGCCTATTTCCATTCCCTAATTTTTATTGTAATTATATTAAAATTACTTAATGGTATGCAGGTTCATCAGAAAACCAATTGGTGAAAGGAGAATTAGAGCATTAGACTTATAAATTAGGCCAATTTTCCTTATATAAACGATGTGAGACAACTCACAAGTGAATATTCTAATACGCCCCCTCACTTGTGAGTCCTTCATAAGAAGCCCAAGCCCATATACGGAGCTGGGTGCCCAAGCCCTAGAAACAGGCTGGGTAAACGGGTACGTCATCGCAGGGTCTCAATAGAACCGG
>BKCP01005439.1:101187-144899 GCA_008636005.1 Striga asiatica | reverse complement strand
GGGGGAAAATGGGTGCGTCCCACACACGTGAAGTGCACCATAAGCAGGGAAAGCCCAAATGAAGCCCAAGTGGGGTTCCATCCCAAAATCAATTGGTGGAAGGAGGAGTAGCCCATTAGACTTATAAATTAGGCCTATTTTCTCTATATAAACGATGTGGAACAACTCACAAGTGAATATTCTAATATGGAGAATTTTCAAATCTTCTTCATCTTCTTGTTCAACATTGAAACTAGATCCCATGCATTGTAAGTCACCATTCACAAAAATCTTGACCAAATTCTTCGGATTTAATCGTGTCTCTCTTTCAATATTTTGGAATTTTCCTTCTTTGTTTTCTTGCCAACTTTTGAAAATCTATATATGTATATAAAGAATTACCATTTACCAAAAATTGTAAGAAAAAAATCTGCCAACATTAATTACATACTATTTTGAGTAACTTTTTTATATATATATTTCAAAAAGTCAGGAAGCATTTGACTTGGTAAAAAATTGGATATGTATCTTAACTTGCTAATTAATGTTTATTATTTATTTATTTTCAAATGGTAAAAGAATTTTTATAATTTCCGTCTCTTTAATTTTGCATTACAAAACAAAATTCAAATGAATTCCGTAGATAAAGAAACACGTGATGCTCAATTAAATAGAAAAATTTTATATTAAAATTTATTTTGAAATCTCGGTTTGTTCAGATCACTAACCTACTACAAAAATTTAATAAATATGCATTAGATCACTGCTTTGTTCAGACCCATGTTCGTATCAAGTCATCATGTCAATTACATAATCAAGTATTTAATTTAATTTTTAAAAAATATATATAAGTAAAAAACAGTTAATTTGTCTTCTGTAATATAATTTCGAGTCATAATTTATGGTCATTTGTTATAAACATTTACTATATGAATCACAACTTATTTTTTATTTCATAAAATTAATTATATTTACGACAAAAAAGATGAAATTTATTTGGATCAACCAGTTCAGTGAATCAGGTTATTGTACATGTTTATTGGACCAATTTTTTATCATTTGTAATAATCGCCGAAAAATATGACATAACTTTTGTTGCATCCTGGGTGACCATGTTATGAGTCAAATTGACTGAATTAAATCAATTATTGAAACTGAACTGATTTCTTAAGAAATATTTGTTCCAAAAAATGTTATCATGAGGTATTTATTTGGAAGACATGTTATTTATTTTAAGTCAAATAAATAAAGTAAGAATGTTATCATGAGGTAATGAAGATGAACGTAAAGTTATATATTGTGGGAAAGACTACAATCCATTACGGAAATATTTTGTCAAAGTTTTTAACTGTTAGATACACATGTAGATTAGTGGAGGATAAATAATATACTGTTTAAACCCCCCGACGGAATAGTGTCGTAACGAGCTTTCCCTTTAGTTTATAATTCAATTATTTTATTGTTTACCCGTGCATCACACGGGCCACATACTAGTATCTTTCTAATCAATTTATGTCATTTCTCGATCAATTTTTCTAGCTCTTATCCTCACGTTTTTCAGCTCTCAAATTCACATGAGTCTATTCATTTTATTATCATTGCCTTTTGTGTTCCTACAAGTAAAGGAAGACAATCAAATACATAACTTATATATAGTATAAGAATATTAATACTAAGGAAAGAGAATATATATATATATATAAATCTCCTAATAAATCTAATATCTTTTCTTTTCTACAATTTAAAAGAAAATAATTAATTCTAAGTAAATAATAAGAGAATAACTAAGATATAAAAATTTAAAGATGAGTATTTATTTTTTCCTTCCGAGCATTAATTCCCGTTACCTATTTCATGAAGCACAAGTATAATAAATAAATATTATTTTCGATTAATATCAAATTCAATTTTATTACAATTGTCTACGACGAGTTTCACTATGTAAAGGTTCAATTCATATTCCTTGAGGTAGTTTTAATAATTTAAACTCCTCACCTCATTTGTCCCTCGTCTAGCTTACACCATCATTTCAATCCCACTAATTTGAACTCGCAACTTTCAATAAAAAATTTTCAACCCCGATTTCAAGAAAATGAAGATATAGTTATTATTTCCTTCCTTTATCTTTGTACTTTGGGTGGTCAAAAAAGTTGCAAAATCTAAAGGCCCTTTATATATATTCAGGTATCATAGTATATATGATCATCATCCACTATATATATGAAACGTTTCTTTTACAATTCTTTCTTTTCCTCGAGATTGGATTGTACTTGGCCATCCCACTTTGTCCCCCACAAACATAATATTGACTTGGTGATAGGAATTTAACGCCTTTTTAGCATGTTTTCAAAAGAAGAAGGAAACTAAAAGATTGGCTCATAGCTTACGCGTGCTCGAGCAAGGAGACTAAAAGACGAGAGATCACATCTAGAAAACCATAGTCCGAATTGTCGGTTTGTGTTAATATACAATATGAGTGTGTGCTGAATTAACAGAACAAATTGTGATATCAATAACAAACATAATATCTATCTTATGAGGAATAATCGTAGAAAACAAAAATAAGAATTATTTTATTACAAAAAATATATAAATATAGTTTTGTGGTAAAACGATGGGCTACTAACAATTTGGGCTGAAAATAATAAATTAATGTTTGAGCTCACGTACACTCCATTGGACGGCGGCTAAAGGTATGTGTTTTGAGTTCTAATTAGAGTTTAAATAAAACGAACAACTCGTGTGCTTGTCTCGACTCAACTCGTTAATCTTCGAGCTCGGCTCAATTTATTTATTGAAAGAGTCGAGTTGGGGCTTGTTTAAAGGTTGTTTGGTTAATGAGTCGGACTCGATATAAGTCGATAAGAATCGTCAAGGCCAGAAAAGAAGATTTTTTTTAATAAATAAATTTTAATAGTTCAATTCGTCAAATCTCGAGTTCAGCTCATTAAAGTTTGAACTTGACTTGTTAATAACATCCATGAGTGGCTATTATTGGCTTGACTGTTACAAGGTGAAGACCAGAAGTCATCCCCCATTTGGTAATCGACGGTTAGTTGTTAGCTGTTAGCGGATTGCGTTAGCTGTTAGCGGATTGAATTAGCTGATTTGACTAACGGATTGCGTTAGCTATTTTGACCAGTTGATTGTGTTAGCGGTTTGCAAAAGAGTATTTGGTAAAATTAACTATTTTTAATCAGCTGTTACCATGTAAAATTACTTTATACGAACATATATTCTTTGATATTCTTATTTGTTTAAATATATATCTATTACTTTTATTTAAAATCATATTTGTAAAACGACTTAAAATAACATAACACAAATAAGAAATAACAATATAATTGTGAAGTGAAAAAAGTGAAAGAAGATTCTAACTTGGCATGATAACAAATATTCAAATAATAAAAAAATGATATATCTATATCTATATATATAATTACTGACAATGCATTTAATAAAAAAACTTTTTGGTTTTCCTTCATTTTCCGTTACATTTTTAACTAACTAATTAGTTATATTTTTTATTTATTTGAATGCTTAATGGCTACTACTAAATACTAATTAATCAAAAAGTCACATTAAATGATATTCTATTCTTTTTCTTTCAAATTATTTAATATTATTATTTCTTTTTTCATCCAATTAAGTAAGTTTTAATTAATTAATTATTTTTATGTCATACTCCTAAATATTTTATACACAATTGTTATAATATTAATTTTAATATTATTGTATCTAATTAATTGGTCATAATTAGCCAAAATTACAAAAATTACACTATTGCAATCAATAAATATTAATATTTAAGTTAAATATTTTATATTTATATCGTTTATTTTTACTAATGATAAATTTATAATATGTGATGCCCATTATCTAACTTGTGATTTTAAATATTAAATACGCAACTATAAAATATAAATTTTTGTTTGTTTTTGTGCATGTGCACAGGATTATGTACTTATAGATTATAAAAATGTAAAAATTTTCATTTCAACTATCAGCCTTTAATCTTACACTTCCTCTATAANTATTCAAAGAAATTGAGTTCATTTATAATCTCGCTTCGATTTTTAACCCAATATATTAATGTAATAAAACGTAAATCTATTTTCTTAGTTAGCTTTGATTTTTAACCCAATATGCTAGTGTGTTCAAATAAAATATGAGGCAAAGGTGAGAAAGTAATGAAGTAGAGTTAATTAATGGCAAATATGACTTTTTATATATTTTTCCTCAAAAGGTTATTTGAAAACGCTTCAATTTGTAGCGTTTTGAAAAACAACTTTTAGATCAAAAAAGCAATTTCAAAAAGCTATTAACTAAATATTTTAAAATAGAATGTTTTAAAAGTCAATCAACTATTTTGCTTAAACTGCTAACTTGTGGCCGAAACGCCATTTAACAAACATGGGCTTGCATCATCTGAAAATCTGCATACTCTCCAAATCCTCACGCATCATAACATTCAAGTGCTCAATTCTCGACTACATTTAAGTTTATCGGAGCTCGCGAAATTTGGTGTGCTACAGCCTTCAAGATGTCAGTTGTTCGATTTTTATTTTCCCAATCTCATCCAATGTGGATCTACTCGGGAAAAAACTCAACATTTTTCGTTTGATGGTTCTTTTATCTTTAGGGACTAGACGCCTGAACCCGTTAGCACTATACGTGACTTTCGTCTTGCAGAAAGAGCAATCGCCTAAGTTTGGTTTTCGCTTTCTTTTTATAATTTTCATTTTAGTTTTATTAGTTAAAATTATAAGAGTTGAAATCACCATCTTTAATTCATAGGTTCAGGGACGGATTTACATATCCCCTAGGGGGGGCCATTGTCCCCCCCAACAATTTTAAGTTTTACTATATATACCTATCTATATATATATATAATTACTAGCTCAAAACATTTAATAAAACTTATTTAATTTTACCTATGTGGCAATTTAACAATTTTCCCTCCAAAAACCGTTACATTTTGATGTATTTAATCTTTCATTCAATCATTAAATAATTAATACTCATTACTTCAAAATTACAAAAATTATTTTAAACTTTTGATTAATGACAATTGATCATATAATGTGTTGACCGTATAATGTGATTAGATGTTATTATTGTTGTTACATTTAATTTTTTTTTTTGAAAATAAAAAATATATTTGAAATTCCTAAATAAATAATAAATAATTCACAAATAAAAGACGTACCAAAATATACATTACATCCAATCAGATAAACGCAATTTAAAAAAAAAATATTCCAACTCTTTTAATTTTAAATTTGGTCTGCAAAAAAGTGAAAGAAAAATAATTAATCATTATATGCATACAGACTCACGATAATTTATTTATATCTGTGTAAATGCACATGTCGAATACTAGTATATATAATTACTAGCTAATAGAATTTAATAAAACCTATTTAATTTTACCTATGTGGCAATTTAACAATTTTCCCTCCAAAAACTTTTACATTTTGATGTATTTAATCTTTCATTTAATCATTAAATAATTAATAATCATCACTTCAAAATTACAAAAATCATTTTAAACTTTTGATTATTGACAGTTGACCATATAATGTGTTGACCGTATAATGTGATTAGATGTTATTATTGTTGTTACATTTAATTTTTTTTTTTGAAAATAAAAAATATATTTTAAATTCCTAAATAAATAATAAATAATTCACAAATAAAAGAGATACCAAAATATACATTACATCCAATCAGATAAACGCAATTTAAAAAAAAAAATATTCCAACTCTTTTAATTGTAAATTTGGTCTGCAAAAAAGTGAAAGAAAAATAATTAATCATTATATGTATAAACTCACAATAATTTATTTATATCTGTGCAAATGCACAGGCCGAATACTAGTATAGTTAATCTACAATTATACCCCATAATAAATTACTTATTTTTTAATTATTGTATTAATGAATCTATTTATTATTTTAAAGGTACATCATATTTGTTTTAGAAACTATTCATAATATAATATCTGTTATTTTTTTTTTTTTTTAGTAATTTAAGGTTTCATTAAATTGAAGTGAGAATATAAATACTTGAGAATTCATTATTTGAAATAGGAGGGCGTGCATGTTTTGCAATTTCATGAGCTTGAATGAGAAATTGAATAAATTTTAATAACTAGTTAATTATTAGTGAATTTTATGAGATGAAAGAATGTAGAACACAATTTTTATACTACCAAACTTAAATGATTGTGCAATTTTATAGTGCAACTTTATTATTTACGTTATACTTTTTAAGTAACTTTACGTCTTATATCTATACTTAGTGTATTTTTATGCTATTAATTATTATATACTCCCCTCGAATTGTCATTCGAATTGAGATCAGCCAAGTACCCTATATTCAAAATTGTGTTTTTCTTGTTTATTTAATAAATAAAAATGTGAGGTATAACTCGACTCATCCACTCGAACTGTTTTAATAAATCCAAAACTTAAATTTATAAATCCTAATCAAATTGTTTGCGAACACAAGTATAAACTTGATCAATTGTTCAAACTCGTCTCGTTTAAGTAAGTTCGGCCTCAAACTTTGAAAAACCAAACAAAGCTATATTCTTAAAATCGCTTATGATTGAATAACAGTCTAGTCCGCCCTAAATATTTTTTCTGGATCCGCCCCTGCATAGGTTGTCGTGCAATTCGAACCATATAATGTAACATATCATTTGTCTAATTACTAGGATGAAAGGTGGAATATGTTACTACCTCATTTTTTTTATAAATGTCATTTTGGCTTTATCAACAATTGTCTAAATAAATGACGTTTTAGATCTTTTGTACATATTTTTCCATTATTACCCTTATCTAGCTAATAAATACACTACGTCTTTTTATATTCATTCTTTATCTTTTCTCAAAACATCTATCTCTATCCTCATTAATGAGGGTTATTATTGGCAAAAAAATATTCTTAATTAGTGTGAAACTTCCCAAAACGACATCTATTAAAAAAAGGAGGGAGTACATTATATGGTTCGAATTGTTGCAAAAATCGTGGCCAACGGATTCGCAATTTACTTCAGTTAATTACTGTTTTTGCAACAATTTTGTTGTCCAAGGAAGAACTTGTGCAACTGGAGTAAGTTGGTTTGCACGGACAATGCCATTAATGACGGTTTGAAAAGAGGGTATCTATTCTCCATTACCATTTTCGTAATTGCTGGTGGTCGCCTTTTTCTTTTCTTTTTACCAACAAGAAGATGAGAATTGACAGCTTCTTTCCATTCAAATCTTTGTTCAAAAGATGAATTTCTTTTGCCAAATATTGAGAGGAAAAGGGACTTTTTCGACGTAAAGAAGTTAATGAGGGAAGAGCCTGCTCTTTTGCATGGTCTCCAAGAAGGAATGATTGAAGTTCTTGAATCTTTTGAGATAGAAAAAAAATAATAGAATTAAAAAATTCAATCATATTTCCTGCCAGCAAATCTTAGCTGTTAGATTCAATCATATTTCTATGTCAGCTAATTTATTTTTATATGCTTTAGACTCTTCTTTATGGACAGAATCTTCTAGTTCGCATTGTGCAAAAATAAAAAGTGCGGCACTTGTGCTGCGGGCACCAAACTTTGTTGGACAGAGTTAATCACACTGCAAAAATATTTTGTTGGAATGAGTTTTTCATTTGAATTTTCGTTAGATTTTGACGATTTAAACGGTAGATTTTACAACAAACATTGAACAAAAAATCACCTTTTAGCATGGATGTTGCAACTATAGCAGCTGATTATTATTGTTTGCTGAATGGTTTCCCCAATGGTTATAGTTCGTCGTTTATAAATTCTCTTGTCCAAGATCTTTAAAGGGGTGATTGGATATGAATTCAACTAATAAAAAATTAGTTATTTATTAACTATAGTTAAGTTTAGAAAAAAGTAGTATGGTTAGTTGTTAGTGAATATATTAAAATAATATTTAAATTAAATTAATTAAAATTGATTTGATGTAAAAGTAAGAGAAAATCATTGGAAGTGATGGTTAGTTAAAATTATGTGAGTGGATAAATAGTGAATTAAAGTTGATGTGATGTGTAATAATGATTGGTTGATATTATTTAATTATATTGATAATATTGGAGATAGTAGAGTTGAATTAAAGTAGAGTTAAATTTGAGTTTTGATTGGAATATTTACTGTACAATTCATATACAATCACGCCTTAAGCCTTGCAAAAAGTGCTTTTGGAAAGGGTAGTGTACCTCCTCGTATGTAGTTATCTTTGATTTTGTTGCAACGAAGATATGTAGTGTGTCATCATTTGATTACTCTTGTATTGTGCTCTTTGAGTTTTATTGTTATCAGTTAAAGCTACGGTTTGGAAAAAAACAAATAGTAAATTTTTTATTGGTGACGGAAATAAAAATTTTAACAGAAATTTTTGAACTGTTGGAATCATCAAATTCTATCTAAAATTTCAATAAAAAACTCATTCCAACATAATATTTTAGTTGGAATTTTCATTGGAATTATTTTAAAAATATAACAATATCGTTGTAGTGGGATATTATTAAATATCGTTGCAATTTTAATTGGAATATATACCATTGGATTTTGCAATGAACTATAACAACATTTTTGTAGAGAGAGTCTAATCCTTATTCTATCCAACTATATTGCATTTAATCTTTTCTAAAAGTCGGCCTAGGCGGTGCCCGGCCGTCTCCAATTTGCATAAATCGAGTGAAAAAATCGGTCAGGCAGCTAGGCGGACCTAGGCGGGCTCGGCGGCCAAGCGGCTTGGCGGTGCCTAGGCGCGCCTATGCGGACCTAGGTGCTCCTAGGCGGGCTCGGCGGAAATTTTTCTTTTTTTTTTTTATTTTTTTAAATATTAATTATATTATTTTGTTATCATATTTTCTTTATAATATACTAATTTTATTATTTGGACTTAGTTGTGTTGATTTATTATAAGTTGAGATAATTTTATTTTGTAAGTAGTGAAAATAAATAAAAAATAAGATATTTAATTATAATTTCTAGGCCCCTCCTAGGCGCTCTAGACGCTATGCACTGGCCGAGCACCTAGCGGGCGCCTAGCGACTTCTAGAACACTTCTTTTAATATGTTTTATCTTTTCCTTTTAAAAAAAAATGAATTGAAGGTGCTTTTGGAGCAATCATATTTAATGGTATCTTGTAATTGAGAGAGTGAAGTACGCATTCTTTTCGATCTCAATTATATCGACCTTATTTATTGAGAGATTTGTCTAATCCTTATTCTATCCAACTATGTTCCTTTTAATATGTTTTATTTTTTCCTTAAAAAAAAACTGAATTGAAGATGCTTGGAGTCATATAATATTTAATGGTATCATCATTTTGATTAAGTTGATATAACTCCATAGTTAATGGGTTTTGCTATGGAACCATCGAATGGTTCGTCTTATGGAACCATCCATAGTTATTCACAAATAGTGTATTGACACGTGTCATACAATAAATACACATTGGACACGTGATGTAGAGCGTGTATATGAAAAGAGAAGAACACGAACAACGTCGAACAATTTATTTCAATTCATCAATAATCTGCTCTCAACTGTGCAGACGAGATTACATAAAGGGAACGGAGAGTCCCATGCTCATCCAACACTTAAAAATAAAAAGCCTACTTATTAATTGAAATTCTAATAAACATAATAAGATGCCAAAATAAAAGACTATTAATAATGACAAAATAAATGGCTAGACATGAAGACGATCGTATTTATTTAAAAATGATATCGCGGTCTCGTCTCCATCATCCTCCCCCTGTTGGGAAGGATTTGCCCGCGAATCTGAATCGGTCTCGTCGCCGTCGTCGTTCGAATTGTCACCAGCGAAGGGACCAAATGTTTGACGTTAAAAACGCCAGAAGTGCGAATGTGAGATGGAAGGCGGAGACGATAAGCATTTGGATTGATCTTCTTCACAATCTCAACCGGACTAATCTTATGGGAAGATAATTTATTATAATCATGAGCAGAAAACCTGTCTTTTATTAAAACAGCCCACACAAAATCACCTACCTCGAACTCTACATGGCGACGACGAGTGTCGGCCTGCCTCTTATAAGAGGCTGTTGTCGCCACCAACCGAGCCCGAGCCGTGGCATGAGTCTTCTGCAAGATGAGGTACGCGGCACGCCTGTCAATGCCACCGGACAAGGAAAGCGCCCCTAAATCACACGGGCCACGAGGCTGAGCAGCGTACACAATCTGGAAGGGCGTGAAGCCCGTAGCCCGACGAACTCAGCTTGACATAAACGCTGGTCCCAACTCCGAATGTTATCTCTCACCAAACAACGAAGCAGATTCCCCAAGGACCGATTGACCACCTCTGTCTGGCTGTCCGTCTGAGAGTGGTAGGCACTGCTGAAGTCGAGACGCGTGTCCACCATACTCCCTAAAATTCTCCTAAAGTAACTCAGAAAGCGATTATCACGGTTCGACACAATAGCCGAAGGCAGACCACGGAGACGGTAGACCTCCCGAAAAAATAACTAGGCCACGTGGACGACATCAGTAGTGCGCTTGCATGAAATGAAGTGCACCATCTTTGAAAAACGATCCACGACAACGAAAATAGAATCAAAGCCCCACTGTGTACAAGCCAAACCCAACACGAAGTCCATGTTGATCGCCTGCCAAGGCTAGGATGGAATCGGCAGGTGTCGATATAAGCCCGCGTTAGTCGCGACCCCCTTCGACACCTGACAAATATGACAGCGAGCCACAAACCTCCCCACATCACGTCGAAGGGAGGCCAAAAATAAGATCGACTAACCAGCTCAACGGACCGGTCGCGGCCCACGTGCCCGGTCCCATGCAAATCGGCAACGAGCTTCTGTCGCAGACTGCAACCGGGACGCACAAGCGAACCCCACGAAACAGAAACCCATCAGGCAACGTGTAGTCCTCGTAAGGACCATCTCGTAAACACTCCAAAATCGGTCCGAAGAAGGGGTCTCCCAGGTAAACATCACGCAGGACCTCAAAACCAACAACCACCACACGCATCTCCGACAATAAGAGTGCACGTCTACTCAAGGCATCCGCCACTTTGTTCGAAACACTCGAACGGTGCCGTAGGACAAAAGTGAACTGCTGTAGGAACGCCGTCCATGATGCATGTTGTGCCGAAATATTAGCCTGAGAAGCAAGGTGACGTAAGGGCTCATGGTCGGTGTATAGAATAAATTCTCTGTGAAACAGATAATAGGGCCAATGTCGGACCGCCCGCACCACCGCGTAGAACTCAACATCATACGTACTGTAATGTAACCTTGGGCACGACAACTTCTCGCTGAAAAACAAAACAGGATGCCCGTCTAGGCTGAGCACGACTCCGATCCCCAACTTCGAAGCGTCGCTCAAGAGCTCAAATGGGCCTGAAAAATCCGACAAGACGAGCACCGGGGCCGACGTCAACTTGCTCTTAATAAGAGCAAAAGCATCTTCAGCTGCCGAAGTCCAAAGAAAAGTCTTCCCGGTGAGACAATCTGTAATCGGGGCCATCAGCGAGCTAAAGTGTGAAATGAAACGCCAATAGAACGAAGCCAACCCATGAAAGATGCGCGCCTCGGTGAAGGATGTTGGTGCCGGCCAATCACGAATAGCCGCCACTTTACTCTCGTCCACCTGGATACCTGCGGTTGAGATCACAAATCCCAAAAAGAGAACCGACTCCACCATGAAAAAGCACTTCTGTGGCGTCGCAAAAAAGGACTTTGCTTGCAGAATAAGTAACACCGACTGCACATGCTCCAAATGATCTTCCACGGTATGGCTGTAGATAAGGATGTCGTCGAAATAAACGACGACACACCTACCGATAAGGTCTCGTAGAGTCTGATTCATGATCCGCATAAACATGCTAAGCGCGTTTGATAACCCAAACGGCATCACCAGCCATTCCCTCTCGAATCTTGAATTCCATTTTCTACTCGTCCCCTGGCCTAATTCAAATCTGATGATAACCGCTACGGAGATCCAATTTGGTAAAGACTGTGGCCCCATGCAGCTGATCCAACAAATCATCGAGTCGTGGGATAGGGAAACGATACCTGAATGTGATCTTGTTGACCGCTCGACTGTCCACGCACATACGCCATGAGCCGTCTTTCTTCGGGATAAGTAAGGCTGGAACCGCACATGGGCTAAAGCTCCGCTGTACCACCCCTCGCTGTAGCAGCTCTTCCACCTGCCGACGCAATTCCTCGTGTTCCACCGGGCTCATCCGATAATGTGGTCTGTTCGGAAGAGAAGCACTAGGTACCAAGTCAATCTGATGTTGAATATCCCGCAGAGGTGGCAACCCGGAAGGCAGCTCTGTGGGAAAAACATCTGCAAATTTCGACAATAATGGCTGAATAGAGGTAGGTGGTGCGCGGTCGCTCTCGGTGTCTGCCCCAACAAGCAAAACAACCAATGGAGCAGAACGCATCTCAGTCATAAAAGCCGCCCGTGATAGAAAAAGAACCGTCGAGGATTCCGGAGCCGAAATAGGTCAAGAAGGAGCAGGATGCAAAATCACCTTAACACCCCCAAAGACGAAGCTGTAGGTATTAAGTCTACCATCGTGAGTGGCTGCTCTGTCGTATTGCCAAGGTCGTCCCAGTAACACGTGGCATGCATCCATAGGGACAACATCACACCACACCTTATCGCGATACGTCGCCCCAATGGACAACGAGACTAGAGCACGTCGGTCAATTGTAATCGCATTGCCTCGTTGGATCCAAGCCAAAGTATATGGCTGTGGATGAGGCTTGCTCGAGATGCGCAGTTTATTGACTGCCTCCTTTGCCACTACGTTCTCACACGATCCTGAGTCAATAATGAACCGACATACCTTGTCACCGATGGTACATGTCGACTCAAAACTATGATGTCACTCCAACGCCTTAATATTCGGTGCACGAGGTGTCAAACACGATTGCCGCAACACGAGGGCCGTACCAACATCCCCATCATGGTGTTCTTCGGTCAGACTCGGTTCAACATCATAAATTGGTGGACCCTCATAAATGTCTGCCCCGTCCTGTTCTCCGCCATCCTCGATAAATAATGCACGCCCACCCGGTCCCCGTGGACATGCAGCCTGTCGGTGCCCTACTTGCCGCAGCCAAAGCACTGCGGTCCCGCTCCCGTCCGCTGACCGCCCGCCGGGGGTTGCTGGCTACCCGAGCCCGACACCGAAAAACAACCACCCGCACTCGCCTGACCAGCCTCGCTCCCCATAGGTTGCGACCACCTGCCCGGATTATGCACACCAATGGTCGCCAGTCCCGCACGTGTTGAAGAGGTAAAAGGTGGTCCATTTTTTTGAGCCAACTGAAGTTCGACCAGTCTAGCTCATTGATGAACATCTAATACGGATTCCGGTAGAAAAAGATTCAACATATCCTGTATTGCCACTCGCAAGCCACCAACATAACGTGAAATTAATTGGTTCTTCGTCTCCCGTACCTCCACACGTGTTAAAAGTCGATAGAACTCGCTCGTATACTCATTGACCGATCGAGTCCCTTGTCTCAAGTTTTGAAGCCGTTGATACACGAGACTATCATAATTAAACGGCAAAAACTCACGCTCTACGTATTGACAGAATTTCATCCATGAGGATATCGGTGCTTTTCCCTGACGATGCCGCAAGCTCGTAAGTTGCATCCACCACGCCGCTGCTCTACTCCAAAACCTGGTGACAACGAGCCTGACCCACCGCTCCTCCTGCACCTTCTTAAATGCAAGCACGGTCTCAACGACTGCCCACCAGTCCAAGAATTCATCGCCTTGTACCACGCTGTGAAGCTCGGGGATATCAACTCGAAAACTCGACTCCCAGCGTGACTCATCGCCCCCTTCTACCGGACGCTTGACGTCACGTCGGCCTTGCCACCCCCCTCCCCCCCCCGCGACGCCGTCACGGTCTTCAAAATTCCGCCGTCAATGAAGATGATCGCCGTCCGCCTGCCACTGTCCATCACGCCGACCATAGTTGTCGTCCTCGAACATTCTGTCGCGACGATGATGGTCGTCATCCCCATAGGGCATCTCATCTCGACGAAAAGTTTCGTCCCCTGCAAACCCTAGGTCAACCCGCCGTCTGCCATTTCTGTCGTGCCCACGGAAGAAGTCGTCTCTGCCGCGCATCGGATACTCCTCGACGAACGGGTTTTTCACTGTGAGGGTCTTGTCGGAATTGTCATCACCGGGCGGTGGTTGAGGAGACTGCCAGTGGGGCGCCCTGCCAAAGCCTCATCCCCCGCGACCACCGCGAGCCCCGCCGCGTGCGCCCCGGTTAGCCGCCACACGGTTCGTATGCATCTCGTCCATCATTGTCTTCATCTCTAGCCGCAAGTCTTCGATTCCCGTTGAAAGGTCCGTAAATCGTTCATCCATCCCTTGAAAAGGATCATTCATCCGCTGGAATCGTTCGTCAATGATGGTGTCGTTCATGGCATTACCTCTCTTCGGCGACATCGTGGATCGTTGCCGGTCTGCTGATATCAACTGATGTAGAACGTGTATATGAAAAGGGAAACGTCGAACAAATTTATTTCAATTCATCAATAATCTGCTCTCAACTGCGCAGACGAGATTACATAAAGGAAAAGGAGAGTCCCATGCCCATCCAACACTTAAAATAAAAAGCCTACTTATTAATTGAAATTCTAATAAACATAACAAGATGCCAAAATAAAAGACTACTAATAATGACAAAATAAATAGCTAGACACGAAGACGATCGTATTTATTTAAAATCTTATTGCGGTCTCGTTTCCATCAACACGTGTCAGTACATGAAATTATGAATGACTTCATAAGGGAGCCATCCGGTGACTCCATAGAATTTTTCTGCCATAGTTAATACTCTAATTGATGTTCAACACGCTATTATTCAACATTGGTATATTTTTTAATAAAGTTCAAATATCTGAATTAAAACTTGGCAACTTTTGAATGGAGCCACCTTAGTCGCACCAGACATGTGAGCCCAACTACTCAAGCACCTTGATATATTTTATACCCAGAATTATTATTATGTTTTATCTTTTACAAAGTAATACTACTATTGATATTAATTTTGTGGGAATAATTTTATCCAACTAAAAGAAATATGCTAGACGTCATGGTTATATTTTTAGATGTGTACTAAATGTCGGCTTAGGCACCAGCTTAAGCAATCGTTTTAGGCGCTCTAACGATTAGGCGGCATCTAGACGGGTTAGACGGTTGTTCAGGTATCCACGTCTAGGCGATTTTGCGCTTAGACGGACAACTAGGCGGTCTTGGCGACGTCTAGGCGTTCATATATTTCTTTTTTTCAAATTTTTTAATTTAGTTTTAAGAAAATAAAAACAATTACAATATGTTCACATGAAATATAACTATATCTATCATTTATTTATACTATTGTAAAAGGAGAAATGATTTTGTAAAAAATTGCACGAACTAAATATTATTATATTTATATTATTTTTAATGGAAAAACTGTAATAACCATTAAGTATCTCAATGAATTAAAATCACAATTAAATATCTCAATAAAATAGGATTCTAACAAAAAAAAATCTCATTAAAAAATAAAATCTAAATAAAATAGATTTAAATATGTAAAAAAAATTAACTTATCAATAAAGAAAAATTAATAAAAGAGAGGCAAACTATTTCAATAAAATTAAATATATTCTTAAATATTATGTGAAACAAATAAAAAGACTAGAAAAGTACGATCCTCAATTTCACAACATATATTATTAAGTATAAAATATTATAGTATAATTTTTTTTTATAGTTCTAAACTAATTACATAACTACACAATAAACAAAGTTGATATAAAATAATGATGTAAAATCTACTTGAAACAAATAACATGAATATAAAACTACTCAAATGTCTTATTCGGAAAAACAGAGTATCATGTAGGATAGATGAGAAAAAATAATAATAAAAAAAAAACACATGATATAATGTGAAAGGAAAAAAATATGTATTTTGCACGTGAATTTATAGACATAATAATGATTATTAAATATAAAAAATATATTATTATTTTATTATTATTATTATTCATATTTATATTTAGTTGCTAGAATTAAAATATCTGAACACAATAATAAATTTATTTGATAAAACCGATAATGTTAATAATATCAAATTTCATTTTAATTATACAATGAATCTAAGAATTATTTACTACATAGTTTAGTTAAAAGGTGTCTTTCATAAAAATAAAGTTAACTACTATTTTAAATAATATTTTTATAGAAAAAAAGTCAATTTTTAAAAAAGAAACAAAAACTTATAAATTAAAATATAATGATAAAAACTACTCTATAATAAAACAATGAATAACATTAAAAAAAATTAAATGCGAAGACACATTGCCAAATATATAAATGAATTTTTATTACTTAAAATATCTTTTATATTTGGTATATTTACAATAATAAAACTATAATTACAACGATTAGTAAAAAAGATAAACACATATCTTATAATAAACGTGTACATATGAATAATAACAAATAAAATTCAGTTAATTAAAAGTAATTGAACGTCCTTGTCAAATAAATTATGTCAACTTTTAATAGGAATATTTTTCCTTAACTACAAAGATCACATTTGATACATGTTTCTATCATGATGAATTATATAAAATATATTAACATACTTTTACCGTATTAATATAAAAATATAAAATACTTTTTTAATATAAAATAAATAATACATAAATAGTTTATATTTTATGAAATATTATTTCAAATACACAAATTATTTTTAATTTCTAATATCATAACCTAATTCTTTCGATTTTTTTGTTAATCACTCATGAAACAAATACATGATTTCACCATAAACTAAACATTGAGAATTCTGATGTGTAAAATATAATTTACATAAAATAAAAAATGGTATTTAATAACTATTATTTTGATATTTAATGATTTGTAATATTTATGTTTGTTAATTTTATATATTTTATTTGAGTTTCAAGATTTCATGATTCACAATAATGAGTTTAAAACATAAAACATGTGTGTATATTTTGTAAAATATTTATACATTATTTAATAAAACATGTGTGTATATTTTGTAAAATATTTATATACTATTTAATTTTTAAATTTACTTACATATTTTACATTGATTACATAAATAAATAATATTAACGCTTTCATTAGATAAAATAAAAAGAAAAATAAGACATACAACTTCTATACCTTTTATAAAAAATAATGACATTGTATGACAACAAAGTTTATAATAAAATAATAATTAAGTATTATATAGTGAAAAAGAATAAGTAAAACTGTTATTTTCTCTTATATCACGGAATAAATATATATACTAAAATAAATTTATATTAGTATAAATGTGTTAGTGAGATAATATATTAATTATTTTACAAGTTAGTCTTAATATGTTCATATTTAATGTTCTGACTAAAAAACAACGCTGATTAAAATAGGTGAAAAATAGATTATAACCCTATTTTTTTTTACTTAATGCTGATTAAAAGTGTTGAAAAGTAAATGAGAACCATATTGCTTTTTAGATTTAAACGGACAAAGCCTATAAAAATAACTCATTTAATATCTATTTCCCGTGTATTGCACGGGGTATGTACTGATAAATAATAATGAATAGAAACTTTTGGAGGAAATGTTTAAAAAAAAATCCATTTGCAAAATGAATTTGAAATAAGTGCTTTAATTATATACAAGCAGTTAGAACTTTTTAACCTAAGTTGCCTACTAAACGACATATTAGAACTTAGAAGTGCGTCGAGATATATAATTTATTGGGGAAGAATCTTTACTGCTTTAGCAAAACTAAATTTAACAGTTACAAAAATGAACGAAATTAAATAGGTGTAATTATGATCAATTAGTGGAGCCATTTGTGGTAGCACGGTAGCACCTCTTGATTTTGCCTTAATGACCATATATACTTGTATATTATTTAATTTAGTAATTATTAGACCATTTTCTGCGCAGCCTCTACTGCAATTAAATAACATGATGAAGAACTATTATTAAGTGTAGTAATCATGTATAATTATTATCATCTCACAAAGCAACAACTTAATTTATACTCCTTCCTATTTTTATTATTTGTCATTCTGATTTAATTGATAATTGATTAAATAAATGTCGTTCTGATTATTTTGTCCATTTTTTTTTTATTTTTAACCCTCTATCTAATACACAATGTCTCTTCATATTCCATCTTCATTAGTGTCTCTTCATATTCTATCTTCATCGTTTCTCATAAAATCCATTAAATATGGTAGGGTTAATGTTGGCAAGATAAATAAATTTTTAATTAGCGTATTGCTTATCAAAACGATAAATAATAAAATTAGGAGAAAATACATGTTTTTTACCTATTTTTGAGAAAATCTATGGCAATTGGAAAATTTAAAATAATGTGCGGCATATATTGTAGTATCTAGTTTTCTGATATTCAATCGTTTCCTTTACCTACTTTTGAGAAAATCTATGGCAATTGGAAAATTTAAAATAATGTGCGGCATATATTGTAACTAGTTTTCTGATATGAACGTATACACGTTATGCATAAGATTAAAATAATTAAGTAAACAATAATACATATTTAAAATGATTTTTTGTTAAATAAATTTGGTCATTATATTGAACTCTTTCAGTTAAATTTTAAGACTTGAGTAAATCAATAATATATATATATATATATATATATATATATTGGACTATTTATTATACTGATTAACCAACGTTATGATAGCTATTATGAAAATTATTGCACTTTGCACACTAACATTATATGATAATATATAATATAATCACTGTAATAAAAAAGCGCAACTAAAAGCAGTTAAAAAAATTGAACACACAATGTGGAGCCAATTAATATATTTATAGATTCACCCAATTAAAATTTCTGGGTCCAAAGAAACAATGGCAAATGAATGAGGCAGATATCATTTTCTGAAAAGGAGGCAAAATCGTACAAGCAAAAGGAATAAACAAAAGATGAAGTTGTAGACAATAAGAATATGCATGAGATGGATAAAATTAATTAGTTTTTAATTTTGAAAGGACTAAAGTAAAGTTGAGCCATCTTTCAATTCCAAAAGTAGTGTTGGACAAAGAGACAAAGGCCATCATATATATGCATATACTATAAGCTTTATAATATTAGTCAATCAAAAGTTAGAGATTTATTTGCAATATGGTCCATATATATATATATATATGGTCCTTTGGTCCCCTCCAACAATTAGAACATCTTTTGGATTTTCTCTGTTGACCTAACCCACTGTTGATGATCAGAACCCTTCACTACCATTGTTTTCTCTCCTTTTCATTCCATCTATACTCTTTAAAACATTATCACTATTTGTTTCCCAAGTTAAAAAGGCACATTTTTTTAACTTCTTATAATAAGAATATTTCAATTTTTAAAATAAAAGAAATTAGTAACAGAAGTATATTGAGGTTTGAGGCCAAGAACTCTTTATATAAGAGATTAATTATTAGATATTATATTTTAAACAATTCATATCATTATTGTACCCAAANTCCATATATGTACAATTATACACTCAGCAGCATATGCAAGCATCACATTACAAACGTCAAGTACAACATTCAACAACCATTTCTTATCTTAATCTTATGACCAGTCTAAAAATGTAGAAGGAAAAAAATAAAATTAAAGGAAAAGACATTAAAATAAAATCCACTAAATTTATAATACTAGCGAAAACAAAGCTTTAAATCCTGAAGAACGACACACAAGAACTCGATCTCGCAATTGCCTCTAAACTGTTGACCAAATCGAGGGCGCACGGGCGGGCGGCCGGATCACCCGCGATGCACCGTAGGGCAAGGTTCATAGCCTCGAAGACCTGATTCTGGTATTTGCTAATTAGGGCCTCATCTTTCTTTATATTTGTATCGACCCACATCTCGAGATGGCAGTCCGAGTAGCAATAACGAGCCCACTCAACGATGCTCTCGTGGATGGCCAGCTCAGCATCGAGTGGTGATTTTCCCGTCAGGAGCTCGATTAAGAGAAGCCCGAATCCGTAAATATCGCTCTTTTCAGTCCAGTCTTTCGAGCCTTTAGTTTCTACAAAATTTGATTTTTTTGCCCAAAAAATTTTTTTTAAAAAAAAATTCAAAGTCATGGATTCTAGTATCCTGCATGGACATGATTACAATATGAAGAAAGATGGAGAATTATGATGAAGCCTTGCAATAATTTGAAGCACTCATTCTAGCTTTTGATTGGAAGCTGATTATTTAGAGGAAAAAAGAATAGCACTAACGATAGTGAATCATGAAAATATATATTCATCACGTACTTTGTACTTGCTACATGAAAGACATTTTTATTTTATTTTTTATTTTTTTATTTTATCACGAGTGACAATCGATTGACCTCATGCATGGATCGCAGCTAATATGATCACAAAAACAAACCCTAGTGTACGTTGAGCATATATATTTGCCTAAACTCGGTCAATTAATCCATGCCCGAAAACTCTAGCAAATATGCATAAACTTGTAATGACACAAACAAAATTAATATTAATTTTAGAAAAAAATCAATTACCTGGAGCAACATAAGGAGAGGAGTCGAAACATTTGGTCACCGAGCCACCAGCATTAACACTCAATCGCAACCGAGCTTCGCCTTTCTGGTCCACCATAACTTTGGTGGGCGAGACCTCACCGAATAAAATCCCAGGCGAACAACCCAAGTGCAAGTACTTAAGTGCCCTTGCAACCCCAACTGCCACCCTTATCCTATGTGACCAGTTCATACACCCAATCACCTCACTCAAATCCTTCCCATCAACATACTCGTAAACCAAAAACGCTCTTTTTTCCGATCGACACATGGCCAAAATCTTCACGACATTCGGGTGACTAATCTTGCTCATTAACTCAATCCAATCCGACCAATAATGAGCCGAAATAATTGAAGTCACCTCTTTCGCCAAGAAGATCTTATTACCCAAAACCGACTTTCCTTTATAGGAAAAAAATCCCGTTTTCCCACTCCCCACGAGATTCTCTTCCTTCACACACGACAAAATGTCATTTATCGTCAACATTTTCGCAATTCCCGAATTCACAAACCAAAATAATTGCCACGTGCCATCTTGGCTTTCTACCCTTTTCGATTCCTTTCGTCCGCACAATTTATTCCCTTTCCTAATTAGGAAGATCGCGACGAATGCGAATATCGTTAATGACGCAAGAAGAAAGGTCATTACAAACCAATGGGTTCGGGTTCGGGTCTTGGCCACAATGCACGGGGGCAATTTGGTATTTTTTTCGCCACCACACAAATGATTCCCGGCAATAGCAGAGGAGCTAATTGACAGAAATGCCCCTGCAGGGGGCAAGCTTCCCTGCAGGTGGTTGTGTGAAATATTGATTTGGCTGAGCGACTGTATACTTCCTAATTTTTCCGGGATTTTTCCGGTCAGCTCGTTCTCAGACAAATCGAGCTGCCCGAGGACTGGCAGATCCGCCAGGCTGGCAGGAATTTCTCCGAAAAGACGGTTACTGCTCAGGTCTAAAGTCACGAGCTTCTTGCAATAAGATAACTGGTGAGGAATTTTGCCTGATAATCGGTTCCCATTCAATTTAATATTCGTCAGCTCTGAAAATTCAACAAATTTTTCGGGAATGCTGCCCGAGAAATTATTCCCTGATAAATCCAAGGTCTCGAGCTTTGTACTGCCAAACGAGCCTGGCAAAGGGCCGGAAAGCTCGTTTGCAGCAAGGCTCAGCATTTGAAGCCCTGGCATTTCCCATTTTCTGTTACTGATCTGGCCCGAAATTCGATTGCTCGACAAATCAAGATAATAAACCAGTGGCAGTTTGGTAAATTCGAGTGGGATTTGACCGGATAGCCAATTTTGCTGGATTCGGACTCGTTGAAGACTTTTACAGAGGCTCAAGCTAGCCGGAATTTCGCCTTCCAAACTATTTGAAAACAGGATGAGCTTAATTAATTTTCGGGACGCGCATAAATTTTGCGGAATTTTTCCGGTGAGATTATTGGTCGAAAGGTCTAAAACAGTTAGATTGTTGTTTTTCCCGAGTTCTCGAGGTATTTCGCCTGATAAACTGTTGGACCAGAGCTGAAGGATTCTGAGATTAGGCAATGAAGACAGAGCAGAAGGGATTTTTCCTGAGAAATTATTGGAGAACAGCTGGAGAATTTCCAAATTCTGGAGGTTTATCAGCAATTCCGGAATTTCTCCATACAGGGAATTATCACTCAGATCAAGTGACACTAATTTCTTGAGATTGAAAATAGAATTTGGTATTTTCCCACTGAGTTTATTGAAATACAGAAAAAGGTACTCAAGATTGGTGAGGTTGCCTAAAGATGAAGGGATTTCACCTGTTAGATTGTTATAAACGAGGTCAAGATGATTGAGAGAGGAAAGTTCACCAATTTCCCTCGGAATTCGGCCCGAAAAATTATTATAGCCCAAATAAATCCATTTCAATCTCTTCATCTGGCCTAATTCCCCTAAAATCTCACCTGTCAACTGATTTGAAGCCAGGGTGAAAAATTCCAGCTTCGTCAAGTTCACAATCGAGCCCGGAATTCCACCGGATAATGCGTTCCCTCCAAAATCAAGAATCCTGAGGCCCGAAAAAAGCCCGATATCCTCTGGAATTCGACCCGAGAGCATATTGTTTGATAAATCGAGGGTATGAAGAGAAGGAAGGTAGAGGCCACTTGGGATGGGCCCGGTTAGGTTGTTACTGCTTAAATTGAGGTAGTTGAGATTAAAACAAGACAAAAGAGTTGTTGGGATTTGGCCCGAAAACTGGTTGTTTGATAAATCGATGGATTGGATATAAGGTAGTCGGAAAATGGATTCAGGGATATTTTCGGATAAGTTTTTTCCGGGGAGTTGGATTTTGGAAACGCGGGAAGAGTGTGAACATTTGATTCCATCCCATTTGCAGTGTGAGAGGGATGAATTCCAGTTTGCGAGTTGATCGTTTAATGAAGAAGACTTTAGGGGTAAAAGAAGATTAGCCTCATCATCATCAATCCCTTTGCATGTGGACACTAATAAGTTGATGAAGATGAAGATGAAGATTAACATAATTGTCTCCATCGATTTCACCATTTTCGACTTCAATATTGGCTTCGAGCGTACTGAGGGAAAGAAAAAACAAGAATAAAAATATCAAAAGGAAAAAATCAGTTGAGCATAAAAAAAAATAAAAATAAAAATAGAAACACCAGCTTTTTTATAAAAGACTTTCAACAAATGTACAAATCATAAGAAATGCATGTTGATTGTTGCCTATTGTCATCATAATGAGCATAGCAAGAAAAATAAAAAATTAAAAAAGCAACAAGCAAAGTAAGCACACTTATTAGCAAGTGCAGAAATTTAAGATTATATAATTTTACCAAAAAAACGCTTGCATGAGATAAATCCCAGAAATATATGGACACAGGAACACACAAAGAAANATAGATAGAGGACTTTTTGGGGACCCAAAATATTAATTTTCGAAGCTTTGAGTTTGTTTATTTATTATTTATTTATTTTATTTTATTTTATTTCTTTTATGTTCTTTTAATTTTTTGGCGTCAAAGCTATAAACTTGTGAAGAATATATTTTATTTATTTTATTTTATTTTATTTCTTTTAAGCATTGTGAAAGCACACGAATGCTTTAAAGTGGGATGGAAAAAGAAAAGGGCAATGGACAGATGTTGGGGAAAAGGCCATGAGGTTTTGTGGGATATTACGAAAATGCACTTTTGACTGAGTGACAAGGAAAATGTGTAACCGTTGAGACTCGAAAGTTGGTGAGCCCATGCTGCTCTCGCCTTCCTTTCTTTGGAACTATTTACATCATCACTGCAAATATGGTGTGAACTTTTCCTTCATTTCTTAGCTGTTAAAGAATAAAGTTACGCATAGCCAAACAAATTAAATTTGAAATTTTGGGGAATTAACAGAAATGCGCAGTAAATAATAATAATTGAACCTTCAAGAGAGCATCACACTCTCTATTCAGAACTCTTTCATTAAAGAAAGTGTTTGACCTATTACAACTAGAATTTACAATGAGAGTTCTCTCTTCCTAACCTACGAAGTAATCACTTCATTCAACTAATTTTCAGGCCACTCCTCGTGGGTACTTTTACAACACAGAATCCCTCACGATGTAAAAAAAACCTTCATCCAAACACCTCTAAGGTTCAAGTAAATAACTCACACTCAAACCATAGAACAGACCCTCTAATTACTCAATAGAATGAAAATGAAATGAACACTATTCATCAGTCTTCCTCTCAACTTGCACATAACACTAAAAAATAATCAAAAGACGTAAGTGAACAAGAGTATCTGCAAGGTAAGTTCTTACAGTCTGCCGCTTTCCTTAGACAATCTTCAATCATACCATCGGTTGCAATCTTCCTTCCTTGGCAAGTTTTTCTTGCCGCATTCACCTCTCTAATTCAGGTAAGTGCCGCAATTTTCCAATCTTCATGAAGATTTCCTTGTGCTTCGTAAGGCATGCAATCCTCTATTCCGGTTCCTACAAAATAATTAAACAAAACCTAGTCCATAATTAAATAGACTACAAAATAAAGTAATAAAATAAATTAAAACTTTCCTTAGACTTGGAGAATTTCTTCTTGCCGATTTGATCTTGGTAGATATGACTCGGGATTTCTGATTTAATTCCAAACACATTAATTTATTATAATCTTCCCCATTTAGCATATAAATCGAATACCACTGTCTCCATGAACCTGCATAAGTCAATGCCAAAGCAAGACATAAATAATGAACTGACAATCAACACTATATTGTTCATAAGAACAACTCTAAGAGAGGTACCTGCATGAGAGAACATATAGTAATACAATAAAAGACGGACTTAAAACCAACATGCATGACAGGATGTATCACGGTGTCCACCAACAGCACCGAACCAAACCAAACAAAATAAAAACCAAATGGTGTCCATTACCAAGGCCACACATGACCAACAAACGAGCGATAGCAGTTTTTACTATAGGCCTGATAAGCCCATTAATTTCTTTTGTAATTGGTAGTGCAAAACGACCTCGACCCAATCCAGTGTCTAATAAGATACTAGCATGGTGTGATTCATGTCCAAAGTTTTCTATTCCTCCTCCGGCTCCTTCGTCGACTTAATTGGATAGCCGGACCACCTGCCACCACGCCAGAATTTCTCCGGCATGGACACTTCAAGTTAGAATAAGTGATTAGGGAACAGTCATAATGTAATAATGTCTAATTGTCATAAATGCATCTTACCATTTGTCACTAAAATACTCGCCTTTATATAGGTGGGTGGTATTTGATCGTGCAACATATTTCAATCTAAGTCGTTCGGCCACTAGCCTCTGTGAGCCCAACCCAGAAGTCGACCTATTAACCAACCTTTCTTATTCTGATCGTGCTTTGTCCCGTGATGAGGATAAGGTAGCTCGATATACCGTCTTTACCTAGTAGAGAACCTGGGTCGAGTGATTACCACACGTTGACTCGGTCTAGTAGTGGCCCCATTTCACATCTCTACGACACTTTTCTTCATATACAAAAGTGTCACATTTCTACTTTTATAATGGACCAGACTCGGCTATTTTTTATAGTAAAACTTCTTGGTCTCATTAATTTGTGTATTTTCACCAGCTCGAAAGAGCTAAAATACTTGCACAAATTTTGGACCGCCGCAACATATTTTTTTTATCCTTTTCTCTTTTATTTCAGATCCACTCTGCATTTTCCCAACCACGAGCTTTAAGACCAAATGGGTGTGCACGTATCGAGCTCCACCGAAAGAAGCTAACTCTAGTCCATTCAACAGGCCTTGTAATCAACATTATTATTGGAGACTCGAAAACTCAGATTGGTTGTAAACTCCAAATTTTCTCCTGTGGGGGAGATCATGATAGCTCTCAATCCTAGACCTCGATTTTCTACTGAAGTGTATACGTAGACTTGCCACTTTTTTTTTTTTTTTTTTTTTTTTTTTTTTTTTAACTTCAGCTCCTATTTCTTCTTGCATACCTGGGCCTTGATAACTCTCGGAGGTTCATAGTTGATTAAATTCTCGCTCAGCTCAAATGCCCATTTAACAATCCTTCCGGATACCGCAAGTCATCCCAAGGTCTCTTGTAGTGGTAGGTTGGTCCAAACATAAACCTTATGAGTTAGAAAGTGTGGACTCGATTTCCTTACTGTGATCACCACTGCAAGAGCTCGTTAATCGACCTCCAAATAACGCACCTCAGCTCCTTGCAACATCCTGCTCACATTATAAATTAGCATTTGCATGCTCTTGTCTTCCCGTAATAGCACAATGCTCAAAGAAACCTGTCTAATAGAGATGCATAATACAAAATTTTTTCCTTCTACCGACTTTAACAAAGCGGTAGGTCGGTAAGAACGACCTTAAGCTCGTCAAAAGCTCTCTGCCCCTCATTCGTCCATGCCAACCTGGTGCTTTTATTCAATGCATTGAAAAGAGGCTTGCTCCTCTCAGCCACCTTAGAATGAACTTGCTCAATCCTGTAATCCTTCCCGTAAACACCTAAACCTCCTTTATACTCTTGGGAGATCCCATTTCAAGAACATCTCGTACTTTCTTGGGATTGACCTTTATCCCCTCTTCGTGACTATATATCCCAAAACATTCTAGAAATGCCTCAAAAGCACACCTGGTTGGGTTAAGTTTCATTCTATACCTCCTCAGAGCTTTGAACGTTTCCCTCAAATTAGTTATGTGGTCTTCTTCTATTTTAGCTTGGATGATCTTGTCAACCAACTTTTGGTACGTAGCCCCAACATTCTTCAACCCCAATGGCATGACCACATAACAATAGGTCCTCTTCTGATAACAAAGCTCACATTTTTCTTATCCTCCTCAACTAATAGTATTTGATGATAATCCCGCGATGCATCAATTAATATTAGGAGCTCACACCCGACTTTGGGGTAGACCAGTTGGTCGATTCTGGGAAAAGGGTAGTGGTTCTTTGGGAAGGCCTTATTCAAAACCTAAAAATCGATCCACATTCTCCACTTGAACCTTTTGGTCAAAAATCACTGTCTAAAATATCGGCCTAGGCGCTAGGCGGTGCCCGGGCGCCTCTGATTTGCACAAATCGGCAGAAAAAATCGGCCAGGCGGCTCGGCGGCACCTAGGCAGCCCTAGGCGCTCCTAGGCGGACTTGGCGGGCTCGACGGCCAGGCGGTTAGGTGGTGCCTAGGTGGGCATAGGCGGACCTAGGCTCTCCTAGGCGGGCTCAACGGCAAATTTTCAGTTTTTTTTATTTCTTATTTTTAAATTCTAATTACATTATTTTGTTCTCGTGTTTTCTTTAAATATATTAATATTATTATTTGGACTTAGGTGTGCGGATTTATTATAAGTTGAGATAGTTTTATTTTGCAGGTAGTTAAAATAAATAAAAAATAAGGTATTTAATATTAATTTCTAGGCCCCGCCTAGGCGCTCTAGGCGCTAGGCGCTGGTCGAGCGCCTAGCGACTTTTAGAACACTGGTCAAAATTCAACACGTGCTTAATAATGGTAGCTTCTATGCTTGTCATCTCATCTGACGCCAAGGCAAAGATATCTTGAACTCCTTGATGAGGTCGATGACTTCACCTTTCAAAGGTTCGACCAAATTTCCACCTATTTTTATCTTCCTTCATTCTACACCTTCCACATGATGGACCTCCACCAGATCTTCCTATGGCTACATCTCGCCTTTCTCATTTTCTAGTTTCTACTTGACCACCTCTTTACTCGAGTTGCTGCTACTTCAAGCCAGTTCATGCCTTGCTTTGACAGTCATTTGACAACACGAACTTGACTTGAGTTGGTCGCACTCGACCTCTCTAACCAACTCACCTAGTGGGTACTTAATTTTCATGTGTTATGTAGATACCACCGCTTGAAACGATTTTATGCTCGGTCATCCCAATATGATGTTATAGGCCGACTATGCTTTCACCACCGAGAATCTCACACTTTTTATCTTCTGGGTCACACTCGACCCCAATGCTACTTGCAACGTGACATCGACCATGACCTCACCCCATTGAATACTTCAAAGTTGTCCTGACCTCTTTTAAATATACCTACAACTCCAATTGTTTAAAACAATCATAAAGCAAAACATCCACCGAGCTTATTGTATCAATGACTACCCTCTGCACCTCATACCCACTAACCTCTGATGAAATAACCATTGTATAATTATGATATATGTGTACCCTTTTTAACATCTTCCGACCTAAAACTGATGAATGGTTCCCTTATTGTGAATCTTACCTCTTCTCTTTTCTTTTTCGCAGCTCACGAGTTTTTCTTCCTTGCATCATTGGAATTCTCATCGATAGGTCCTCCAGAAATCATATGGATAATCCCCCTCTTGGGATATATGTTTCTAAACCTCTACCTCACGATCTGGAGGTCTTTTTCCTCGATCAACCCTCTCCTGACCTTTTATTTTTCTATCCTTGTACACAAACTTCTTCAATGACCTGCTCTGATCAACCTCTTGATCTCATTCTTTAGGTGTCTACAATTGTCCCTAGTGTAGCCATAATCACGATAATAATGGCAGTACACGTCGAACTTTAGCTGTGTAGGTCTTTCTTTCATCCACTCAGGCCACATAACCATATCTCTATTTAACCTCTTCGCTATCGTTATCAAAAGCTCCACTAGAGTGGACATAAAGGGAGTATACTTTTCATAGATGTGTCCACCCTGAAACGGCCGACATCTCCACCTGTCTTCTCGTTTGCCTTCCAACCACTCTTTCCTAGATGAGGTCCCCCCTCTCTCTTTACCTCAAACCGGTTTGCTTTCTCAATTTTGCAAATTCGGCTTCTACTTCCTCAATATTGATTTACTTAGCACACCTCTAAACATTGTCATACAACAACGCTAGCTTCTTAGCCAATGAGCTCGGGCATGGACCTGCCCTAGTCCTCTTGCCAACCCTCTAGCCTTGACCTTTTCAGAGGCTGAAGGAACATCCACTCAGGCCCGTGTACATAGAGCTATATATCTCCTCAGGGTTTTGTTTCCTTGCTGCTGCATCCACTACAAGAAAATGATGAAATTCCAACGGAAATATATTCCAATATAATTCCAACGGCAATTCCAATGGATATTTCAATGCTATTATTTCCGTTGGAATTATTCCAACGGAAATTCCAACAAAAATATTCCATTGGAATTTCTGTTGGATTTTTTACGATTCCAACGGTAGATTTTCCAACGGCGGTGGAAATAAAAATTCCAACGGAAATTCCTACAGTCAAAAGCCGTTGGAAATATAGCCGTTGGAATTGTGAAATTCCATCTAAAATTTCAATGAAAAATACATTCCAACGTAATATTTTCGTTGAAATTTCTGTTGGAATCATTCCAATGGAAGCTACACCATTGGAATATCTGTTGGAATTTCCATTGGAATATATTACCATAAGATTTTTTGTTGGAATATAACATATTTTTGTAGTGATCGTTATCAGAGTGAGATAGGTCTTCTCCTAAAACCTAGCACTTGAGAACTGGTTGAGAAAAATATTCAAAAAATCGACCTTGGGGCGAGTTGATGGAACAATTCTTGTGCTTCCCCCTGCAAAGTTTCTAGAAAGCTCTGCACCTCACAAAAATCAGTATAGTCGTGCAAAACCGGCATGTTCTCAAAGCTCTGCAAATGATGAGATGGGTCATTCAACCCATCATAGATAATGTTGAGCTCTCTGAATCCATTATAGAGATCTGTATCAAGTACATCCTCAGCTAAAAGGTTCCCTTGAGCTCTCCCAACTCATTTTCCATCCACGTTAGCATGCAACTTTAGAATCTGAGCCACCACACTCTCAACCGCCAGGTTTCGTTGAGCTACCATGGCCGAGCAGCTTGAAATCTAGATGTCCTCTCTCCTTGTTGGTGCAGTGAGGTTCACTGCAATTGACACCGTTGGTCGCAGTTGAGCGAATATGGCTGCGACAACTTCTGCGATCATCCTGTTGAGCTCATCCTTGGTGAGCGTCATGACCTACTCGCTGGCTGGAACATCTCCTCCTACCACTGGTGACCTCCTCCCACCATCCTTAAATAGGTTTTGTTGTGTCGAAGTAGCTAGTATCATCTATGTGCCTGATCTACCCTCTGGTTGGGTAATCGGGATGTTGGTTGTTGCTAAAGACACCAGTGAACCTCCATATTTTGGTAGGTTGGGAATCTGGCTGATCGGTGACAGAATTGACCTCGAGAAGCCTGTTGGTGTGCTTGCGCTAATTAGATGATTGAAAACCCAAGCCTCGGCGTAATTATGCTATCAACTTGATTCCCCTTGAACTAGGTCGTTTTGGTCTCCAATGAGTAAATATGCTTTTTGTCTCCTATGTCGACCTCTTCACCTCTAGGTCGAGTTTTCATTAGGCTAACCGAGAGCTCTAACATGACCTTTTGTTCAACAACTCTACCTTGGTGGTCATCCCCAACCCGGTACTCTAGTGACCTCAAGTATTCTTGCTATTCGACTTTAGGTCGACCTACCAATCCACTTGAATTGCTCAGGTTGTTGTTCGATTATACACGACCTAACAAGTGACGTAGTAATCCATATCAGTATTTAATATTAATTTCAAATACCACATTTATATCAACACAATCTATATATTTCTTATCAAGTAACTTTTCATTGTAATTCTTATATTTTCTTACTTGTCGTAGGAGATTGCTTTTATATGAGAGGCAGTGTATCGTTCGGTCTACCCACCCGGGCATCCCTCTCTTGGGACAGGTCGAAGCTTAGGCCTTTGGTTTGGGGGACATTTTTTAGTGACCTCAAGTATTCTTGCTATTCGACTTTAGGTCGACCTACCAATCCACTTGAATTGCTCAGGTTGTTGTTTGATTATACACGACCTAACAAGTGACGTAGTAATCCATATCAGTATTTAATATTAATTTCAAATACCACATATTATATCAACACAATCTATATATTTCTTATCAAGTAACTTTTCATTGTAATTCTTATATTTTCTTACTTGTCGTAGGAGATTGCTTTTATAGCAAAATTGTTCGTATTACAATGTAATTTTATTAAAAAATATAATATATGGACTCCTTTAACCATTGAGCTGACTTTCTCCTAGTAGAATTGATTATTCTTTACGTATATATTAATTGCTTATTAAGGGATATGTTGCACGGAATACAAACAATGTCCAAATAGGCTTCCTTAGATAAAATCATCTAGGAACTAATCAGATAAGCATTGCTCTCAAGTCCCCAAACTCCCAATGCCATACTTTAAACTAATTAGCATATGATATGGCATATCTCTCTTTGAATTTCATGAATGCACTGAAAAGAAATAAACAAAACAAGAAAAATAAAAGCTAAGAGAATAATAGAGAATAGATATTTACAAGTTGTTAGGGCGAAAATTCATGACACATTATAAATAAGAGAAAATATGATTTACATTTATTTAGACGAGTATATATACATGGTACATTGATACTGGGATGAAAAAGTGATTTATCTTTTTTTATAATGAAATTATGGGAGCCTTATTGGGACCCTTTCTATTGTCTTTCTGGAAGGAATATACAGTGTGTTGTCTTTGTCAGTCAAGCATGCTTCGTCAAAATTCTCTCAAATCCATTTTTTTTTTTTTTTTTTTTTTTTNTTCCACTTTGCCCAAACTTTTTATACCATCCCCGTCCCGCATTTCATATTTCTAAGTTTTTCAAAACTTAAAAGTGTATTTATTAATGTATTAATTAATTATTAATTCTTATTTTAGCTGAAATTTATTGAAGCTAAGCCCTTATACTTCTATTTATTTAAGAAACTAAATGTGTTTGAGTGACTACATGTTATTCATGTATTTGTTTACAAACTTTTTACACTAAAAGAGGAAATGATCATTAATCATCTTATATAAGGATAATAATCATTTCGATTCATTTTACTTTGAAAGTGTAAGAATAATTATTGGCAATCTACTATTTGAACGAAAACAATGTTTGCACCTAATTTGTATCTCGAGTATGTTTTTGATATAGAATCGACCATGTAAGAAACTAATGAGTATATTTTTTATAGAATTGACCACATTATTGCTTTATTTTATTGGTACATGACACAAAAAATCTTATATGGAATAGAAAATGTCTAGAAGACTTTCTAGATGTAGAAGTCATTTTGAACAACTTCTACTATATATTATATTATTTATTTAATTTATCTATTTTCTCCAACCAATTACAATTTTACACATCACAAATGATACCACAATTAATACTAATCATTATTGGAGACACAATTTCTTAATTTCCTTTCTCCGCGTCATACAACACAATTTTTATTAAAAATGCTCTAATGAGATACGCGCTCAATACTTTATTTTTTGTTTCCTTTTTTAACAATATTTTATACGCAGAAATGTAATCAAATCACAGTGTCTACCTCAGTCTCTTTTATTAGTGTTACAAAATTCTCACGATAACTTAAAGATTGAACAAAAATACGCCCAAATCTCTTCCTCTCGCCCTCAAATTCCTTGCTTGCTTAGAACATCATATGTTATTTTCGGAACTTCTTGTCAAAATAAAATCTTATACTAATGACCAAAGCTAAACTCATAGGAAAACAACACATGGCTTTGTTTATTTATTTTGTTCAACGAAATTTAGAAAAAGAAAAATATTAACTTGTTAAATATTTTATCCATGGTGGAGCCGGTAGCATGGGCCAACTATTTATATTTTAAACAGATGTTGGTTCACTTTTTCTTGTTAGAAATATGATCCATCATTCAAGGTCGTGTACAGTATTTAATTATATCCTGTTGATGATATGCAGCACTACAGACTGCAAATGCACAACATATTGGATAATATTGGAAAGTTAAATTGTGCCATTATAATATATTCTGTAAAGAGCACAAACATCCAAAATTAGATCCCCTGTGTTGCGCAAGAGAAGAGTCTTGATACTTTTCTCTGCCTATTTATTAAGCAAAATCAAAAATCCAATTATTATTTTTTAGTGTGCAAGGGTGAGTAATAAGATTGTTTTAAGGTAGTTAATTCATTTAAATAAGTTACCATCAATATATATATATATGGATGGCTCAAGTGAGAATAGTTTTGAGTGAAAGAAATAAGAATACATGGTAGGCATTAAATCTAATAATTCCACTGCAAAAACAAAATATATATTTATATATATAAATAAAAAATTAAAAAAATTAATTTTTTTACACTCATTAGTAGTAATTTGGACATTACTCCAATCCCCACCCACCCCTACTCTCTCTTTGACACACACACAGTGGTTGATCCCTTCTCCGTAACTCCACTGGCTTCCTTGCCCGGCCGACTTACGCAAGGCCCACCTAATATACATAGGGGATCAGGCGACGCCACACCTCTGCTCAGGTCTAGTTGCGCTGTAATTGATTAAAAAATTAATAAATGCTCAATAATAAAAGTAAAATGAACAATATTGTGCGTGTGAATGCACATTAAAAATACCATTATATTTCTAAAAGTTACATAATTGTCACTGCGTACTAATTTAAAAGTACAAAAATTCACCAAAATGTCACCACACTACAAAATGCATAATAGTGTTAGACTAGGTGCACATAAAAATTAGCGTAATAATGAATTCTGCACAATGACGAAAATGTCGTGCGTGAAAAATCTTACGTAGACATAAGTATAGAAACGTCACCACTCATTTGACTAAAATTGGACCCTTTGACCTGCTTTGAGAGGCGTTGAAATGTCATATTCAGTTTTTATTTCTTTCACTATCGCTATCACCTACGATCTCACTTATCTTTTATATTATATTGATGTGTTATAAAAGATGATATACATCCTAGCTAAGGTGACCATGAGTTTTAGTGTATGGCCTAAGCTACAAAAATATTAAAAAAAAGCATATAGTACACAAGTCATATTGGATAAATTATACTAATTAATACGATTGAATATAAAAAGTTTATCTCATATATAACTTATTCATAATTATTGCACTAACTTTAACATTATGACTATTGTTAGAATATCACTTTTGAGTTGTCTCATGTCGTTCATACATGGAAAATAGACCCACCTTATAAGTCTAATGGGTTACTCCTCATTCCACCAATTGATTTTGGGATGGAACTCCATTTGGGCTTCATATGGGTTTTTCCTGTTTTCTCATGGTGCGCTTCATGGTAGCGGGCCCGCACCCGTTTTCCCCCAGTTTCTGTCATGGTATCAGAGCCGGTTCTATTGGTGACTGTGCGATGACGTACCAATCATCCAGCCAATTGGACTTGGGCTTTCAAATGACTCACAAGTGAGGGGCGTGTTAGAATATCACTTGTGAGTTGTCCCATATCGTTCATACATGGAAAATATACCCACTTTATAAGTCTAATGGACTACTCATCTTTCTACCAATTGGTTTTTGGATGAAACCACACTTGAGCTTCATATAAGCTTTTCCCGTCTTCCCATGGTGCGCTTCATGGTAGTGGGTCAGCACCTGTTTTCCCCCAATTTCTGTCAACTATTATTTTTAATTGTATAACCATTTTATCTTTAACGTATGCATAAATCAAAATCTATTATGTTTTAAAAAATAAACTATAGTAAAATATGGATTCCTAAGAGCCAACTAAAACGATTGGGCCGTCTATGTGTGACTAATGTCAGAGTCATCTGGTCTGCTTGAATGCATGCCTAATAGCACTTAAAAGGCCGGCTAGGTAAAAATGACGCCATTGGCACCAGGATGCTGTCAAGCATCTAGATGGACTCGTAGCTTAATTCTTAAAACTATAATACACAATTTTTATCTTTTGTACTTAATTTGAGTGTAGAATGTATATAACTTCTATATATGAAAGAGGTGTGAACAAATAAATCTGAATAAATAACCAAAGAAACTAGAAGACGAAGACTACGGAAAGGTTATTACTATATTGAAAAGGTATTACTAAATATAAATTATATAAATTAATATAACTATACTAAATAAACAACATCGTTAATTTGTATGGTAAGTTAGCGATGCATGAAAAATCTTGTATTATTTTGTGGTTTAATTTATATATTTGAGTATTTGATTTTACTGTATTATTCAAGTTTTCTCACGTATTTTAGTTTGTGAACGGACATACACCAATATTCGAATTTTGTGTTTATTTTGCAGATATTATGCATATTGAGGAGGTGGCAGCCATGTAGGTGATGACATGGATTTAATTTTGACATGGCCAAGGAATTAAAATAAAAAGAAAGAAAATAAGGTATATGACTTCTGTTGCTAAGAGTAAGGGTGTGCATCGATCGGTTCAGTCGACCGACCGAACCGGACTAGGAAAATCGAATTAACCGAACCATATTATGCCAATAACCGAACCGACCGAATTATCAATTTAAACCGAACATTAACCGACCGAACTTCTTGGTCGGTTTCGATCGGTTTGGTCAAACCGACCGAACTATACATTTTAAAAAATATATATAATGTAACTATAATATATATATATATATTATAATATATAATATAATATAATATATAAAATATATACCCCGGCAGTATCCGGATAAAGCCACGTGGGATTTTGAATATAATATAATATAATATAATATATATACATATATATATATATAGGGATTGGTTTCAATGCATCTTATTATTTAAAGTGAGGACGTGAGACTCATTCCTAACCACAAGATTTAGATCTTGATTTAAATAATAATTTTTTATTTTTATTATTTAATTCTTTATTTTTAATTATTTAAATATTATTATGACCATTGACCATTGACTCCGGTGTTGACCGTTGACTTCGACGTTGACCGTTGACTTCTGGCGTTGACTTCTGGTGAAAATCGTTGACTTCCGACATTGACCGTTGACTTCCGACGTTGACCGTTGATCATTTGTCTTTTGTTGTTATGTTATTTCTTTTTTGTTAGGTTAGTTGTGTTTTGTTGCTAGGTTAGTTGTTTGTTGTTGCTAGGTTAGTTATTTATACCTGCTAGGTTAGTTGAGTTTTGTTGCTAGATTATTTGTCTTAAGTTGCTAGGTTATTTTTTTCTTGCTGCTAGGTTAGTTCTTTCTTGCGGCTAGGTTAGTTGTCTGATGCTGCTAGGTTAGTTGTCTGATTCTGCTAGGTTTTTTTTTTTAAAAAAAAAAAGAAACCAAAAACTACAATATAAAGTCGATCTTCGGGCTAACAGATGTCCGAGATAAATGTCTATACTAATGAAAATAGAAATCCTATACTAGTGAAAGCGGAACGCTGGATATCCAAGCTGGTCCATCCGTACAAGAGTGCGAAGGCGGAGTGGAGCAGTGTCGGTCTGGAATGTATGTGTGCCTGGTATGGTGGCGCCAAGGCTGGCCAGGTAATCAGCCGGTCTGTTCCCCTCACGGAAAATGTGCGTGATCCTGTGATGGACTGACTGAAGTAGATCTCTAATGCGTAGAAGCAGGTGCTGAATCTGCCACGAGCCCTGATGGCCCGAAGTCAGGAGGGTAGCGACAGCCGCAGCATCCAGCTCGATCCATATATGACTAGAGAGGTGGACAGCAATCTGAAGGCCAATCTGTAGTGCCTGAATCTCTGCATCGTAGCTCGAGGAGGCCTGAATGGACGCGTGGAAGGCGGTGATGAGGGCGCCGCTATGGTCCCGAATCAAGCCTCCTCCTCCGGCAAGTCCAGTGTGGCGATCGAAGGAGCCATCAGTGTTCAGCTTGACCCACGGAGAGTCAGGTCGCAGCCAAACAACAGCTCTGGCCCGTGTAGGCCGAACAGGCGGTGGTGGGGCCACCATGTAGCGATGCGGTGACGTGCAGCCTGTCCAGTCTCGGGCCGTGAGCCTGCCCAATGCGGTGAGGAGTGAAATGTGTCTCTCTACCTGCAAAACAATGTGAGAAAACAAAAAAGTAATATCCCTATGCTTCGCACTATTCCTTTCTGTCCAGGTGAACCAAAGGATCAGACAAGGAATGAGGAAGCCCACGTGTCTAAGGTGTGTGCTCTGTGAGAAAAAACTCAGGAGCTCAAAAAAACTGTATGTGATTAGGGATATATGAGTCCAAGTGGCAAAATGCTCTCACACTCTCCTCACAATCTCACTCTCTAGAAAAAGGTGGGTAAAGGTCTCAGTCTCATGGCGTCCAGTCTCAGAACAACACACACACCGAGAGGGCAAGGAGATTCCTCTCGCGTGTAGCACAGTATCGACAGGTATCCGGCGCAAGAGGAGGCGCCAAAGGAACACCGAAATAGTAGGCGTGAAAAGGTCACTCCAGATAGCCCCGAAGAGGAGATTAGGCCGATCCCTCAGCCTTATCTGCTCCCAAGCCGAGGTAGTAGAAAACACACCTGATGATGTAAGTCTCCACCTCATGCTATCTGAACCGTCCCCCGAGATAGGGATCTGCTGGATCTGATCTAATAACTGCTCGCTAAAACCGGCACCAGCCCCCAACTCCCTATCAAGCTTCCCCCTATCCCATGACCCATCCGTCCATAAGTCGCTCACGAGCAGGTAGGGGGGTCTGATTCTGCTAGGTTAGTTGTCTTTTGTTGCTAGGTTATTTCTTTATTGCTGTTAGGTTAGTTGTCTTTTGTTGCTTGGTTATTTCTTTCTTGTTGCTAGGTTAGTTGTCTGATGCTGCTAGGTTAGTTGTCTTAAATTGCTAGGTTATTTCTTTCTTGCTGCTAGGTTAGTTGTCTTTTGTTGCTAGGTTAGTTATCTGTAGCTGCTAGGTCAGTTGTGTTTTGTTGCTAGGTTATTTTTTTTTTTTAAACAAACAACGCCCCAGAAGGGCGGGGGATTGGGCTGGATCCCCAACCTGTACATAGATCAAGACCTGAAAACTGGGGCCCAAAGTGTCAACAAACTACAATGTTCAAAGTCTCTGAAGCAAAACAAAACAAAAACAACAAAAGAAAACCAAAAAAAGAAAGAATAATACAAAGTCTGTCCTCGGGCTAACAGGTGCCCGAAAGCAAAGGTCTAATCTAAATAAAACAATAAGCCTAATCTACTGAAAGCGGAAAGATTGATATCCAAGCTGGTCTATCCGTACGAGCGTGCGAAGTCGGAGTGGAGCAGTGTCGGTCTGAAACGTATGGGAGTCAGGTGTGGTGGCGCCAAGGCTAGCAAGGTAGTCTGCAGGTCTGATCCTGTGGTGGACAGACCGGAGTAGAGCTCTAATACGCATAAGCGGGTGCTGAATCTGCCACGAGCCTTGGTGGCCCGAGGTCAACAGGGTGGCGACAGCCGCAACGTCTAGCTCGATCCAAATGTGGCTAGAGAGGTGGACAACAATCTGAAGGCCGATCTGTAATGCCTGAATCTCTGCATCATAGCTCGAGGAGGCCTGAAGGGATGCGTGGAAGGCGGTTATGAGGGCGCCGCTATGGTCCCGAATCAAGCCTCCTCCTCCGGCAACTCCAGTGTGACGATCAAAGGAGCCATCAGTGTTCAGCTTGACCCACGGAGAGTCAGGTCGAACCCAAACAACAGCTCTGTCCCGAGGAGGCCGAACAGGCGGTGGGGGAGCCACCATGTAGCGGTGTGGCGGCGTGCAACCTGTCCAGTCTCGGGCCGTGAGCCTGCCCAATGCTCTGAGGAGTGAGATGTGTCTCTCTACCTGCAAAACAATGTGAGAAAGCAAAAAAGTAATATCTCTATGCTTCGCATTATTCTTCTCTGTCCAGGTGAACCAAAGGATCAGACAAGGAATGAGGAAGCCCACGTGTCTAAAGTGTGTGCTCTGTGAGAAAAAACTTAGGAGCTCAAAGAAACTATCTGTGGTGGGTAGGGATATATGTGTCCAAGTGGAAAAATGCTTCCACACTCTCCTCACAATCTCACTCTCTAGAAAAAGGTGGGTAAAGGTCTTGGTCTCATGGCGTCCAGTCTTAAAACAACACACACACCGAGAGGGGAAGGAGATCCCCCTCGCGTGTAACACAGTATCCACGGGTATCCGGTGCAAGAGGAGGCGCCAAAGGAACACCAAAATGGTAGGGGTGAAAAGGTCACTCCAGATGGCCCCGAAAAGAAGATTAGGCTGATCTCTCAGCCTGATCTGCTCCCAAGCCGAGGTAGTAGAAAACACACCCGATGATGTAAGTCTCCACCTCATGCCATCTGAACCGTCCCTCGAGATAGGGATCTGCTGGATCTGATCTAATAAATGCTCTCTAGAGCCCGCCCCAGAGCCCAACTCCCTATCTAGCTTCCCCGTATCCCACGTCCCGTCCATCCATAGTTCGCTCACAAGCAGGTAGGGGGAATGCGACACCTGCCTATCCCTAGAAAACGGTCTATCACCAACCCACCACTCATCCCAGAAACTGACCCCGCCCTCGTCCAAAACCCAGAAGATGTGATCCTGGGCCCGCCTACCGACCCTAGTGAGGAGCCGCCACTGTCTGCTATCATGATCAACAGTCGTGACCCAACAAGGGTGGTTGGCACGTCTAGGGCAGTACTTGCCCCGAAGGTACTGAGCCCAAAGCGACTTTCCCTCCCTGAAGCGCCACCACAGCTTGTAGGAGAAAGCTGTAACAATGTCCCTGAGGCGGCGGATGCCAAGGCCACCCTCGGGAAAGGGGCGGCAGATAGAGTCCCAACTCACCCAGTGGGTACGTCTCCCCCTCCCAGAACCGTCCTCGTAACCCCAAAAATAACGAGCCATAATCTGGTCAATCTCGTCAAGTTCGAGGACCATAAGCAAGTGAATCGGAAGAGAGCTAAGAGTGCTCTTGATCAGCGGAAGCCGACCACCGAAAGAAAGATGTCTATACGACCAACCAGATATCCTGTCGATCATCCTCTGCCTGACGCCCGCAAAGAGCACTCTCGTGAGGTAGTCCGCCGCAAGAACGAAGAGGGAAGGGGAAAGGGGGTCGCCCTGTCTAAGGCCTCTAGAGGAGGGAAAGAAATCGGTGGGGCTGCCATTAACCAAGACCGAGAACGTGCAGTGCTTCACACACGCCTCCACAAAGCTGATCCAACGCTCAGAAAATCCCATCCTAGCCAGAGCCTCCCTAAGAAACGGCCACTCAACCCTATTATACGCCTTGGCCATGTCTAGCTTCAGCACGATATTCGAAGCCCGCTTCCAGTCCGCTCGGGAGATGTCGTGGATCATCTCCTGGGCCAGAAGGATGTTATCAGTAATGACCCGATCCTTGACGAAGCCACTCTGGTTCGGAGAGATGAGGGAGGGGAGAAGGGGTGAAAGGCGGCTGTTAAGAATCTTCGAAATGAGCTTGTTGGTCACGTTACACAGGCTAATGGGCCTGTAATCGGACCAAGAGCTCGGGTTGGGTCTTTTCGGGATCAAGACGACAGAAGTAGACGTGAAGGAATCCGGCATCCGGTGATCGGATAAAAAATCCAACATTGCCTCATCGACGTCAGTCTCGACTAAATCCCAGCAGACCTGGTAGAAGAGAGTGGAAAAACCATCCGGGCCAGAAACGCTGTTGGGATCAATCCCGAAGACAGCATCCCTAACCTCCTCCCTACTCGGGAGCTCACAGAGTCCAATGAGATCTACCGAAGGAGGGATGGTGGGGAAGAAAGAAGCGGTCGGGGCCACGAGGGACCCTCTGTCAGAGGTGAAAAGGGTCTGCAAGTGAGCAACAGCCGACTCCCGAATCTGAGCCTCCTGGTTCAGGGATGACCCATCAGCCTCGATACTATGGATGTACGACTTAGCACGCTTCTGCCTAACGTAGCCCTGGAAGAACCTAGTGTTCTGCTCGCCCTCAGCCACCCAGCGAACAGCCACCTTCTGCTTCCAGAAGTCTTCCTCCATAAGGAGTCGGAGCTGGTACTCTGCGTGGCAGCGGTGCATCGCAGTTTTATTCTCCGGAGTGGGGTCCAGGTCATAGGCCCGCTCAGCCGTCGCGTGCGCACTCTGAGCCGCAGAAAGGCGCTGATGAAGGTTTCCAAAAATATCCCAGTTCCACTGTCTCAACCGACGCCGCAGTCTATCGAGCTTCGCCTTGAGATTGCGCATCCCGAAGAGCCCAGTCGGCTGAAGCCAGGAATCCCTGACAGTGTCGTGGAAGGAATGGTGGCGAACCCACATGTTCTGGAACCTAAAGGAAGAGCGGCGGGGGGTGCTCGAAAATCGACACCGAATGAGAAGGGGTGAGTGGTCAGATCCAAATCGAGTAAGGTGTGTGACGGTCATAACCGCAAACACCTTCGCCCACGCCTCAGAAACCAAGGCACGGTCGAGCCTCTCTTTGAGTCCGTCCCTCACCCACGTGAAGGGCTCACCATCACATCCAGCGTCAATTAACTCACAGTCCGCCACCGCCTGAGCAAAATCCCACATCTCCCGTGACCGGTCCGAACGGCCACCCACACGCTCATCGGGATGCAGAAAGATGTTGAAATTGCCACTAACCATCCATGGCAATCCCTCCATACTCTCGGTAATCTTACGCAGGGTGTTCCAAAGATTATATCGCCCGACCCTAGTACACTTGGCATAAACCAAGGTGTGAAAGATGGGCTCTGGGAGATGGGCAGCGGAAAGCTCAACGTGAAGCACCTGATCGGTGTCGCGGAGGACCCGACAAGTGTAGTCACGCGAGTGAAAGAACCAGATCTTATGCGAAATATTACCCACGCCCAAGTGGAAGCCAAGGCGACGCGAGTAGTAGTCAAAAGAAGGGGTGCGAATCATCGGCTCAATAAAGCCAACAAAATCGAGTCTATGATCACGAATGAGAGAAAGAAGGTGAGAGAGAGTAGCCCTATTCGCCAGGCCACGGCCATTCCAAGTAATGGATGTGATAGACATATCAACGGTCGCAAGAGCCACAGGACATAGTCCGCCTGTGGCGAGGCTGAGTCGGCCCACCTAAAGAAGGCATGTGGCGAAAGGATCGAATAGCAGGGGAGATCGTCCGTCGTGTCGTGCGCTGCGTGGCTCTGGTCCTCGTGGCCTGTGTGTCGTTTGGTTGGGTAGTCTGACCTATAGCAGCACTAGCGGGTTGCCCCATCTCCGGGGCTGTCTCCTGTCTGTCGTAGTGAACAAAGGCACTAGAGGCGAAGCTCTCGCACGAGACGTCATGCTGAGCGCGGTTAAGACCGCATGCCTGCTCGGGGATGGGTGAAAGAGAGGGTCCAGCAGGCGGAGCACTCGGGTGCTCACCGCCAGAGGGAGGATGGGAGCTGGCTATATGCTCAGCCGAGCTCCCAATCTCAGCAGGGAGGAGATGGGCCGACTCATCCCCTTTCGGGGGAGCGGTGACGGCAGTAGCCCTCAAATCCGAAGATCGGATTGGGCTAGATACGCGCACAGTCAAAGGACCGACATCGCGCGCACTATGATCAGATAGGTGGATGGACTCTCCCCTGGACGAGGCGTCCGGCTGGTCCATATCGTCTGCGAGAAGGTCGTCGTCATCTAGAAGCGTAAGGTCTGTAATCCTAGATGGGCCGCTGGTGGAAGGCACAGCCTCATTCTCTGCCTCTGGAGAGAGAATAGCAAAATACGAGTGGTTGGCCTTGAAGGCCGACTGTAAGGTCTGTCTGGGGAGAAAGCCCGTGGACTTGGGCTTGGGCCCTACTATGGGCAACTGCTTAGGCTGGTTAGGATGAGCATCCTTCCCAGTTTGGGCAGTGGCGTCAATCACAGCCTTTCCCTTATCCTTAGATCCCTTCGGGGTCTCGGGCGCATGGAGAGGGCTTTTGCCCTTTCCCTTCGGGTTCCTCCGGCCGGTGGAGGTCCCCGGCTGAGTCGCACGGTGGCGCTGCGGAAGTGTGGGCCGTGGCTTATTGCCACTAGTGTAGCAATCAGCCGCAATATGTCCCACATGACTGCATTTTATTTAAAATATTATTTTAATTCATTTTAAAATTCCACTAACAACTAATTATATCATTTTTTCAAAATTAACTACAGTTAACTAAAATGACTCATTTTGAACAAATTATTTCATAAACAATCAAGCCTAAATTTGTTATTGTCATTTTACAGGAAAATGCACACCAAAACCAGGTGCCATTTTTCCAACTGGTTTTGGTACAATTGTTCAAATCCCAGTGCAACGATATACTAACACGGTCACACGGAAGATCTTCAAGGGGAGAACACAAATATCCACAAAAAAGAAACAGAAAAGAAGGCACCAAGAACAACTCCTACACACACATACTTATAAAATATCCACCAACTCCATACAAACAACTCTCTTAGTGAGAAAAAACTTTAACGTAATATACAGAGATTCGTAGATCATACATTGCTTTTTGCTAATGCCAGAGCTCAAACACATGTTTGCCTTTTTCCAAGCAATCAAATATCACCCAGGTCACATTGCTTTTTGCTAATGCCAGAGCTCAAACACATGTTTGTCTTTTTCCAAGCAATCAAATATCACCCAGGTCCAATTGCATTACCTCTTCATTAAGTTAGTTGCCAAGCTCCGCAAGAAAAACCACATAGCCTCCACTTTTTCCTTTAGCCACAATCCAGATCTCCAACCCAGAAGACTACAATTACCTTAACTACGAAATTTTCCATCTCTTTCGTAAAGGCCGTATTCGTAACTAAAAAGATACCTTTTTTTTG
>BKCP01005439.1:33185-91801 GCA_008636005.1 Striga asiatica | reverse complement strand
TATATATATATAATTGCTAGCTAAGCAATAAATTTTACTTAATAAATAAAATCTAATAAATTTTAATGTGGCAAATCATTAATAAAATCTAATAAATAGAACCTAATAAATTTTATTTATGTGGCATTAATACACCCAATCTCATTAATAAGAAAATATTTCATTACATTTTTTGGGTTAATTAAGACAAAAACCATTATATTTTATGTTAATTGATTAATAATTATATTTTTATTGAATAATATAATAGTTAGTATTAAAATTAGTAATTATATTTTATACTAAATAATATATGAAAGTTACATAAAATTATATTTTACAGTGTAAAATCAATATTTTTTTATATGATGAAGATGATGTTTATTAATAAATTAATTTTTTTTATGTCATAGTAAAATTTCTTAAAATCACATAAGCAATTGTTATAATAAATGTAATATTTTTCAGCTAATTAATTGGTCATGATCACTCAAAATTATAAAAATTATATACTTTTTGCATTTTATGCAATCAATATAGTGATTTGTATACAATCAAATCGTGTGTACTATTTATTTTAACCAATGATCAAATTTTAAAATATAATACTATTATATAATTTATAATTTTAATATTATATACATAAATATAACTTATAATACTATATGTTTGAAATATAATACAATTATATAACTTATAATTTTTATATTAAATATAACTTATAATACGATATGTTTGAAATATAATACAATTATATAACTTATAATTTTTATATTATATACATAAATATAACTTATAATATTTAATTTTATTTACATCTGTACAAATGCACAGGTCGAACACTAGTTTTATCTTAAAGGTGGAATAATTGTGCGTAGCCTTTCTCGCCGTTGAAATGGGATTCTTTGGTTGGTTTGTGGCAATATGCTTGACCGGCAACCAAACGTAGTTGCGTTGGAGATTATTAAAGCGTTTGGAATGGAAAAACAGTGAATCGGTGGTTCTGGAGAAGCAGGAAAGGAGGAAGGAGGTCTTGTTAGGGGATAAGGACGCCATGCGGAAGAACATCTCTCTGCGGCTAAGTATGGATTTTGAATATTGCAACTCACTTGCTTGAACAATCTAATCTCGCAATGATCGCCAAGAGCTCCACCAGAATTACTGCGAAACTTCAAGCACGGTATGCATAATTGCACTTCGATGTGTTTATTAGCAAAAACTCATCTCACGTGAAAAAAATTATACAGTTGTTAGGGGAATTTGCTCGACCAAAACTGAAGAGGGGGAAATGATAACACCAACAATTGGCGCCTTCTAAAACCCACTTCTTGAACTAAGAACCCTAATCAGAATGCATTGTACACATACCAAACGAATTTGAACTTCACCAATCAATCTTGTCGACTGAAAAAAAAAATAAAGAAAAGAAACGCTTGTTCAGAGTAGCTACAATGAAAATTATACCAGAGAATAACTTAATTAGAGCAAATTGCCTCCGTTCCAAACCCTAGAGCACAAAAGAGGGGAGGGATACTGCGATAAGATAAGAGGATATTTGACGCTCAAGTTCCAACTTCCATGAGATGGGAAAAGGGTGAAAAAATGAGTCCAACACACTTCATTGACACATGAGATTATATTATCATTTGATATCATTAACCAATACCTTTAGGGCTCATTTTTTGAATGATGGGATAAGACAATATTATCAAGGCTACTTTACAGCTCAGCAACCAGTCCCTTGTTTATTTGATTTACCATGGCTGGGACTTATTATGGTAGGTCTACAGACTGTATTTTGGAAAGTAATGACCGAATATATGATGTGCTGTAGAGATTGTTTACGTTCACTGTGTCCCCGTCTGCTGGGTTGATGACGTTCTCGAAACGAGTTCATGAAAAATTATTATGTTAAGCTTTGCAGGCAGATTTGTTTACGACATAGTATTAAAGAACTGAGTGGTATAGATTAATTGATTAATTATATTGTCAGTAATTAAATTAATCAATGAACACAAGATCTTAAACATGGAGAGGTAATTCGAACAATTAGCTAGAATCGAATTATTTGTAAGTTATTCTTTGCAAGTTGTGAGTTGTAAAAACCTCCAGACGTGTTACTCACAACCATATTCGTTGCAAGTTGCCTCGGGTTCATCAAGCATCCAAGTTAAAGAAAAAATGTCTGGAAACAGCAATGTATTGCCGTCTGCTTTCAGTCCTTCAAAGCTTAATTTCGTATTGATTATATTATTTATAGCTGCCATCTTCGAACTGATATATTGAAAGAATGCAGCTTCGAAAAGTAATGCTGCTAATAGTCCCTTTTTTTCTGAAATAAAATTTAGATTCAGTGGGGCTTTTCACTTTTGTACCAAATACCATGAATAATAATGAAAAATATTAAAGTTTTGCTGCAACTCTGGACATCTTCTTTCCCCACTTTTCCTCTAGCACAATTGTATTCTATTAATATATCACATTGCATCCCCTAATTTATCTGCTTGTAACACCTAAAGGATTGATTAAGGTACTTTACTGAAATTGAACAACCATACACATGCTGTAAAACAAAAAGACAATGTATGAAGTAAATAATAATCAGAAAAGGACCCTTGCCAAAGGTATTACACATTTGGTCATTCATTTTTAATTTAAACATTGCATTTATGACCAAGATTCTTAATTTCCTTCTAAGCTTACACAAGACCATGGTTGAAGGCAGAAAGAATATCCAAGCAGAATGAATTCCAGAATATCAGTATATGTTCATCTCTCATCTTACATGGAATGATGGGGACTAAACCTGTGGTCTCATCCTTGTAGCGCAAATCCATTGTCTTGGGGTCTCAAGATCATCTCCAGTAACAGTCGGTATATGCCAACTACCTTGTTCAGATTCCTGGGAATCGTTTTTGCAGTAAACACAAGAGTGACTAATCTTCAGATATGAAAATAATGGATATAGATGATTGAAGGATTATCCTACCTGGATGACAAGTGAATAAGGAGGTGGCATGCGCAAGGTTAGTAGCCCTTTAAGAGAAGGTTTTATCCGGACCTGCAATTCATTGAATTACAAGAACCCAAATAAAAAAAAAAATTAAAAAAATAAAAAGACTGAGAGATGTTTCATAATTTTGATTTGCTTTCATTCGATATTGTAGATTCGTGAATATTTACATGTAAATACACAACAGGCTTCTTTGTTGTTTTCCCTGCATGCAAGATTTAGAATGTAAATGCCTTTCATTTCTTTACAGTCAGTGACCAATTACCCATCACAACGCAACAATACTCTTTTGTTAAACTAATGGCTGTTACTTTGAATTTTTTGGATAAACAATAACGTAATAGCCACGAATGAAAGAAACTACCTGATGCTTCTCTTTCCATCTAGGAAAGAAGTTATTGCCTAAAAGATTGAACAAGTGGTCCCTCATCTCATCGTTTGTAACCAGCAAGCACTTTGAATTCACAGCAGCATACAACCAATACCTATTAACGAGAAAGGGAATGAAAGGGAGACAGAGAGAGAGAGACAGAGAGTAATGAGAATGCCACAACTAAAGTGGAATGTCTTAGTAACATGATGAGTATTCGGAGATGCATGTAAATTGTAATTCCAAAAGCTAAGATGACAAAAAAAAATTACATAACAGATGAAAGGAAGCTGTAAAAGAAGTTAAAACAGTATATTAGATTCTTTTTATATTAGAACACTTGATGAAAGGAAGCTTGGTCTGTGGAGTTTATCCAAAACACAATGATATAATGAAACAAAGTTGTCTAGTACGCCTATCAGAGCATATGGATTCAAATTTATGTTCTCTCAAATCCTCATGTTGTTTCTCAGACTGACAGGCAGTGGCTCAGTGATTCTGTAAGTCAATTGTCATTCAATAAGACTGAAATAAACAACTCTGTTATAGTTGTAATTTTCGATTCAAAGGAAGTGTCTTATCAAAGAAGTCAAATGAAACTGGCACAAAAAAACTCATCTTGATTCCAAGCACTTAATAACTTTGAATGACGACATATGTTCTACATTCAAGGAGTCTCAAAAGCTTGATTTACTGAACATGTAATCAGCAGCATATATATATGAATAATCGAGGTGTAATTGAGTAATTGAAAATCAATTAAATTAAAGCATAGCTTACTAATCAGTAATAAAAACAAGAAATTGAGAAAATATATGACAAACCAAAAAAAAAAAAAGAAAAGAAGTAGAAAACTATTGCAACATTAAATAAAAAATATTGAGTACCAATCGTCATTTGAACCCTGAGGCGTCGCATAAAGTGCCCCTGCCTTTTTCCAGCTTTCCAGCAATTTCTTGTTGTTAGGATGCTGAGCTGGACCACCAGTTACTCGGCTCTGATGTAGAACAACAAGTGGTAATTTCTTTGAAGGACTGATCTGACGCATTTGATTCACAACTCTCGCAATCTCCAAACAAGCAAAAACACCGATGTGAATCATTTGTATATGTTGCTCAAGAATATGCTAAGACACATAGGAATATATGCAGTGAAAAAAAACAATTCATTTTTTACCTCAGGGAAACTGAATTTATGTTGATTAGCAAGCCCCAAATTAGCACCATCGATCACAGCATCAAATGGACCACGCTGTCGAAGCCACTCCTGAAACCATTTATTCAGCATTACACACAAAATCATATTCTTGAACCAAAGTGCTGAATCATGTAAAAAGTAGGGAGCCTTTGCAACGAGAATCAGACAGTACATGCTTTCATATTTCAATTAATAAAAGCATAAGTTCTCTTAACATGGATTGCTTCCCTCGGAAACTAAAGGTGTGGAACCCCACCCTCCACCACTTTGTTTGCCAAAATTACATCCACACAACAAAAGGGTTAACACAATTTTTCTTCAGAACATTTTTTTCTTAGTTTAAAATCGCATTACTCGGCTAGCAAAGTTGTAAGCTACAGCCTAATCGATTTCTTAAAAATATTAATAAGAACATGCATGCACTCACATTGATGCAGACTCTTAGAAAACAGTAGTATGCTTACATTGACCCTCAAATGGGGATATATTAAGTCTCAATCTCTAAAAGACTTTTGAGCAACACTTGAACAACATATTTAAACGCGCATCTACAAGCATTTCACCAGTTTACAAACTCTTAAAAACTAACCTAAAGGTTACGAAAAAGCTAATTTCATCAATTAAAAGGTACTCAAATAAAGAACGAGAAATGCATTCTGTCAGATAACACAAGTACACGATAAAACTAACCATATAAGATAACTTCTACTAAAATCATCACACCACAATAACATAATTTGTCGTACACGCACAAAAGCAAGCACATCCACAACAACCTCAAAGTAACAACCACAAAAACAAGCCGATACCTGAAATTTCACAAAGTTTGTCCCAGCTTCTTTCTGACAGGCCATTCTCGACAGCGACTTTGCAAAATTCTCCGTCTCTTCCGGATCAATATCGATACAGACAAGCCTCTCCCCACACGACCCGCAAACCCCTCTCTCGTCCATACTCGTCCTCACCACTCTCCAACTCCCTTTTCCCAACCACCCTTGCCCATGCCACCCACCTCCACCCTCCAAAACTCCTTCCCTCACTTTACCCTTATCCCATTTCTCATTCCCGACTCGCGCAGCCTTATTCGACTTAAACCACTCTTCCACCACAGCTGCAGTCTCCTCCGAAACTTGCCTCACTGTCGACCTCAGCCTATGCATCATTTCATACACTTTCCCATCTCTCTCAGTTTCAGAACTAACTCTTAGAAGAGCACAAAGCTCGGTCTCCTCAGGGGATACCCCACATTCCTTCATGTGCGAGTCCACCTCATACGCCTCGTCAGCAAGACCTTCCCCGCAGAACCCGAACAATGCGGGCCCGTAAGACCGTAGCTTCGGAGCTATCCCTTGTTCCTTCATCTGTCTGACCAAATCGAAAGCCAGTTGAGGATCTTTCTTAGCGGCCGCCAGCCTCGAGACATTGGTAAACGTGGCTTCGTTCGGTACAACCTTGTCGATCTGCATCTGCTTAAAAATCTCAAACCCTTTGTCCAACTTTCCGGCATCCACCTCACCATTGCCAGTGCTGGAACAGAGATAGAGCAATACATTGTAATGATGTACATTGAGTTGGACGTTATTGCCCCTGGCCTCGCTGTACAAGAGAAGGGCGCTATCCAAGTTGCCGCTGCTGGAGCACTGATCGAGGTTCACGCGGAGAATCATCTCTGGGGACTCACGGCGTTCTTTCTTACGGGATCTTCGGGTGCTCGAATTTGGAGGTTCCTGGACAAGAGCTTGAGCGGAAGTGGTGGAATAATTGTGCGTAGCCTTTCTCGCCGTTGAAATGGGATTCTTTGGTTGGTTTGTGGCAATATGCTTGACCGGCAACCAAACGTAGTTGTGTTGGAGATTATTAAAGCGTTTGGAATGGAAAAACAGTGAATCGGTGGTTCTGGAGAAGCAGGAAAGGAGGAAGGAGGTCTTGTTAGGGGATAAGGACGCCACGCGGAAGAGCATCTCTCTGCGGCTAAGTATGGATTTTGAATATTGCAACTCACTTGCTTGAACAATCTAATCTCGCAATGATCGCCAAGAGCTCCACCAGAATTACTACGAAACTTCAAGCACGGTATGCATAATTGCACTTCGATGTGTTTATTAGCAAAAACTCATCTCACGTGAAAAAAATTAATATATGCATGACCAGGTAACATGTAAAAAGCCAAAAATAACTAAATGAAGGTCCGTAAGAAGTACTGAAAGAACTAAACCTCCAACACTTGTGAAGTACTCATAATAAACTCACCTTCACCTTGCTAAATGGTTTGATGTCTCAGTTTCAAGAACTTGAAAATCACATTGACCAAAAATCCCTACAACAAAATTGATCATCTTCAAGTTCTTCCAATTATTTTCTGGATATGTATAAACAATCTGATTAGTTCTTGATTTTCAAGTAATACACAACTAACCAGTAACCTGCAACTAACGAGGTCTACAGTCGCCACCACCAATCCAACAAAACAACAACACAATCAATGAATTATGCACGATAAAAGTTCAACAAAAACAATTTGAATACAAACATCTTCTTTTCATATAGACCATAAATCAAAGAAAACTAAAAACAGATAACAAAGAAAAGTGATGTCTCAATAATGGTGGCAACAGATGAACACACCCATTTCAATATCTAATTACAGAATCAACTAACTGATATGAGGGAGATAAAACCAAACAGTTCAAGAGAGAAAAACGTACAATATATGGAACCAAATTGCAATGGTCTGCGGTTTCAGAAAATTCATTCATGCCATTTTTTTTTAAATTGATTTATAGAAAGAAAAGGAAATTACACAGATAGGGTTATGACTTAGGGGGCTCTGTCTTTGACCCAAAACAAAGTTTTGGTTCGGTAACCGAACCGATACCATCAAACCGATACCGAACCAAACACAATCGGTTTCACTAATTTGCAAACCGAAACCGAACCGACAAGAATTCGGTAACCGATAAAACGGTTCGGTTTTGGTTTAAACCGATAAAAAACCAAAAAAAAGGGAAAAAAAAAAATACCATAACACATAAAATCTCCTCAGTGATCGTGTAACAGAGGCTTAAATACATAAAATGAACATGAGCAGCCAGGGACATTAACATAGGCTATTAACAGAGGCTTAAATGAACTAATGAACAGAGCATAAAATCTCCTCAGGGACATTAATAGAGCATAACAGAGGCTTAAATACATAACACATAACAGAACATAAAATACTACAACACATAAAAAATACTATAACACTTAAATACATAAAATGAACATGAGCAGCCATTCAAATTTTCTAGGAATCAGCCACTGTATATCAAACTTAAGGTTGAATTAATTCATGTTCTCTGTACTAATTATGCATGAATTAATTTTAAAATATTGAACTTATAACTCTAAATTTCACCCATTCATCAATTGAAGTTACATTTTCCCTGCACCAAACCTTAACAGTGGAAACAATCAGGGCTCAGGCAAATTGGCACAACAACAAAATTAGGGCTGGGGCTGGGGCACAAGAACAAGAACAAATTGGAAAATTGGAACAAACACAAAGTTTAACAGTGGAAACTTTTAACTTCAAATCTGAAGATTTAAATTTTCATCCCTATGAAAAAACTCACAACACAAAATAGAAAAACCAATTACATTACCTTGGACCTTGGGGCACGGCTGACGGCGAAGGTGAGTCGGTGAAGCCGTGAAGGTCAGACGGCGAAGGAGGCGATCTGTGAAGGTGAGGTGAGGTGAAGTGGTGAATTATTCGACAGTCGAGGCTCAATTTCTGACAGTCGAGGCTCAATTATGAACTGCTGAAGTGATGAACATTGAACTCGTCCCAGCCCTTTATTCCTGTATCCGTTCCCTTTTTTTTTTAATTAATTAAGATTTAAAGATTTAGTTGTCTATTAAGTATTAACTATTTAACTTAATTTATTATTTTATTTAACCTAATCCCAAGTATTTCAATTATTTTTATCGGTTCGGTTCGATACAAATCGAATTCTAATGAGTTCGGAACCAATATCGAACCGATAACATTTTGGTAACCGATTTTCGGTTAACCGTTACAAATGAGTCGCGGTTTCGTTCGGTTTTCGGTAAAAAAAAACAAGCCCTAAAACAAACCATCGCCAACTTTTTTCTCATTTCTTTCCTTTTTCTTCTATTTATTTACTAGTTTATATAATAAAAGTGTTTGGTGAAATTAGCTGAGCTATACCTGAAATAAAAATTTCAACTAGCTACCTAAAGAAGCTTAATTATGAGATAAACTCTAACTTTTTAAAAAAAATTCATCCTACAATTTATTTGAATACAGGAAATTTATAAATTAATCAAATAAATTATAAATTAACTTATTTATTTATCAAATATAAATTAAGTTATATATTTATCAAATATAGCCCAAGTATACACGTCGAGCTTGAACTTTCATATCTAATGAGGGTGAATTTGTTTTTGGGTATGCTTATGTCATGTCAATGTATTTAATATGGTAAGATGAATCAGAAAATGCTAAATGGATCAAATGTGTCGTGTTCAAATTCTTTTGTAATGAGATTACAAACTGTTAAATTAGACCAAGGAAAAAAAGTAAGGTTTTTATGACTAAGGTCAAAAGAACAGAGTGGATTTTTTCCCTTTTAATTATTACTCTAAGCGCTCTAGAGTGATTCGCTTTCCTCACATAAATGTTTTACTAGTACAGAGCCCGTGCGATGCACGGGGTGGACAATTTTAAGGCTATTTATCCAGGTTTATAATTATATACATGAATAAAGAAAAATGTACGGGATATATATAGTACGTGACCCGTGCGAAGCACGAGATATATTTATTTGGAGAATATTATATTATAAGATGCAATATTCAATAAAAGTTTATAATACGCAAGAAATTGTACAATGTTCAATAAAAGTTTTATAATATTCAAGTGGAGTCTTAAAGTCTCTTGTACATTAAGACTACTGACAAAATAATATTTTAATCAATGAGTTTCCTTTCCTTGTAGCCAAATTGTGAATGTAATTTGAGGAGTACAACAAATCGATATATAGCTGACTTGCTTTTTTCATTGTAGTTTTTTTTTTCTTTTTTTTATAATAAATTTAAAGATATTTTAAAATATAGCAAAAATTAATTTTTTTTATTACAATCAGGAATTTTACTAAATATAGACTCTCAATCTATGGTGTTAATCAACGTTTAAGTCTAAAAAGTTAGGAATTTTTACCTCTTTTAATCAACGTTTAAGTCTAAAAAACAATAGAGTTATTATAAATTTTTTTCTACATCTTTTAAAACATTAAATATGAGCATGTTAGGGCTAGCTTGTAAAATAATTAATATATTATCTCACTAAAATATTTATACTAATAAAAATTTAATTTTAGCATATAAATTTATCTCTTGATATAAGAGAAAGTAACAGTTTTACTTATTGTTGTTCACCATATAATATTTAATTATTATTTTATTATATAATAAAAAAGAAATATTGTTAAATAGTGTAGTAGAATTGTTATAAAATTATATGATTTTGTTATGTAATTGTAAATAACTAAATATACTAACTAGTAGTTTATTTTACAGCAGGACAAATTGATCACCACCAATAATTCATTAATTATTGTTAAAAAAAAAAATAGTCATATTATTAATTTATTTTTCCCAAGTCCATTGTCCACTTGGGTCTTCCACCAATTTACCGTTCAGACAAAGTATGAGCAAAGCAAGTCAATGGCGGGAATATGATGGTCGTTGGACCTGTTGCTATAAGACCAACATGCACGTTAAATTCCATCAAACTTTTTGATGGGTCGTGCATCATGATTTGCCTTCAGTTTCAACTTCCAATGGCCAAAGCCAGTGGTACATTTTCTATTATCGTATATTGTGTTTGGGTGAACCGGGCCAATAATACATGAGCTTTTGTTAGCCCTCCGCTCTTCAAGCTAGGCCAAGCATAAAATTCCCGAGCTTAGAGTGTTACAGTTGAACAACCATACTTTTTGAACATATAATATACATTTTTCGTTACAAAAATATTTGACGATAAACCCATCAAATGGTTAAATTACTGTGCAGGGTGTAAATGAGTCAAGCGGAGTCGAGTTCGGCTATCATTGCCTGAATGGGCCAATTTTGAATTAGGTTCGTTCATCAATATTAACGAATCAACCTCAAGCTTTATCGACCCCAACTGCATAACATTTTATAAAAATTTATACATTGTACCAAAAAAAATAAAAAATTAAGCATTAATTTAACCAAAAGAGTTTTCAATTAACTCGAGTTTTAAGTTTTAACTAGGTGGGCCAAGTCAAATCTCAGAAGCAAACCAGTTGTTTAACAAAACTCACGGGTGCTCACCATGCACCAATGAGTGAAGTTGAATTGAATAAGAAAGAATGAGTAAATGCACAAAATGGTCCAAACAGTATACCACACTACACTTTTCATTTTCATCTGACCAACCTAAGCAAAAGGAGACTTTTTTGGACTGTTTCCTTGATGGATAAAATACAAAGACCTCCAAACTCTCCACCTTCTCTCTGCAACAATGGCTGTCACTGCACTAATAATGGCTCATTTTCTCTCACTACTCACCATTTTCACTTTCTTCTCAATCCCAGCCTCACCCCAGCCGGTCCGGTTCACCTACACCGGCTTCAACCACCCGAACACCACCATCACCCTAAACGGCGCCGCATCCGTCGGCCGCAACGGAATCCTCCAGCTCACCAACGAAACCAGCCGGCTTATCGGCCACGCCTTCTACTACACCCCTGTCCGGTTCAAAAACTCCACCGCCGGCGCCGTCCTCTCCTTCTCGACCTGCTTCGCCGTCGCCATCCACCCGGAGTACCCCCGCCTCGGCGGCCACGGCCTGGCCTTCGCGATCTCCCCGTCGAGCGACCTCCCCTCCGCCCAGCCCAGCCAGTACCTCGGCCTCTTCAACTCCACCACCGTCGGCAACGCCTCCAACCACCTGTTCGCCGTCGAGTTCGACACCGTCCAGGACTTCGAGTTCAACGACGTCAACGACAACCACGTCGGCATCGATTCGAACGCCCTCCGCTCCAACGCCTCCGCCCCGGCGGCGTACTTCGCCGGGGGTTCGAAGATCGACCTCAATCTCAAGTCCGGCAAGCCGATCGTCGCCTGGATCGACTACGATTCCAGTACGAATCTCGTCAACGTCACCATCTCGCCGTCGTCGATAAAACCCCTAACCCCTCTCCTCTCCTACAGAATAGATCTGTCTCCGATTCTACACGAAACTATGTTCGTCGGATTTTCCGCCTCCACAGGCCTGCTCGCAAGCTCCCATTACCTGCTTGGATGGAGCTTCACAACCATCGGAGAAGCTCCGCCGTTGGATTTACATTCCCTGCCTTCAATCCCAGGGACTAAAATCAAACACACAGGCCTGACCATAGGCCTCACTGTCTCTGCTTTCCTCTTCTTACTAGCCCTAATTTCAATTTCCCTTTTCCTAATCAGAAAAATCAGAAACGCAGAGATAATTGAAAATTGGGAGCTCGAAATCGTCCCTCATCGGTACAAATACCAAGAGCTCAAAAAAGCCACCAGAAGCTTCAAAGACAGCGAACTCCTCGGCTCCGGCGGCTTTGGTCGGGTCTACAAAGGCACCTTACCCAACTCAAAGACCCAAATCGCCGTCAAGCGAATCTCACACGACTCGAAACAAGGCGTTCGCGAATTCCTCTCGGAAATCTCCAGCATCGGCCGGCTCCGTCACCGGAATCTGGTTCAGCTGATGGGCTGGTGCAGGCGTGGGGCAGACCTCCTTCTCGTTTACGATTTCATGCCTAACGGAAGCCTGGACCGATTCTTATTCGAAATTGGGCCCGAGCCCAATACGGAACGGGCCTTGAGCTGGGAACAGAGGTTCAGGATCGTGAAAGGGGTTGCTTCGGGCCTACTATACCTTCACGAAGGCTACGAACAGGTCGTGATACACCGGGACGTGAAGGCTAGTAACGTGTTGTTGGATAGCGAGATGAATGCTCGATTAGGGGATTTCGGGCTTGCGAAACTTTACGATCACGGGTCGAACCCTGGGACGACTCGAGTCGTGGGGACTTTAGGTTACCTCGCTCCCGAGCTAACGAGGACGGGCCGGGCCACGACGGGCTCAGATGTTTTCGCGTTTGGGGCTCTTTTGCTAGAGGTTGTATGTGGGCGTAGGCCCATTGAGCGTAAATCCGGGCCCGAGGATTTCGTATTGGCCGAACATGTGTGGAGCGAGTGGAAGGAAGGGAGGGTTATGAGTGTGGTGGACCCGAGGATGAAAGGTGGTGGGTTTGATCGGGATGAGGTTTTGATGGTGTTGAAGTTGGGCTTGATGTGTTCGGCCCACGAGCAGACGGCAAGGCCCGGGATGAGGCAGGTCGTGAGCTATTTGGAGGGCGAGAGTGAGTTGCCAGAGTGTTTTGAGGGCTCCAGAGGGGCATTTTGGGGATAAGGGAGGGTTTGAAGAGTATGTTAACTCGTTTGCATCATCTTCGTTTGGGGAGACGAGGGTGGTCGATGGAGGGTTTCGGTCCTTTTCGACCTCGCCTTTTACGCTATTGGGTAGTAGTGTAGGGGAAGCTAGGTGATGGTATTTTTGGACTTCAAATTCTTTTTGATATTGTTCTTGATAGTATGTTTGATTTGATATTGTAACTTCACCTTACTGTGGTGTTGTTTTTGTTCTTAGGCCTAACATAATTTGTATTGTGATTGAGGAATGACCTTGTTTTCAAAATTATTACCTATGAGAATTAGTTCTCTTTTGTGTACCATTTTGAAATTGATAAACGTGTTTATAATTGGACAAAATATTTGAATGGACATTTGTATTGTTAATTTGTTACTAGTACAGAGCCCGTGCGATGCACGGGTGCATAACTTTAAGGCTATTTATCCAGACTTATAATTATTTACATGAATAAAGAAAAATGTACAGGATATATATAGTATGTGACCCGTGCGAAGCACGAGATATATTTATTTGGAGAATATTATATTATAAGAGGTAATATTCAATAAAGGTTTATAATACGCAAGAAAATTGTACAATGTTCAATAAAAGTTTTATAATATTCAACTGGAGTCTTAAAGTCTCTTGTACATTAAGACTACTGACAAAATAATATTTTGATCAATGAGTTTCCTTTCCTTGTAGTCAAATTGTGAATGTGATTTGAGAAGTACAACAAATCGATATATAGCTGACTCGCTTTTTTCATTGTAGTTTTTTTCTTTTTTTTTATAATGAATTTAAAGATATTCTAAAATATAGAAAAAATTAATTTTTTTTTATTACAATTAGGAATTTTACTATATATAAACTCTCAATCTATGGTGTTAATCAACGTTTAAGTCTAAAAAATTAGGAATTTTTACCTCTTTTAATCAACGTTTAAGTCTAAAAAACAATAGAGTTATTATAAGTTTTTTTTCTACATCTTTTAAAACATTAAATATGAGCATGTTAGGGATAGCTTGTAAAATAATTAATATATTATCTCACTAAAACATTTATACTAATAAAAATTTAATTTTAGCATATAAATTTATCTCTTGATATAAGAGAAAGTAACAGTTTTACTTATTGTTGTTCACCATATAATATTTAATTATTATTTTATTATATAATAAAAAAGAAATATTGTTAAATAGTGTAGTAGAATTGTTATAAAATTATATGATTTTTTTTTTACAATATGGATTTAATATTATTTTATGATTTGATAATATAAACAAATCTATACTTAACTTTGACAAATAAAACAAATAAATACTTTAGTAAGTATTTAATGTATATACTAAATAGGAATATATTTGGTATAATCAAATACCAAATATAATCAAATAAGTCAAAGTGTACATTTTTATTTGTTATTTGATTTTTTTATTATTTAAATCTTTTTATTATACTTACTTTTTTAAAATAAAACAAATAAATAAATTAATTAAATAAATAAAATATTATAATACCTAAAAGTAATGACATTTAATGCAGTTGACTTTTCTGGATAGTAAATGTAGTAAATAGAATCTCCTTTTATATAAGTATAGATATGATATAATATTATATTGCTCAAAATAGTAATGCATTTATTGCATTGACTTTTCAACTTACTAAATTTAGTAAATGGTACCCCTTATTATATAAGTATAGATTGTATTTTCAACTAGTTTGACTCTGTGCACAGCCGGCCCCAAATTCACTTTTATTTATTTGTATGGTAATAGTTATAATTATGTAATTTATTTGTAATAATATTTCCAAGTGATGTTCTGTATAAGACATTATTATAAGTTATTAATAGCAAATAAAAAGCACAACGTTAAAATACAACGAAAATTGAAAACAAAAATACACCACCATAACAACCAATTACCAATTAGCAAAATGAAAAGCACAACATTATGCATAAATAAGCAGCAAATAGTTTGTCAAACAAAATTTACTATAGTTCAATTACATGAAAATCATTCACTTTTTTGTTTGACAACGTATAGGCTTCCAACGCTGGAGATAGATAATATAACTGATAAATTGTCATTGTAAGTAATCACTTCATGGCGAATGAGTATCCTAACTTCAAAGTAATCTCTTCACAACTGACATGTACAGGCCACTCATTTGTTGAGCAGACATAGAGATTGCATAAGCCATAAGTACCTGGTTCGATAAATATGACCTGAGCATCCAACTTCACTTTTCAATATAAAGTCGTGAGTGAATTCCAAATAGTAAACATCTTCAACTATGAGAAGGAAATAAATATTACCTCTAAATATACATAGCTGTTTCTCGACTTCCGACACCATTTGACCGACGCTCAGAAATCGCTAGTTCCACAGTCCAACGAACCTTAAGCTAAAAGAAGATACATTAAGAAGAATACCAAGAGAATGTGTATATGGCTAAAGTTTTTCAACTCGATAGGTATCTTCTAAGGAGCAATACGTATATCATAGGTATGTCACTAAACGTAGAAGTTTTGTATTTTCTTTTTAATTTTATTATTTTCTATAAAATTAATAAAGAAGAAAAAGAATAAAAACTGTAAAAAAGATCCAAAGTCAAAACTTATACCTAAACGACATCTTTGAAAACCTGAGAGTTGTAACCATATGTCCTCATGGTCTCCGCAGCTAGATAGCACGAACAAGTGCTTCTACAAATTGGCGCATGACATTACATGCAATGACATGAAGCTTTGAAATCACACATTTTTAGTCACATTATTTTCATTTCCACTTATTAATATTGTTTTCACAAACCCTTGTCTTCAAGAATGAATGCATACTGAAGTGAGGGAGTCAAAGCTCATTCTTATATCTATTATTTTACTCTATAACATAACAAGAGCCTATTGTATTTTACAAATATATATACATATATATATATATAATGTAACTAAGTATATGCTCGCCTCATGAAAATAAAAATAGGCACAGTGGCCAATATGCTTTACCAAGAAATCCATAAATGTTGAAAGAACCGGAGGTGAAATACCACATTGACACATTAGGTAAATAGTATAAAAGAACTTCATGTTGTACGATAAGGCTCCCATTGTGCAGAGTTATATCCAACATCAGAAGACCAAAACATTCTTTCACATGTTTTTCCAGCAGCAATAACCAATGAATTAGTCATCACATTAGAATAGTGAGTATCATTAGCCTAGCAAGTATACTTATATAAAGAATCACAAACAGCTGGCGAATAAGATTCTGAATAAGAAAACAGGTTTTAAATTCATCAATAATCCACACTAATTATGACAAGTAAAGCATAATAATTAGAGAAAAAAGGGAATTTTGTTTGGAACATTCAAGCAAAGAACATTGGCGAAAGTAAGAGCAAGAGTTGGTATAAGAATCACAAACCAAAATCAGTCGCGATCTTAGGTGGTGAATTTCTTTGGCCATGGTTGTGGTCCCGACCCTGTCCTATCCTCGGCACCCTTGCAGTACATCCACGAGCAATTTCCTTGCCTAGAGTGATCTGTAAGTATCATTCTACAAGTACACACAGGTTCCTACCGCATTACAACGTAAAAGTCAACAGATAATTAAAACTTCAAAACTATACCATGTACAGAGTTCATCAAAAGTACTCACTAATTAGTAGATGGCATTAGTTTTAGGAAAAGGAATTAATAGAATCTGTAAGATTATCCCAAGTTATTTAACTCAGGCCCAATTTTATTAAATCAATCCCAGTTCCTATGAAGATAGATATGCCTCAACAAAGACATCATTGAAATTCCGATTCCAACTTAGCAGAATAATCATAGGTAAAAATGGAATTTTGTTTGTGTTAGTTAACACAAAAAGCAAATATTTTTTGAACATCCAAATACCAAGTGTTAGTTAACATGTAACATCCCTCTTATCAGAGTAAATTTTTCGCAACTTTTACTTCGAAAATACTTATAAATCTTTCGAAATCTTTTGCGACTAACTCGGGATTCTACTCAAACTTATCTTTCTTGAAAAATCCGTTTATCTTTAAACTTTGTCTAATACTTCTTTAGACATAAAGAAAACCGATTTATTTAAACTTGCATCTAACTGTACCTTATTCATACTTCTGAAATGGTAAAAACTGAAATCTGAAATTTATTAAAATGCAAGTTCAAGTCTTAATGTACGTAGCGAAAATACTTAAGAACGTGATTAATTATACAGACTGTTATAAATGTCCATATAAAAACTTGTCATAATCTGAATCCACGATCCACACTAACACTGCTCCACTCACACCTCCTCTTCGACCTGTTACCTGAAAATAAACTTATGGGGATGAGTACTGAATAAAAATAATCATAAACTGATATCTGATAGGTAACTGAAACCAGAAACCTGTTCTGGTACTGAAACTGAATCTTAAACTGGTCGATATCTGATCGGATACGTGTGCACACTCTGATGGATATTTCTCAAGACAACTTGGGGCCTCCATCAGAACTTAGGATATACTCTAAGGCAACTGAAAGCCTTCTCATCCCGAGCGTATAAACTAGATGATATCAATATCTTACTCAATGTAATACCCACTCCGGGTCCCCACCTTTTTTCTTTGAAAACTTTTGAAAAACGGTAAGTGATGTACTGGATAACTATATCTGCAAGTTACATAAAAATATAAACAAATATACTATGTACTATACTCGTACACTCAATAAAATGATGGGATTCTTAATTCTAACTTATCCAAATCTTAAATAGATTCAATAGACATGCTATTGCTCAGGTGAATACTTAACTTAACTTTTCTTGAACTTTTACTCAAGATCAATTACTTAACCCATATAAATCATGTCTTCAAAATTATAGATATTGGCTTATACTCGCATGTCACTTAAATAACTCGTGTGTGAAAATAACTAAATTTCACATTATACTTGATTGAGTACTTGAATTCAAAACATGCTTAACCTTCACCAACATCATATTCATGATTTATAAAACTTTATAAACTCTTAAACTTATCTTAAACTTACTTGATACTAAAATCTCAACTTAATACTTATACAATTCAACTTTTAATCATAACATTAAATTATGATCTTAATATGCGAGATTTAAAACAATCTTTATAAAATTATATACTCAACATATTAAACTAAAACTTTGTCAAATTGCTCATCACTTATATGAGAATTGCTCATAATAATCTCACTTTAAAACTTGAACATATAATGAATATTCTTGCATATAAACTCATCTTTACATATATGCCATCTAATTATCTTAACTCATTCATTTCTCAACTTTAAATCATGAAATTTAACAGTCATATTCTTAACTCATAATTAGAGATGTCATAAAAAGTTCATAATTTTAACATGCATATTCATCAAGTTATTAGAATTTAAAGTCACAACTAAAACAGTGAACATAAAATTCAGCTTGCATGTTCAACTTTAAAAATCTATAACTCAGGTTATACTATGCCAAATAACTTAATTCTTGTTCTTATGTACTCCTCTTTTACACAAGAATCAATCATTTGAATCATACTTTCCAGATTATTCTTATCTTTATCAATCTATAAATCAAATCGAACACATATATCATGTAATTGATCTTAAAACAACTTAAACTCCTTGTATTCATAGAATCAATTATAAACTCAACTTCTAAATCATGATATATACTCATAAACATCTAAACTCATTTTCAAAGCATGAACTTTAGTATGAAACTTTAAGATAAGTAAATTACCTCCTTCTTGCTAGAATCGAAACTTGATTCTTTACTTCCAAATTCTTCACTTCACCAAAATTTCTACTACTTATTCTCTCTTATAAACTTATATAACTTTTGGTAATTCTCTTTGGTGTAAAAACTTTGAATTTTAAGCCTCTATTTATAGGCACAAATTCAAGACATGATGATGGAGTGAAGAAATTAACATAATAAACAAAATAAAACTTATAAACATAATTAAACATAAACTAGTTAAAGACTAACTTGTATACTTCTCAAATACATAGTTAATCCTCAAAAATGGCCTCTGGTTGAGATCACAATCGGATTCTCAATAATCAGACCTTACTGTCGGTCACACGACTCGTGTGGCTACGGTCACAAGACTCGTGTGACTCCACACGACTCGTGTGCCTTGTCACACGACTCGTGTGAAAAAGCCGAAGCTAACTTTTCTTTTCTTCTCCTCCCACACGACTCATGTGCCTTGTCACATGACTCGTGTGGCTTCACACGACTCGTGTGGCTCCTCCCACACGACTCGTGTGGCTTGTTCCTTGAACAACTCTTAATTTCTAACTTTATAACTGAATATCTTGGCCTCGAAATTAGTTAAATCTTGAAACTAAAACTGTCACTTTATTATAACTGAAAGGGATATTACAATCTACCCCCCTTAAAACTATTTCCACCCTCGGAAATACTGAAACTGGGATACATACAACTATGTATATATCAAAACTCGAAATCTAGAAAACGAGCTCTATTATCAAATTCTCACTCCCAAGTGGCATCTAACTTTATGTGGCGATTCCTTCTTATACTAACGAGGAGAATATCTCGATTCCTCAGCCCATGAACCTTTCGGTCCAAAACTGCTATCGGCTGCTCCTCGTAAATTAACTGATACTCCTTATGCAAAAGCACATACTCTGAATCGCAAACATACTTACGTAACATTGTTACGAAAAACATTATGCACACTGGACAACTTTAGAGGAGAATTTAATCTATAGAATACTTATCTGGCTCATTCCATAATTTCTAAAATACTTATATAACGAGGATATAACTTAACTTCTCTTTCTTTCTAAATGAACGACACCTCAATTGTCGAACTTTTTTAGAAATACTTTATCTCATACTTCAAACTGCATATCCTTCTATGCTTATAGACCGAAGACTTATGTCGGTTCTAATCTGTCTTAAGCCTTTCTCTCATCAAGGCTAATTACTCAATTGTTTATCATCTTTCTTTACTATCTACCTTTCGGTAGTATAGATGGAAATGCCAAATACTATTGGCGAGACCTATTATGACTCGGGACCTGACTATGCGACACATCTGCATGTACTGTATCTCAATGTCAATATCACTTCCTAGCATCTTACTTGCTTCTCTACCGAGAAACTTTTTTTTTTACTCAATACCACTATCGATATTTTCTTACTTCAACTTCTCCGACTTAACTATAGTCGAGAATTTCGTTGAAATTTCTGTACTGTTGTGGAATAACTTACCCATTTCTGATCATACCACAATTTCTATCATTAAGGTAAACTTAATTTACCTCTAATAATTCAACTGTCATAATTAGGCTCAGCAACATCTCAGTTATTGCAGACATCTCACATCCGATTTTGGCTGTATTAAATGCATACTGGTTGTGCATTCTGACATTTGGTATAATTTAATGTTAAAAATTATGACCGAAAACTTATCTCATACTCATCTCTCTTCTATAAACAAACTTGGTAATCCTTCAATCTTCTTCAGCAATGGCCCGAATTCACCAATGGATTTAGCACTGCTACAAATTCGAAAATTCTATTCCTTTCTCCCCCTTAATATCATAAAAAGAATTTATCGAGCTCGTGTAGAAAGATCAAGAACACCAATGCTCAATAATATCCCAAATGATATTAGATGGCTGATTGAAGCAAAAGTTCGTTTGTCTGGCGATTATCCCAATGCATATAAATATATGACAAGTATGGGTAGAAGCACCTTTGCCAAGAAACGTAGAGCAAAAAGAATAGGCGGTTGCTATAAATGCGCTCGTTGGAACTGTGATACTTGTTGTACTTCTTTAGGCTTTGTGTCAAATAATCGGGAAGATAAAATAACATTCATAAAGAATGGCTTGAGTAAGGAATCTCTTGATCTTACTATTCATCAGATTCTTGAGACACATTCTAGTGGATATGTGCATCGAGAACTGATGTCTTTATGGCTTCTGTTTAAACTCTATAGTCTGGAAAATATTATTTCCAAAGATCTTGTTTGTCAACACTGTTCTTGATAGTACACATGTACTGTACATAAATCTTATTGCTGCTGACAGATAAGATTCATTTAATTCTCAACTACTTTCTTGTGTGCACTTCCCTTCTTTAAAAGGCGAATCTATCTTCATAGCCAAGTATCTCTCATAATAAATGACTATTGCCGGGTCTTCTCAAGGTATCAAACTTCTTCATCCAATTAGAACTGTATGTGTTCTTGGTGGTTCTAGATATGTAAACTTCCTTCATAACATCCATGTTGTAAGCCAACTGGTGAAAGAGTTGGGAAAACAAAAGATCAACATACTTTACGGAGGGACTAGTATCTATTTCTTTGATAACCTTTTAATGGCTGCTAAATGCTTTGATATCGAGGTGAGAAGTATCCTCCCTTTTTATCTCACTTCCTCAAAGGTTGTCAAAGACTCTGCTACTTTGATGACAACTCTTTAAATTTATGACTGTTTGATGGCTATGATATCTGGTTGCGATGCTTTCATCGTTCTTCCTGGTGGATATGGAACTTTAATGACTGTCTTCACCCTTGCTACTTGGGCAGAAGTGAAATTTCATACCAAACCTATTGGTTTGTTGAATTTCAATAACTTTTTCCACAACTTGCTTGGATTTCTAGATGAAGGAGTGTATCAAACTTTTATATCTCCTTTCCAAAGAGAAATATTCAAGTCTGCTGACACATCCGCTGAACTTATATTCTATGAAAACTCAAGGATTCAAACGCAAGCGAGCCTTTGATCCTTTAGATCTATCTTTGTGAAACTACAGCCATGATGGGTGGTAGAGTTATGGAGTCTTGTGCTCTTGAGACGCACCCTCCTTTTATGTAATATAACCTTGTATTAGTTGAGGATTACTTGTCTGTATCTCAATTTTTTGTTGTTTCTGATACTTCTGTACTAGCTTGTTAGAAATAATGAAATCCTCAACAGTGTGCTTTGAATCTACACGAATCTTTGTCTTAGTGTGCTTTGAAATCCTCAACAGTGTGCTTTGAATCCTCAACAGTGTGCTTTCAATGATACTAGAATTTCTATCTTTTCAGTATATTGATTTCTCAAAAGTATTCTTCTTCTGATCTATACTTGATATTGACTTTTGGACTGAGAAATTCTAGATTCAGTCCAAATTTCATACTTCTAAAACTTTACTCTTGTTGTGGTTTTAAATCTCTGCCTAGAGGCATTCTGAATAACCACTAACCATTTGACTTAATCAGTATAACAATTAATAAATAACTACACTAGACTTAAGGAATTTCTCAATTATTTGCCGAAAACACCTAGCTTGTGCTAGAGTTCCAGTTAATCTAACTCTTTCTTGCTTCTGACTCAAGTGAGTACTTATTGGATGACTGCTATCTATTAAGGTTCGACTTCAAGTCTCCAGGTAAACTCGAACTAATAACCCTTATTCCAGGATTCCATAATTTACCCAGCTAAGTGACTATTATATGTCGATACCTTAAACTCATACTCATTAACTTATACTACAAGTACTAATACAGAATAACTGATAACTTGATCTCGAACTTTGCCAATTTTAGTTCATGATATCTAACTGATAAGATACCCAACATTTGACTCTAAAGATAAACTACTTTCTGTAACTATGTTTCTACGGTTCAGTTTCAAGCCTCCAGGATCTTATCCGACTTATGGTTCTTATTTCAATCCCCCGTGATTTACCCGGACTTATGGCTATTATACACTGAAAAACTGTTACTTCTGATACTGGCTCAAATACATAGTCAACCTCTAGAGTCAGATCTTAACTCAAAACTTAATCTGATGGCTTAACTTAGAATGTTCGGGTCTCTTTCTTGATCTAGTTGTTAAGATTAACTTGATAAACCAGAGTTCAAACTTGAATTCTAACTATAGTTCTGACTTCTGATAGGAAGATATATATGATACTACTAAGATTCTCTAATACTAATCTGAACATCTAGACTGATTTCTAGAGTTTGGATATCTGAAATCCTATTGAGCATAGACTTAGTAAATTTTAATATATTTAAAAACTTTTATAGAACTTTTAACAGCACTTACCCGGTAGTCGGCGAGGTGTGAGTGAGGTGTGGTTGAGTTTTCTTGATACTTTCTGTAAAACTTTGGCTTCTCTGGAAACTTTTCTTTCAGAAACTTAAACTTTTAGTATACAGAGCATTTAAACTCTAGCTCTGATACCACCTGTAACACACCGCTTATCAGAGTAAATTTTTCGCAACTTTTACTTCAAAAATACTTATAAATCTTTCGAAATCTTTTGCGACTAACTCGGGATGCTACTCAAACTTATCTTTCTTGAAAATCCGTTTATCTTTAAACTTTGTCTAATACTTCTTTAGACACAAAGAAAACCGATTTATTTAAACTTGCATCTAACTGTACCATATTCATACTTCTGAAATGGTAAAAACTGAAATCTGAAATTTATTAAAATGCAAGTTCAAGTCTTAATGTACGTAGCGGAAATACTTAAAAACGTGATTAATTATACAGACTGTTATAAATGTCCATATAAAAACTTGTCATAATCTGAATCCACGAACCACACTAACACTGCTCCACTCACACCTCCTCTTCGACCTGTTACCTGAAAATAAACTTATGGGGATGAGTACTGAATAAAGATAATCATAAACCGATATCTGATCGGTAACTGGAACCAGAAATCTGTTCTGGTACTGAAACTGAATCTTAAACTGGCCGATATCTGATCGGACACGTGTATATTTTAAAGACCAATTAAAAAATATCACATGTCATTTTCTTGGAGAGTAAATAAATAATTATGACTTTTAATAATTATTAAAGAGATAAATGTTGAAAATTCATTAACAAATCAAATTGAAGTCTTCTTCTCAAGACTCTCTCCTAACTATCTCTTTAAATAATTCTCTCTCCTAGTACCTTAATCAGATGAACAATAATAGAGATTTGTAATCCATTATATTTTGTTTGATCCGTTTGAAAATCAATTTGTACGAATTTCTCGTGTTTATTAATACAAATTACATATTAACGAAATTATAACATACTTTTTTGCATTTTGTATGATTACATTTTTTTTATAAGGTCCTCTTTTTTAGGTACATATTTCTCTTATTAAATTTCTCTTGACCATTTCATTTATTTTCTAATAAAAGTACTTGTCGCATTAGACGTATATAATAATCATGATGATATGAAAGACCATCAAAGACGGATCCACATGGGGTCCAGGGGCCCATGAACCCCCTCATTTTTTTTAAAATATCATTATATATATATATATATATACATATAAAAAATAAAACACTATAATATATAGACAAAAATATAAAAAAATATTTATAATATATAAATAATTAAAACTTAGTTTATATGATATTTTAATTTAAATTAATATAAATAATTAAAACTTAGTTTCTATGCTATTTATTGAAAAATATACTAACGATCCTTATATTTTACATTATTAGATAAATTTTTAAACATATTTATAATGATTTACTCTTTCGGCCTCTTAATTGTAAATCGATTTAGTGATTTATGAAACCGAGTATTTAGTTGGATTGTTAGATTTTTGAATGTTTATTGTTTACTTTATTTTTTTGTGTAATCACATATTTTTAATTTTATTTATTTTTTTCTTAAAAATAGTGGTCGTTTGACAAGCTCTAATCAAGAAAAATGCAATGCAACGTGCTGTAAATGTTAAATTTAAATCAAATTTCAAATCAAAAAACATATTTTTTTTATAAATTATAGATGTTGAAATTAAATTATAAATACATGAAATCTATTATTTTTTGTTTATTTTTGTAAAACTTTGATGGTGATATAGATTCCAAATTTTTTAAAACTTGATGTTACATATATCGATATTTATGTTTATAAGTAAATACACTTTTATATGAAATGAGTGTTTTGACTTAAATTACAAGCTCGTTATTTTGTATTTAAAATTGGAACCCCCAAGTAAAAATCCTAGATCAGTACCATACACATATTAACGATAAGACTACATGCATGCATCATTTAACTAATGCATGCGCAATTCAATCAAGTGCAGAGATGGCATTATTAGTTATGTATGTCAATCAACGATCCCTCCTAAAACCCCTAATACTAATAAATCAATTGAAAAGCAACCAATTATATTATTTCAACACATAAATCCACGCGATCTGCTTCTCTAAGTCAATCTCTCTGGGCCTGCGCCTGGGCCTTGGATATCGCCGGAATACAACTGGAGCTCCTCAATATGCGGCAGTTTGTTCCACTTTTATTATTATTAGTAGTGCCCCCTTTGTCCCGGGGACTGAGTGATTTGGCCCGGCTTTTGCGCAGGATCTCCCGCATGGCCTCCGCCTGGCACAGCACTGGGAAAGCCCGCCCGACCCTATTGAACCCTGCGCAGGCGCTCACGTGGGCCCGCACGGCCTCCTCCCGACTCCCCCCATTTTTTCCCATTTCTTCCTTCACGGCCTCCGAGCACAGCCCGCACACCATCCGTCCGCAATTCTTCTCCCGAACCCTTCTCACGTACTCGGGCGTGCACTCTTCCGACATTCCGCAGCACTCGCACTCGGCATCTTCAACCTCCATATCAGGATTTTCTTTATTATAATATTTATCATTATTCTTAATTTTGGTGTCGTCGTTGATTAGAGTTTGGTGTGCCGTGAACTCGAAGGAGATGTCGGAGATCGTGCGCTCGATATTGGAGAGCTTTGGGGGTTTGTTTGGTGTAATTGGTGTTGGTAAGGGATTGAAAAACGTGGAGTCTCGATTCGGAGCCATGTATGATTCAGGTTAATGAAATTTACGACTGACAGAGTTTTTGAGTTGGAGATGAATTTACGATTTCGAACTTGAATAGGTTTTCTTTTCTATGTTTGTTGGGATTTGACTTGTTTGTGAATGATTGATTGTATACGAGGTGTTACTAAGGGTTGGTTTATATTTATATATAGTGTGTGATGTTGTTACGAGGGGGGTGGGATGGGATGGGATGGGATTGTGACTGCCTATATATTGTGTGGACTAAAATTTTTGATGCCGTGAATAGTGATTGTGTGGACCACTTTCAGTTGTGGAGTAATTAGTTATAAGTGAATCTCAACCACCAGATCAAGAATCAGCTGGATAATTCGTGTAGATAAATGGTAGCTACTAGCTAGTAGGATTTTTTTTTTACTTTTCTACTATTTTTGTTTTAATTCTTTAAGCTACCAAGGAAGTTGGACATTTTATTTAATTATGAGCGAGTATTCGCTAGTAATGGTATTACTCGTTGTTTCTGATAATTAAGAAATTTTAACTACTTATGGGAGTGCAGGTGGATGACCACAGATTATATACATATATATAGATGTTTGAAATAATGTATTTATTATTGTGTATCTATGCCAATGTAGAATCTATATATATATATATATATATATATAAGACCAACAAACGTTTCCCTTGAACCATAACTAGTTCGCCTACACTAATTGAGGTAGTATTTGTAATTTGGTCGGATAATGAAATTTAGGTATTTAAAGCAAGATTGATGAAATAAATATGACCGTTTGAAGATGGAAAAATTGCAAAATATATCTAGCAACTTCAAGCAAATGATAATTTTTACCTAGTAACTTTTGTAATTATGCAAGATGCCCACTAATTAATTCAAATCGAGCATATCGTGCCTAAAAATGAGAAATTTAGGTAAAAACTATCACCAACTAGTCAACTACATATAGAAAAGTTTCAAAAATTACCCACTAACTCACGTATATATTTGGGCTAAATGTTCCATATTTTATTAATTGGTGGGCATTTTGTGCAAAAGTTGCTGACAAAATATTTTATGTACCTCCAAACAATTTATGTTCCGTGAAATCATGTTGTTTTCACGGGATAGAGTATCGCAGCCATGTAGTGTTTGCTTTTTGCTCACAACCACATGAGAAACATCAAAAAGTAGCCATATTCACTCAAAAACCAAAACAAATGCTTGTATAAAATAACTACTTTTCTTTATTTCATTTTTCTATTTTTCACCCCTTTCGTGGGCTCACTGGAAATGACACAAACCAGTCACGAGAAAGGAACCAAATATCCCACGCTAGCTACCATCACAAGTTTATTTTGTGGTGACTTATAAAAGAAAAATAAGATCAGATCAATTCACATGAAACCCGATGTATAGCTGAATGTAGCAATATGGCCTTATTATGTGAATTATTTGTAACAAAAAAAATATTTTTCTCGGCGTTTTACAGTTTCATTTTTCGGAAATAGAATACCTAAAAATATCTCAAAATCAATTTATATTGAATAATTAATTCTAATTGTTATATGTGTAATAATTAATTTAAGTAACTCAAACGTAGTAGGATTCACAAACATTTTGTGTTTGATAAATGTTTGGACAAGACAAACGAGCCATCATGAGTGTAGCTAAATGGAGCTAATTAGTGTGCCCACACTGAAAAAGAAAAAAAAAATACTATGACTTAGATATAACACTTAAATAAATAGTTTAATAATTCATTAATAAAAAAATTAAGAAAATGCTACAATCCCGTAACGGGACCATTTTCCTACTTTAAACTCCAATAAGAAACTGTCACATCACCTATAATTGTCTACATCTAAGGGTTCATATCAAAACTAGAAGATCTAATGATTTATATTGATTTGAGGGAACCATTCCCCAACGGGGCTGTAGCATTCCCAAAAAAATTACACAAATTAAGAAACAATACTTTAAGGAGCACACAAAAGAACAATAGGGAAATAATGAGAAAAAAATACATATACTTATTAATTTTGGTGGTAGCGTATCGAACATTTTTTTTTATTGGATGTTGATAAATGGATTTTAACAACGTAATTAGAATATAAATAACAGCCAAAATTGAAGAAAGTATGATTTTTATTAAGTTTCTCGAAGTTGGTAATAACTATGGAGAGGTCCGTTTCTCTATTACAAGAGGTCGGTTTTGTGGAGAACCGAGGTGATTAATGCTAGAATTCAATGTGTCGGAATTCGATCCTCGTATTGAATTAAATGCGGCTATTTATAGTAACATTCTGCACACCTTTTGAGGAGATGTAGCGGCATTTAATGCGAGTTGACAACATAGCGGCGGCTATTACGTAAGCAGGCGTATAGACAATGATAACAGTATGGGCAGCCCATCAGTTGATTGACAGGCGTCGCACTTTGTCGGCATGAAGTCGGTTCTTTCGGACTTCGGTTTCTTTACGAGTTTGAACGTCCTCCCGACTCCTCGGTGAGCCCTTCATACCGAGGTGTCGTCGCGATACCGAGGTGACCCTGGAAACAACTCCTCACAAATCGGATTTTCAGAGCTTAGCCCGAACAGTCTTCACTAATCTTTCCGAGGAGCTTTTAATGGGCATAATTTCGAATCTGGTATCAACAGTGGATTTGAATGAACAATATACACAATTTTATATGTTTCTAGCATTCTTGTAGTTAATTGGTTGTTGTTTCTTTTTTTTTTCCAAAACGATAAATTATATTATAAATCAAAATGCACAAATGTGCGAATACACAGCAGCCAACGGCTGAATACACAGCAGCCAACAGCTGAAAAAGTGGGAGGACAGGTCAGAAGACCGCCTAGAGTCCTGGCTAGCAATGCTAGAATAAAACTCGCAACTAAACTATCCAACTAAACCAACTAAAACAACTAAAACCAAATAAAACTACCCCAACAGAGTAATACCCGAGTGTCGGATCCCAATGGGATAATAAGGTGATACTCGGGTTCACAAAGGCCAACGGCCCAGACCAAAAACACAATCCTAAAAAAACATTAATAACAGAAACACAAATCAATCATAACTAAGACAAAATATAAAAGGGCACAACCTCCCCCACCAGATACATCTAGATCTACGGCAGACAAACCAACTCCAAAGGCAGCTCCAGAGCGCGGAAATAACCGCCCACCACTGCTTAAGGCCTAGCAAGATGGGTGACCACACCCCAGGACCAACCGAAGAGCTGGCTCGCACTCCAGTCATGTGAGAAACCCAACACGGCTCGGCTTCACCGAGTCAGCCCGCCTGAAACCGCAACTATTCATCCCAGCCCAAAGTGCCTGAACACAACCAAGCAGCCGAGCACTAACGGGGAGCAGTACCCTGATCCCAGCAGTAGCTACAACCCCCCATCGTGAATCTCCAGACCCATCTCGCCAAAGAAGAACTGAGAGGTTCCGCAGATCATGGACAATATAAAAAACCGAGACAAAAGCAGCAAATTCAAGGGCAAACCTCCAATTGACATAGCAAGGTGTCGAAACCGAAGAAGCCCCTTCCGAAAGCCGCTTCGCCAGCGAAAGGGCACGGTCCTGACCGGCAGCAAGAAGGGTGAGCAAGGTCAATAATTGGCGACCCAGCCAAAGCAGATAGCAGCGAACCCAGCCTCGCCCATGAACCAGCCTCGCACCCCAACCTTCACCGACAACGCCTGGTCTCTGGCGACCACCAAGGGAGCACCTCCGAAGGTCGACGCGCGATCTAGAACCAGACTTCAGCAAAAGAGATGAAGGCAGCACCGCCATGGGCGAGCGACGGAGGCCATCCACCGACGGACCCGGGCGTCCGGCAAGGGAGATTTAACCGGCGAAATTAAAGGAGCAGATTGGCTAGGGTTACGGCGATTTTTGGGAACGGGAGTTAGAGAGCTTTTTAACTGTAAGGATTTTTTTTTTTTTTCCAATGGCATAATTTCATAAATAGAACACAAATTTACAAACGGATAACAACCGGTAACAGCCGGAATGAGCAGCTACACGCCTGTAATCCTTGGGAGGACAACCACAAGGCAGCCTAATCGGATCACAAACATAAAACTAACACACAAAACACACTCACAGGCTCCCAACAGGAGAATTCAGCTCCCAACAGGAGAAAAAACACGACACACAACGAACTAAACACCAAACAAAAACACACAAACCACTAAACACAACATAAGCAAACGACAAAAAACCAAAATAAACGGCACATAAAGCCCTTCCCCGGCTGAAATGCCCGAGTCCTGCACAAGGCACCGGCAGAACAAAGGCCAACCAACCCACAGCAAGATCCACAGTCAGGACTCCACTCCCGGAACTGCCAATAGGCCTAGCTGAAGCCGAATCCCGCACCCCGAACCACCACGAGATAGTAGCCAACCCACAGCCGGACAACCGAAGCCAGACCTCACCCCACACACCTCAACCCCGGACCCTGCCAACACCACTGGACTAGGTTCGGAGGTGTCGGTCTTCCCCGACTTACACACCAGAACATCGGAGAAACGGGGAGATCGAGCCACGCTCATCAATCCCGGACAACTCACCACCGATGACGGAAAGCAGCCAGAACCCGTCCCCACCCCAATCACACACCACCTACCAGCACATCCACTCCACCGGAGAGGCCGGAAGACCCCCACCACGAACGGCATCTGGAGGTCGGCGAACACCGTCCGCCAAACAACCGCTCGTCATCAATGGAGCAAAAAGTGAGGAGCCAGCCCAAAATCGAGGCAAAAGAGGGCGACTAAGGGTCATCCGCCGGCAGGAACGCCGGCTATTCGCCGGGGAAGGCGAGGGGAAGCGCAGAGACGGCGAGGGAGTCGGCAAATTAGAGTATAGAGAGAGAAAGGGGAAAAACGCTTTAGGCTTAGGATATGTCTTTTTAACTGTAAGGATTAAAAGTTACAAAGTTGGTTGTTGTTTCTTAATTATTTAAAAAATGAATATATTTTTTTTTCCAAAAAGCTAGATTAAAAAAATGAATATTAGATATATTAATTTGTGTGTGATTGATAACTTAATTTATAAGGCTCTTAAAAATTTGATATTAGAAAAGCATTTTATAAATTATAATTTGTTTTTCAATATCGAATTATGTTGAAAGATTTTTAAAAAATGTCTCGAAAAAAAAGTGCATGTGAAAATGTTACAAAATGCGCTACTTTCAATCTAAAAATACTTGAGTTGAATACTAATATTGTTGGGCCAAAATAAAATTTGATAAAAATTCCATTATATTATTAATAAATATGAAAGTGTGTTTTTGTATATACTGCCTTATGAATACTCTTAAGAATAAATATGAAGGTGTGTTTTTCTATTATACTTAGACTATTATATTTAATAATAAAAATAAATTACGCCTCCAATAAGTTTACGAACTATATTTGTCCCTGTGAGCCATAATTATGTATTATGTATGCTAGAACTATAGAAGAGTTCGTTGAGGACGATCAGGAAAAAACGTACTTCGACTTTCGAATGAGCCGTACGAGCTTCTGGTGCGCAGCTGCATGCCAGATCCCGTCACGAGGCGATGGAACAGGCTCTATAAGGCGCAACCAGAAGTGTGACACTCTTCATGGAGCGACTTGGGTCGCACCTGTTGCCTTTCAAGAGCCTTCGGCTCAACAGATTGTGTCCATTTACGACCAGATGTGTCCGTAAAGATGTCTTTTGACCATTAAACATCCTAGAGGTTTATTCAGCATCTTTTAAACACCCACATGTTTGGACCATTCTACACTAACATCAAATTTAATTTGAGAGTTCTTTACATCGTTTTTTAAAGAATATAAAACGTATTGTGTTCTTTGATTTTTTTCGTTGAATCTTGATAGTTATAAACAATAATATTGTTCGCTGAAGGCTTGTATACTTGAAATACCGTTTTATACAAGTCAAGAGTCGTTGTATCTTGGAGGCGCTTGTCGTTAACCGTTGGTAGTTTACAGTAAAATTTCGTCTTAAAGAGAACGTAATTATTAGGTACCTCGACTTTAATTTGGCTTTTATATTTTTCATTCTCCTTAAGACATCTTCCTGATATTCACAAACAACACAACAACAACAATTTTAAGACAAAATTTTTTGAGTTCATAAGATAGCAACAGAAGGAAATCAAACGTCTTCTTCAGATGCTCGACCGACTTCTACACCGGCAATTAATCCATTCACCTCGATGGTAGTCGCTCATGTCCAAGGCGAGAGACCACCAAAATTCAATGTCTCTGATTTCAAGAGGTGGCAACAAAAGATGCTTTTCTACCACACAATTTACTTTCTTTCTCGTTTTGTTTTGGAGGATCCTCCCATCATCCCTGAAAGTGAGACCTGTCGGGATCTAAAAGGATCGCCGCTAATGTGCAAGTTACAAATTTATCTACAAAATTACCTATGTGCAGCGATGTTGATATCCGACTTGATTACAGGAATTGAAGACGGAGATTAATCACTTTATTGAAGAAATAATCTCTCAAGAAGATGAACTTACTGCAAGTCGGTATATATTAGAATTAATTACCGACTTCTGAAGAATTACCGACTTCCGAAGATCTTCAAAAGAACCGACATCAGAAGCAAATGCAAATGAACCGACTTCAGTTCAACAAATATTATGACGAGATGAGCCAAATTTCCTCCACTTAAACCGACTACCACAAAGTCTGAATATCCAAACAGAAAGTAATCATTGGAAGCATCTGATTGGACCAGCAAAACGAAAAGGCAATCATTGATGTTTCCCACCGCTTAAAGTGAAGCAGCTCAACATTAAATGCGTCTTTATCCATTTCGAGCAAGAAGACAAAAATTACCGTACTATAAATAGTAGAATTTATGATAGTACGAGGATCTTTTCGAACACATTGTACACGGACTTATGATGATCTCGGTTTTCAATACATAACCGACTCCTGTACTCTTGTGATTATCTCAAGTTCAATAAAAGTTGACATTTACCCCAGTTTTAACACATCAGCTGTATTTAATCTTGAGTTGTTAATTCAAGCCAACAACAGTTTGGCGCTAGAAGGAGGGCTTCTTCCTTCGATCGATTGATTGTCTTGAGCATACACATATAAAATAAAGATGTCAAATTCTGGGCGAAATGAACGTAATCCAGATACTGGAATCAATCGTCACCCAACTCATACAACTGGAAATTCTGCTGTGCCATCTACATCAATTGATTATTCAGCTTTATTTCAAGATCCAGAGTTCTTGAAAAATTTAACTGATTTTATGGCACGAACCAGAATAGAACCAACCGCAGCAGTTAATCCACGAACTCATCCTGCATCAGTTCTGCAAAGGAATGAAATTCCTGCTGCGTCATATGCAACTTCTCATCCACGTACACATGAATCACAGCATGATGTTGCAACTCAAAATTGTGGAGTAGTTCCTGTACAAACTCGAATTCCAGAAGCAGTGCGATCAGAAGCAACTGCAGAAAGCCATTCTGGGCATCGACCACGACAATCTGCTCCTTCATTGCCAGAGACCTTACGGCATAATCAACCATCTGATTTATGACATACTCTTGAACAAAACCATACTCGTCGTGTGCAAAATGAGTTACGTCGTTTAATCGAAAGAAATCGTTTAAGACGTGAATCGGAGGAGCTAGAGATGTTGAGAAAAAGAATTGCTGAGTTAGAAACTCGACAAGACGAACATGGAGAATCACCACGACAAATTCCGACGACAGAAGAGAGATATCAAGAGGTTGGGACTCCTTTGGCCCCTCATTTGACTAGAGAGCCTCTTCCAACTAAAGTAAAAGTTCCACAGATTGGCTTGTATGATGGAACTTCTGATCCTGATTCTCATCTTGGCCAATATACATCTTGGATGGACCTTCACGGAGCAAATGAAGCACTCAGATGTCGGATGTTTTCTTTGACTTTGGGACCTCGAGCCCAAAAGTGGTATCACTCCTTATCTCGGTACTCAATTTCCACATGACATCAATTGGGAACGGCTTTTCGGTCTCATTTTATTGGGGCCCGAGTTTCTTTAATTCCTAAAGAGTCAATTGCAAATATTGTGCAAAAAGACGGTGAAAGTGTGAAAGACTATATTACTCGGTTCAACGAACGTATACAAAATATGGAGCAATGCCATCCTGAAATGTTATTGGTCACAGCCATAGCTGGATTGAAGCCAAATTCGTTGTTCCGATGGAGTATATGTCAGAATAAACCAACCTCGTTTCAAGACTTCCTAGCTCGAGCTCAACAACATATTTTAGCCGAAGAATCAATGTCGGTTCCTAATATCGACTTTTCCTCGCCCAAGTCGGAAGTCGGTCAGGAGTCAAAAAAGAAGAAAAATAAATTCTTCAAACAAAATAAGTCTCGATTTGGGAATCCTAAAATGCCCGAGGTGCAAGATGCTAGAACTAAATATCTTAATGAAATCAAATCCAGCTATCAGACGGTGTTTTCGGCAGGAGCAGCAACCATATTTGAAGAATTAAAAGGGAAAGGAATACTTCCTGACCCTCGACCTGTCAGAACTCCTGAAGAAAGACTTGACAAAACAAAATATTGTTCATACCACAAGTCGGCGGGTCATAATATTGATGAATGTCTTGGTTTACTTTCCGCCTTGTTGCGACTTATTGGACATCCTCAAGTCCAAAGGTTTGCCAAAAATGCTGATTATAAACGAAAGGGAAGACTGTCGGATTTACCAGATGATGATGACGATGGAGGACATCCAATTAATCCAAGACGGATGAGGTCAAGTGATAAAGAAATATACATGATGAACCAAGAAGAAAGTGACTTGATGAAGAATACTGAAATGATTCAACGGGGAGGATATTACGATCCTGATAATTCTCATCATGTTACTCGGGTCAATAACAGTAGCAATGCAACGTCTGAATCACGGCGGCAAATAAAGGAATATGCTCGAAAAGCTTTCAATTCGGGCAAAACTGTTTTGACGACCGACCTCCGAGATAAAATTAATGCTCGAAATAATTGTCCAATAACATTCAATGTGGATGATGCTAGTTACTTCGCTCACCCTCATGCTGATCCCCTAATAATCACGGCACCCATTTGTGGTATACCGATACATCGTATGTTGGTGGACACAGGAGCATATTCAAGTATTATAATGTTACGCACATTCGAACAAATGGGAATTGATCCAGCCGAGTTGAAACCCTGCAAAGATCAGGTGCAAGGCTTTAATGGAACAATTACATCGACCCTTGGTGAAATTACTATGCCAATTCGGTTTGGAATCCCTGGACAAGCTTCAAAAGTTATTATGGAAACATTTTAGGTGATGGATCTTAAAAATCAATATAATGCCATCATTGGAAGGACAGCTTTATATAAACTTCGTGCAGCTATCTCGATCTTTCATTATGCTTTGAAATTTCCTACCAACAATGGAGAAGGAACTCATTATGGAGATCAGTACGAAGCTCGTGGAATGGTATGGGTCAAACCTTGGCATGAACCATGTATACCCATACATATGATGGAGAGTATCAAGAAAAACCAAGAAGACTCAACACTCGTCAACTCGGAATCATACAATACCGAGATGGAACTTGACCCAGTGAAATCAAATAATGATCTAACTTGTGATCGTGGGAGACGTCCAGGAAAAGAGCCAATTAAAGAAGAAGATGAACTTGATCCTCGAACTCAATTCAAGGAGAAGAATAAACTTGATCGAGCAGAACCATCTGAAGATATTGAGATAATTTATGCTGATGAACTGACTTGTAAAAAGTCGTTACAAATTGGGGCCAATCTTCAAGAACCAATACAAACTCGGCTCATTCAGTTCCTCAAGGCTAATTCCGACGTATTTGCTTGGAAACATGAAGATATGAAAGGAATTAATCCAAAAGTTGCTTCTCACCGACTAAATTTGGATCCGATGATCAAACCAGTGGTCCAAAAGCGACGCAAACTTGGTCCTGATCGGCAAAAAGCTCTCAAAGAAGAAGTTCAAAAGTTGATCGATAATAAGTTCATCCAAGAAACAAAATATCCGACTTGGGTATCAAATCCCGTTTTGGTGAAAAAGAGTTCCGGTGCATGGCGACTCTGCATTGATTTTTCCGACTTAAATAAAGCCTGTCCCAAGGACAGTTATCCGTTACCGCATATTGATTACATGGTAGATGCTACTGCTGGACATGAATTAATGAGTTTCATGGACGCCTACTCAGGATATAATCAGATTCCCATGGATCCTGAAGAAGCAGAACATACATCTTTTTATTCGGCCCGAGGATTGTATTGCTATACCATGATGCCGTTCGGTCTAAAAAACGCTGGGGCCACATATCAAAGGCTGGTTAATAAAATGTTTTCCAAACTCATCGGGTATACTATGGAAGTTTATGTGGATGACATGTTAGTCAAGTCGGTTCACGCGGTCGATCACATTGATCACTTACAGGAGATGTTTAACATCCTAAGGGAATATTCTATGGTGCTCAATCCGAAGAAATGCACTTTTGGAGTTAGTTCTGGTAAATTCTTGGGATATATTGTCACTCAGCGAGGTATCGAAGCTAATCCCTTGAAAATAAAGGCCATTATGGATCTCTCACCTCCCACGTCGGTAAAAGGAATTCAAGCTCTTACCGGCCGACTTGCTGCTTTAAATCGGTTCATATCAAAGTCAACCGACCAATGCAAACCTTTTTTTGAATCCATAAGGAAAGGGAAATGCTTTGAATGGACCAAAGAATGTCAACAAGCTCTGGAAAAAATAAAAGAAACACTTCTTCAAATCCCGACTTTACAGAAGCCAACACCTGAAGAAATGCTGTATTTGTACTTGGGAGTAAGTAATTCTGCAGTCAGCGCTGTTCTTATTCGCGAAGAAGAACGTCAACAACATCCGATTTATTACATCAGTAAAGCTTTACATGAAGCGGAATTGCGATATCCACCGATGGAGAAATTAGCATATGCACTCGTTATCGCCGCTCGAAAATTACGTCCTTACTTTCAAGAACATTCAATAACGGTTTTGACTTCTTATCCTTTGAAGTCGGTCCTACATCGACCTGACACATCGGGAAGATTGATCAAATGGGCCATTGAACTCGGTCAATATGATATCCATTATAAACCGAGAACCGCAATAAAAGCTCAAGCTTTATCTGATTTTATTGCCGAGTTTACTCCCGCAATCGAGACAATTAATGAAGACCAATCATGGACGTTGTATGTTGATGGCTCGTTAACCCAACATCGAGCTGGTGGAGGAATCCTTTTGATAGATCCTCAAAACAAGATATTTTGTCATTCTGTTAAATTCCTTTTTCCGGCAACAAATAATGAAGCTGAATATGAGGCCTTACTATCTGGATTAAGCCTTGCGGAATCCATGAATGTAAGTAAGCTAAAGGTATTCTCCGATTCGCAATTGCTGGTGAACCAAGTCCATGGAGATTTTGAAGTTAAAGAACCTCGATTGCTCCCATATTTGGCGCTCGTCAAACAGAAGATGTCCCGATGTGATATTCAGTTGGAACACATTCGTCGTTCACAAAATGTTCCAGCTGATGCTCTTTCTAAACTTGCATCAAGTACCGGATTGGAGGATGTCGAGTATGTCCAAGTCGGTCACCAAGAAATGCCTTCTATTTCTCTTCCCGAAGTCTTAAATACCGAGTTACAGAAATCACCGACTTGGATGACACCGATTATAGCATACTTGGAAACAGGAGCCTTACCTCAAAATCCAAAAGAAGACCAAACTCTTCGAATTCGAGCTGCTCGGTTTACACTGGATAATGGGATTCTTTATAAACGAGGATATTCCCTTCCTTTGTTGAAATGTTTAACTGAGCAAGAATCAAAATATGTCCTTGAAGAGGTTCATGAAGGAATTTGTGGAAATCATCATGGAGCACGAGCATTAGCATATAAGATACTTCGACAAGGATATTATTAACCGACTTTGAAGGCAGATGCAACGAATTGGGTTCGTAAATGCGCGAAATGCCAAATATTTGCCCCAAATGTTAATCAAAGTCCAGAATCTCTAAAGTCGATCTATAGTCCGTGGCCATTTGCTAAATGGGGGATTGATATAATTGGTCCACTTCCAACTGCAAAAGGTGGTGTCCGATTTGCTATTGTAGCAGTTGATTATTTCACCAAGTGGGCTGAAGCTGAACCACTAGCCACAATAACCGAACAGAAAGTAGTTGATTTTATTTGGAAATCAATCATATGCCGGTTTGGTGTACCGAGTTCAATAATAACTGACAACGGTCGACAATTTGAAGGAAAACGACTTGAAGTTTTCTGTGAAGAATATCAAATTAAGCACTTCTTCTCTTCACCATATCATCCTCAATCCAATGGACAAGTCGAAGCAATCAATAAGATTATTAAAAATGGTTTGAAAGTCCGGCTTGATGCAGCAAAAGGATCTTGGCCTGAAGAGTTACCAAATGTACTGTGGGCTTATAGAACGACAGTTAGCCATGCAACAGGAGAAACACCATTCTCTCTAACTTATGGATCAGAAGCAGTTATCCTTGTAGAACTCGGATCTCCTACTTATCGAGTAATGCATTTTCAAGATGAAATCAACTCGGAAAACCTCAAAGTCAGCCTAGATCTTTTGGACGAAACTCGTCTCATGGCAGAACTCAAGAATGCTGCATACAAGCAGAGAAGTGAAAGATATATCAACTCAAAGATGAAACCTCGATCATTTCAAGTCGGTGACTTGGTACTTAAAAGAATTACTGGACCAGATCCGGGACCTTTAAAACCGAAGTGGGAAGGACCATTCAAAATCAGTCAAGTACTCCCAAAAGGTACTTACCGACTTGAAAAGCCAGATGGATTTACTCTTCCATATCCATGGAATGCCGTTTATCTGAAGAAGTATTTCCAATAAATGTTCTCGATGTAACAATGACTCTGTACACATTTTGATGAATATAATGAAATTGTGTGCTAAAGAGTCTCATTAAAAAGAACCGAGATACTTTAACTCGGTATACAGTTAGTCTTTATATAACCAAGCTTATAACTTGGACAAGACTAATAATTGAAATTTTTGAAAGATATTTCGAATTTAAACCGAGCCCTATTAACTCGGTAAGTTATATCTTTCTCGACCAAACTGATGACCTTCAAATACCAAAGTTCAGTGACTTGGGAAGGTTATGGACAAATTAAAATCAAGATTGGATTGTCTTTAGATTCAAATCCTGAAGATTGATTTGAAATAAGATAATATCCAAATTTCCATCTGAAAAGGTGGTGTCCGCTTATAAAATTAAGTTTGGTCGACTTTTTAACACTTGAAATATTCAGCAAAAGTACAGTGACATGCTGAATATAAATTGTGAATGAAAAAAGAATAAAATAAAACCGAAATTTTCATTCATATTACTTAATGAAATTATCCATTACAATAGAAATCATGTGCCTCGACATACCGATAACACAACAAAACAACATAAAAAACAGTCACATTGACTTCGCCGGATCATCAACCTTCTCGGCAACATCAGCATCATCTTTATCTTTGGCTGCTTCTTTCGCATCATTCTTGAGGATCTGTTCATACATGATGCGGCTTATGACGTCAAAAATCCGATCCTCTTCAGCTTTAGCAGCCTCCTCAATCTCAAAAAGAGTCACTGGAATGTGTTTGTCTAACACAGCATCGTCTTCGCCAACTCCAGACATCTCGGTAGCAATTGGCTCATCAACCTTCTGAGATAACTCGGCAACTTTTCTTTCCAGAAATCCTATCACAGGCTTGCGTAGTTGCTCAGGAGTCATCTTCTCAAGCTCTTCCTCCATATTTACTTCAGCCAAAGTCTTAACATATACATTGGCGAGTTCCGACTTCTTCTCCTTCTCGCCCTCGAGCACCATATTGACAAAAGCCCGACGCAGACGAGCTTCCCTTTCTCGGTCCGATTCAGAAGCCTCAGAACTTGCTTCAGCCCCAATAGAAGCAAGAAGACCCTCACAGAAGCTCTTCTCGTCCTCATCGGCTTCAATATGAGTCGTTGCAATGGAAGGATTGAAGTTATGACTTTTAATTTTGTGGAGGAGGAATTGACGAATTACCTCAATGTCGTACAATCCATCATCAAAGCGCTCAATCATCCAGCGCAGATTGAGACAAGTATTCATCTCGAACTCTCGGTCTTCGTCCTCAGAATCGGAGTCGGCTTTAGTCTTAAGTCTGTTAGCCTCCGCCTCGAGAATCCTCCCAGCTCGGAGACCGTCATTGTATTTTTCTTCGGCGAGCTTCATCTTCTCTTCTTGAAGTTTGCTAAGCTTAGCGAGATGAGCATCTCGGTCTTTCTTCAATAAATCCTCGACTTCAGACCGGCTTTTTCGAGTCATCTCGTGAGCTTCTTGTTCTTTGCGAAGGAGACTTTCACACCGAGATAGCTGTTCTTCAAGCATTTTAACGCGCTGCTCCGATGTGATAACTTGACTTGTCAGTTTCAATATATCAGAATCAAGACTTGCTTTATCACCTCTTAAGGCCTCGATTTCGCTTTGAGCGATTGTGAGTTGCTCGGTTTGTTCAGCAATTTTGATTTGAAATTCTTTTTCCTTCGCCGCTGTTTTCTCTCTCAGAGATGCAAGAGCTCCATCTCTGAGTTCTAGAGTATGCTTTTTCTCGTCAACTTGAGCCGCGTTAAGTCGGAAATCATCCTCGGCCATTATTAAACTGACGAGAGCGGGGCCAAGACAAGCTTTTGCATATTTGAACTTGTATGCACTCGGCAGAGATGACACACCAATCTCGGACCTCGGATCCCATACCATCATAGGGACCCGAGCAGCATCAAGACATGCCCAGGGAGTTCCACTGTACTTGAGATCTCGGGAATCTCAACCGACTCAAAAGTCGAGAACCATTTCTCGACCGATTCCCGAGGTTGTCTGAAATTTAAAAATCTTTCCTCATCGATGGGCAAGAAGGATCGATCCACCAGAGGCTCCTTCTTTTTCTTTCCTCGATTGCCGACATCATGTTTTTTCTTCGTTCGTTCCTCGGCGGCTGGAACACTCTCTGCACGTCTTTTCCGTAACCGAGGAACTGGAACTTCTTGCTCAGCTACGACTCCTTGGTCACCATCAGGCTCGTCAGAAACAATCTCAATACTAGGCGGAATCTCTGTTGGAGTAGCCTCAACAACCGGTTCAATCTCAGGTAAAGCAGCAGTAGCAGCGGCAATGGCAGCCATCGGACCCGCCGCAGCAACAGCTAAAGGGTCCGGTTGTAATATCTTAACAGCGTCTGTTGATGTCGCACCATCACCGACATCTGCTTTCGGAGAGTTCATGATTGGGTTCTCTAGATATGCTTTCACCAATTTCTTGCGACCCATTCCGGATAAGCGCAATTCCTTGCTTTTTCCGATTTTGGTTCGAAGGTCCAAATTCGGACTCTTTTGACGAAAGCTTTAGCGTCGCGGATGGTCTTGAAACCAAGAACTCCGAGAAGTGGGTAGTACACTACAATCATAAAACCGAGTTACTACGACATTCAAAAGCTACCGACTTCAAATAAGATGAAAATTCAATTCGAGCTTACCTGGTTGAAAAGAACCGTCTAAAATTTTCGGACACAATCCAGCAGCTTTCAACCTCGTATCCTTTAGAATCAACTTGAAGCCGCGCTGTGCCTTCTTAAGTTTGAACAGCTCAGAAATCCTTTCTCTTAAAGTAACGTTGAGTTCAAGTCCTTTGCTTTTGGCTGCAAACAGTAAAATTGCCGACCTGTTAGTACAAAAATAAAGGGCGAGTTAGAACAAACTCGGTTTAATGAAAGAGAAGAAAATACTTACAAACTACAGAGTTAATATTAATGGGAATCGACATTCCATCAATTAAGGGTTTATCGAAATTTGGGGTCTGCCAATCGCCACCAACCCACAACCATTCTTCTTGAAAACCATGAAGAGAATCTGGGATTTCGGTGATTAAATCACCAATCTTAAATCCACTTTGAGGTCTTCCCGCGCAAGCGTAACAAATCAGGGGATCTGTTACTTGTCTGTCGGCACATCGTCTAAACGAATAGAGACTCCTTAATTCTTCAACGGTTGGCATGTCCCAACCCCTTTCCTTCAATAATACCATAAGGCCGATGATTCGTTTCCACGAATTTGGCGCTATTTGGCATAAACCGATTCCCCAATTCCTCAGATAGTCTGTGATTAAAGCAGGGAGTGGAAATCTTAAGCCTGACCTCAGCGAGTCAGCAAAAACACCAACACAGCCCGGTGGAGGACAAGTTATTCTTTCACCCGGATATGGAGCAAACAATTTTACCGAAGAAGGAATGTAAACTTCCCCTCGGAGCATGACGATGTCGGCGTCAGTAAGAATACTCGGTTCCCCCCTGTACTCATCAATTGGTTCAGGCCACCGACGAGTAGGACGTCTCCAATAATCAGGAAGCGACATAGCGTCCTTCTCAACTCGGTTATCCTCGTCAATAATGTCCTTATTGAGATTCAGTCTTTCCACCAGAAGAGGATCCCACCGATAATATTCCAGAGGCAATTCCAAATCCTCATCGGTTAAAATCGGAATATCAGAAATTGTTCGGCTGCTACTATTATCAGTTTGAGCAGACATCTTTTTCGAAATCGATGAAAATGAAAGAAACTTCGAAATTGATAAAGAAATTGAAAAGATTAGGGCAAATTCTTACCGAAATTTCTGAGAGCCCTGAATTGAAGAAAATACCGACAAAGTGCACAAAGAAAAGATTCAAAGGAAAGATCACAGAAAGAGCGAATGCACAAAAAAAAAAGATTCAAAGGGAAGATCACAGAAAGAGCGCAAGAAAAAGCAGAGAAGTTTAAGGTACAAAAATTTTCCGCACGTCGAAACCGATTATAATTTATAGGTTTTGATTTATAACCGTTGGAAACATCCAGAAACGGCGCGTGTAACGGACGTGTCTCAAAACGGTATAACGTTACAGTAATTATTAATACACGTGGGCACGTCCTGAAACGCCATGTCGTTACAAATTTATATCTGTTGGACCCATTAAATGCGTACACATCTTTTAAGAGCTGCCATGTCAGACCAAGTACCATACAAGACATTGCAAATAAAGCAAAGTGTTTTCATGTCGGTAGACAAAGCAAAACAAGTCGGAATAAAGCAGAACAACAAACGACATCAGCAGTTATTCAAAAAAGCTCCAAATACCTACTAATGTCGGGGGCCTCACTGTTGATATCCGACTTGATTACAGGAATTGAAGACGGAGATTAATCACTTTATTGAAGAAATAATCTCTCAAGAAGATGAACTTACTGCAAGTCGGTATATATTAGAATTAATTACCGACTTCCGAAGATCTTCAAAAGAACCGACATCAGAAGCAAATGCAAATGAACCGACTTCAGTTCAACAAATATTATGACGAGATGAGCCAAATTTCCTCTACTTAAACCGACTACCACAAAGTCTGAATATCCAAACAGAAAGTAATCATTGGAAGCATCTGATTGGACCAGCAAAACGAAAAGGCAATCATTGATGTTTCCCACCGCTTAAAGTGAAGCAGCTCAACATTAAATGCGTCTTTATCCATTTCGAGCAAGAAGACAAAAATTACCGTACTATAAATAGTAGAATTTATGATAGTACGAGGATCTTTTCGAACACATTGTACACGGACTTATGATGATCTCGGTTTTCAATACATAACCGACTCCTGTACTCTTGTGATTATCTTAAATTCAATAAAAGTTGACATTTACCCCAGTTTTAACACATCAGCTGTATTTAATCTTGAGTTGTTAATTCAAGCCAACAACAAGCGGATCTATAGATAAAGGTAGAAGACTTACGGTTTAATATTTTTCCGACTCTCAGACGTTGTCGATTTCCGCAGTTGGAGATCGTCCGAGTGACAAAGTTCGTTGGGCAGTCGAACGTGGCCTTTTCGGCATATCGTGTGCCGCGTGCATGTGGATGGGAATCTGGCGAGTTGCGATCGGCACCGGGAAGCTGGTGACGGGCTGGCATCGTGTCACTAAGCGTAGTGTCGCGGGTCGCACGGTGACATGGGGCTACTGGCGTTGTGGGTCTCGGCGTCACAGGGAGGCAGCAAATAGTCACTGGGCGTGAGCAGGTGCAGCGAGTCGTCTCCGAGATTGAGCAGGCGGCGTCGCGTCAGGTCATCGCTGCAAGGGAGCAGGTTGTGTCGGGGCGTCACTAGTGGACTAGGGTCATCTCGCTGTAGTGCTCGGGAGGCCGATGGTGGTTAGATGCTCGACTACCCCGAGGTCTTCTATTTAATTACCTAACACCTCTAGAACTCCCTTAGTGGGAATGAGAATCTAGATATTTCTATGTGATGTATATTTTGGAAGACTAGAGAAGAGGTGTATTTATATGCTTCAATATGGGCCCTAAGTGTAACGCCCCGAATATTATTATATTATTAAGACGATTTTCACTGCTCGACTTTTAAGTGAAAATTCATAAATTAAGAAGTTCAAGATTTATTTATTAAAGTAATATGCTAAGCGCTCAAAAATATAGTAAGTTCATTTTAAGTATTCGAATATTTTTATTCGAATGGTTCGTTCTCCGAACACTAGTCATCGAGCCTTGGAATATGTCGAGTCCTAATAGCATAATACTTAGAATTTTTCTAAGTAATATGAAGTGCTAATTCAAGTCCTAGACCTCGTTCAAAAATCGAGAAGTTAACCGAGCCACTCGAGCCGCGACCCCGCCCAAGGCCCCGGGTCGAGGTCCGAGACCAAGCTTAAATCCTAACCAACACTTGTTATATTTTTCTAAGTCATAGGAACGCAAGAAAAGTCGCAAAAATCGGTTCGAGCCATATTCACGCGCCGGCACGCGCCCAGGACGTGCAGCAGGCCTGCCCCGCGCCCAGCTCGCGCCAGCCTAGCCCAACAGGCCTCCCCAGCGTCCCAGCAGCAGGGCCGCGCCCAGGGACAGCGCCCAGGCCCAGCGCCAGCAGCGGCAGTCCAGCTTCCAAGGCCCAAAACACCAAAATCCGGCCCACTTTCCCCGAGCCCAATTTTGTGTGAATAAAGCCAACTTATTAAGGAGTAAATTGGGTCCATTTGACCCTGGTCAAAGTCAACCCAAGGCTCTTGTAGTGTTGGTCCAAAGTTAGTGGGAGACACACTATTATTTTATTGCCTTGGTTGTGGGTTTTGTTCCCCTTAGTCTTGGAGCTCGACCAAGCATTGTCCCCTACACCTTGTGCTCAGCAAAGACCACCTAGAAGGCCACCAAAACCGAGTCCAACATGTTCCCCATACACACCAACACCTATGCACCTTAATTTATGAGATGTCCCCCACTTACTCCATTTTTGGTCCCCTTTGACCAAGACCTTGGACTCTCCCTCATATAAGACCATTTCTCAGCCTTTGGGACTCCATTTGGCACTTCAAATTTCGTTCAACACTTAGTAAAATAAGAGAAAAGAACAAGAGAGCTCACCTTAGCCTTCTACCGCGCGCGCATGCTCGGAGGGGAGGAAGCTTCAACTATATTGTGTTCCAACGGTGTTCTCTCAGGGCTTATCATCTTCCAATCATTTTTGGATTTTTTATAAGTCTTGTGGAAGCATTCCTTGCAGCCCAAAGCCACCCAAGTCGAGCCAAAGCACCCCAAGGCCGAACCAAGCCCTAGCCAAGCCCTCTCGTCATTTTTGACTTATCAAGGTAAGTCCGACCCAAACCACTTCCATTAGCTATTATATGATAAATGATGATTTATCATGAAGAAAAATCAAGTCATGCATGTCATTTTCACTAAGTTTCGAATTTTATGAATTAAATACCTTAAAAATGGATTTTTAGTTCAAAGCATGTTTAGGGCAAATTTGTTTGATAAATGTCACTTGAAAATTATAAGAAATGATGTGCAAAAGTTTGAGAATTTTTGGGGTTCATTTGCTAGGTCAACTAGCCTCCGAAAATATGTGATTTTTAGCCCCCGAACCATCCTTAGTGTACATGCATGTTTAGCCTATCATTTTAGTCTCAAAAATCATGAAATATATCACTTAGAACTCGGCCATGTTCATTTGTGCTAGATTAAGTAGTTGGTTCGGTCGAGTCGTTCATGATTTAGGCCGTTTTTCACTCCCGAGCCATCTCTAGCAAAAGTACAACTATTGACCCATGACCTAGCCCCTATAGACATAATTTTGCATGTAAATGACTCGGACATAAATGATTTTGCATGTTGTGCATGTTCATTCGGTGACCCTAGGTCCACACGTGCCCTATCGGCCCTACCGGACCGAGCCTAGTTACACCTGAGGTCTCCTAGGGATTCTCAGCATTTTTAAGCATATTTTATCATATTATGTTCATACGCATTGCATGTCCCTAGAAAAGTTGAAAACATTTTGGTAAGGGTCGGACCCGGTCACTAGCCGCGCATGTACCGCGTGCAGTGCCGACCCGCGCCTGCCCAGCATGCCCAATGCGCCTGTCCCGCGCCAGACCCGCGCCAGCGCACGCACTCGCGCATGCCCCGCACCCGCTGTCCTCTGTGCGTGCCCCAGCAGCACGCTGAGTGCCCAGCACCCTCCAGCGCGGCCAGCAGTTTATGCTCTTATATATTCTAGTCATGATATGTTATTATATATTCTAGTCATGATATGTTATTAATGATGTTGTTTTCAGATACCAGAATAAGTTTTCAGTTTATGCTCTTATATATTCTAGTCATGATATGTTATTAATGATGCTGTTTTATTCAGTACTGGTCTTCCGGCCGGCCCGTGAACCGTCCGGTTCGACCGACGGTTCGAGCCTCGATTTTTGGTTCGTTAGCTCCGATCCGAATTGTATTTCGGACTTTAGATATTTTTCCGAGCCAAATCAGTCAGTTCAAAAATATCAGATAAATTTTCCGGACTTAGAATATTTTTTAAGAAAATGCCTTAACAGACTAAATTATTCGGATCAAGTATCTAAGTCAAGCATATGAAATAATTATCTTGAGCACTATACTTAGCATATTTTTACTTATATGTTTATGTAGCCTAAGGAGAGTCGAGCCTCCGACCGCTACCTCAATTTTCGAGCACTTGTATCAGTTCAGACATTTCAGTTACTAGGTGGGGGTCATGTACTGGATTCTACATTGTCATTAATTTCTTTACCGTGTCTACGGTATGTTCGAGACAGTATGATCTCCCAGGTGAGAGGCCGACCTAAGGGCCTACAGTTTTATCGGGTGTGTACACGAGCCGGCCGACCTAAGGGCCCATAAGGGTCTTTGAGACCACAGATACCAGAATAAGTTTTCAGTTTATGCTCTTATATATTCTAGTCATGATATGTTATTAATGATGCTGTTTTATTCAGTACTGGTCTTACGGAGCATAGTGGTTTGCTCACGCCCCCATTACGTTTTTCAGGTGATGGAGTCCAGCGGGCCGGATGAGCGTATCAGGGCGTATGTGGTCATGAGCCGTGGACATTTTTACCCCCCTCATTTTATGTCCCCTATTCATGAACCATTATTTATGTATGTGTGTATGATAAGTATGATGACTCATTATGCTTCCGCCAGACAATATGTGCGAGACTTTCGGACTGTATGTATGTCTGTATGTATGTATTCACCGTTGGCAGACGGGTTGTATGTTATATAATTGGTCCGACTAAGTAAGATAAGTAAGTTTTAGTAGCATCCCGCAATTAAGTAAGTATTTTCGAAAACAAACTCGCACACGATTTCGAAAATAAACGCGAAAAATTAACTCTGATTTTTAAAAGTCAAAGCTAGTCAAGGCGGGGTGTTACAGCTTGGTATCAGAGCATTTAATGTTCTGGATGCCTTTCAAAGTTTTAAGAAAACCATGACCACGCCACGCTCACTCCGCGCCGACTTCGAGGTAAGTCACCTAAGCCAAGTTTAAGTTTTCGCAAGTGCTCATTTCAGTTCAAGTATAGGGGCTTAGATACCTTTCCTCCTTTAAGACAAGATAACTCTAGAGAAGAGAACTCTAGACAGAACTCTAGAACAGCTAAGTCCAAGAACTCTAGACTAAGTCAGAACTCCAATTTAAGCCAGAACATAGCAAGTTTAAGCATACCGGAACTCTAGCCAAGCTAGGTGTTTTCGGATAATATTTTTCCTATTTTAAATTTAAGATAAGCTTAAGTATGGCTATTTATTAATTGGCTATACTGATCTTTTCAAGAATATTCGAAATTTCAGAATGCCTCCACGTCCCGCACCTCGCGTACCCGCTGAGTCAGAGCAGGCCATCGCAGTCTGCCGCTTCCGTAGTTACGACCCACCCTGTTTCACTGGGGAAGATGGCCCACTGGCCGTGGGTGAATGGCTCCGCAAGATGGAGCGAATCTTTTGCATAATGGGCATTTCTGAGGCCCATAAGATCGCGTGCGCCGAGTTGCAGATGGAGGGCGCCGCCGGCGAATGGTGGGATGATTACTGGCATTTTCGCACAGAGGATGAGCGACAGGCCATGAGGTGGATGCACCTTAAGACACTCCTTGAGGATAAGTACTACCCCCGCCACTTCCGCCATTAGATGCCCCGAGAGTTTTCTGTCCTACAGCAGGGGGACATGTCGCTGGACGAGTACGAGCGAGAGTTCACTCGTAAGAGTGCTTTCGCTACGCACCTCGTGGACACCGACGAGAAGAAGGCGACCCAGTTTCTACATTGGTTGCAGAGTGAGATACGTTTGTTGATTGTCAGTCACGGTTACCTGGACTTTGATGACACTATGGAGAGGGCCAAACAGATTGAGGCGTGCCTTCAGAGGGACGCCAGGGCCCAGCCTCCAGCCAGACAGCCAGCCGCCATCCAGCCAGCTGCCATCCAGCCTGCCCATCCAGCGCCACCCCAGCCAGCACAGAACCGCCACAAGAGGAGGGCGAATGACCGTGGCCACCAGAGGAACAACAGGCAGAGGGGCCCAGCTCAGGCCCAGCCAGTCCGCCGGGACTTCCCCGTCTGTGCCACCTGCGGACGCCGCCACCAGGGGGAGTGCCTAGCCGGACAGAACCTATGTTTCCAGTGTCATCGGCCAGGCCACAGGATTGCTGACTGTCCTGACCGCGTACGTCCCCAGCAGGACCAGAGGCAGCCAGCCCAGAGGCAGTTGGTTCAGAGGCCGCCAGCCTAGAGACCCCCAGGACAGCAGCAGCAGCAGCGCGGAGCACCCGCTCACGTTTATGCGCTTGACCAGGACCAGGCCGCCGAGCAGCCAGGTACTATGTCAGGCATGCTATCATTATTTTATACGCCAGTCTTCGCATTGTTTGACACCGGGACGACGCATTCGTTCATCTCGGCTAAGTGTTTGTCTGCCTTAGGAGCCTAGAAAATTAGTACTGTCGACCCTCTCGAGATCAGCCTTGCATCGGGAAGGAAGATAGTTACGAGTTCACTGGCTCAGAACCTTAGCCTTAATATCGGAGGCAGAACTTTAGTCGCAGACGCTCACATGATCGACATGAATGACTTTGACCTGATCCTCAGTATGGACTGGTTGATGAAGTACCGTGCCGACATACGATGCCGCGACAGGGAGGTGACTCTACGCATATCCGAGAGAGATCATATCACTTTCTTCTGGATGAAGACCCGTACCTTGCCACGGGTTATCTCCATGGTGAAGGCGATAAAGATTCTGCAGAGGGATGATTGTCAGGGTTTCCTTGTCAACATCATTGGGGAGACTTTCGAGGGGCCATCACCTAATGACGTGCCTATTGTTCGTGATTTCATAGACAAATTTCCAGATCAACTTCCTGGAGGACCACCTAACCGACAGGTGGAGTTTACCATCGACTTAGTTCCCGGGGCGGGACCTGTGTCTAAGGCACCGTATCGTATGGCGCCAAAGGAGCTTCAGGAGCTGAAGGCTCAGATTCAGGAGCTATTGAGTCTCGGTTTCATCCGACCGAGCATGTCACCATGGGGAGCGCCCGTCCTCTTTGTTAAGAAGAAGGATGGATCTATGCGTATGTGCATCGACTACCGGGAGTTGAACCGGTTGACGGTGAAGAACAAGTATCCGCTCCCCAGAATAGAGGATTTATTCGATCAGTTGAGGGGCGCCAGCGTATTTTCGAAGATAGATCTGCGCTCAGGCTACCATCAGCTGAAGATCAGAGAGGCCGATGTGGCCAAAACAACGTTTCGAATGAGATACGGGCATTAGGAGTTCGTTGTGATGCCGTTCGGCTTGAGTAATGCGCCTGCGGTGTTCATGGATCTCATGAACCGTGTCTTCCATCCGTTCCTAGACCAGTTTGTCATCGTCTTCATTGACGACATTTTGGTCTATTCCCGCAGCCCAGAACAGCACGAGGAGGACTTGAGGACAGTATTGGAGACACTTCGACGGGAGAAGTTGTACGCCAAGTTCTCAAAGTGCGAATTTTGGGTTGACAGAGTGGCTTTCCTCGGCCACATTGTCACATTCAGGGGAATTGAGGTAGACCCAGGGAAGATTGAGGCAGTCCAAAACTGGTCGACACCAAAGAATGCCACCGAGGTTCGTAGTTTCTTCGGACTAGCAGGCTATTACAGACGCTTCATCGAGGGGTCTTCAAAGATTGCCCTACCCTTGTCTCGATTGACGAGGAAGTCGGTGAAGTTTGAGTGGAGCGACCGTTGTGAGGCGAGCTTTCAGGAGCTCAAATCGAGGCTTACGACGGCACCAGTGCTGACCATACCGGATCCCATGCAGGGTTTCACTATTTATAATGATGCCTCGCAGCAGGGTCTTGGCTGCGTACTGATGCAAGATGGCAGAGTTGTGGCTTATGCTTCCCGTCAGCTAAAGCCGCATGAGCTGAACTACCCGACTCACGACCTTGAGTTGGCAGCAGTGGTTCATGCTCTGAAGATCTGGAGACATTACCTGTATGGTGGTCGATGTGAGATTTTCACAGACCATAAGAGCCTCCAGTATATCTTCACGCAGAAGGAGCTCAACATGCGCCAACGGCGATGGTTAGAGCTAGTGAAGGATTACGACTGCACCATCAACTACCATCCAGGGAAAGCGAACGTAGTTGCCAACGCCCTCAGCCGTAAGGGAAAGGGCGAGTTGACCTGTATGATTACTTAGCAGCGTCAGCTTATTCGGGAGTTCGCACAGATGCAGTTAGAGGTCATCGCCTCACCTCCTAAGTTTCCAGTTGTGGGAGGTTTGCGAGCGATGAGGACGTGGCCCATGCTTCGAGACAGGATCCGACGGGATCAAGCCTTCGATGAGTTTATTCGTACGATGGGGGCGAAGATTCATGCCGGAGGAGTAGAGGGTTTTTATCGAGGCACAGATGGTGCCTTGGAGTACAAAGGAAGAATAGTTGTGCCAAACGTCGAGGCCCTGAAGAAGGAGATCTTGACCGAGGCACCAAGATGTATCATGACTTGAAAAGGTCATTTTGGTAGCAAAGGAAGAATAGTTGCGCACCCCGGTAGCACCAAGATGTATCATGACTTGAAAAGGTCATTTTGGTTGAAGGAGATGAAGCGAGATGTCGCCAAGTTTGTCGAGAAGTGCTTGGTCTGCCAGCAGGTGAAGGCCGAGCATAAGGTTCCACCGGGACTTCTACAGCCTTTGGAGATCCCGCAGTGGAAAGGGGAGAAGCTGACTATGGATTTTGTCACAGGGCTACCAATGTCGCCCAAACACCATGATGCGATATGGGTTATAGTGGACCAGCTGACGAAGTCGGCCCACTTTATACCAGTCAGGATGGACATGTCTATGGAGCAGTTGTCCGATAAGTATCTCTAAGACATTGTTCGGCTCCACGGTGTTCCAGCAGAGATTGTTTCAGATCGCGATCCCCGGTTCACCGGCAAGTTTTGGGAGAGTCTGAACGAGTCCTTGGGGACGAAGTTGAAGTTTAGCTCCGCATATCATCCACAGACCGACGGACAGTCGGAACGAACTATCCAGACACTTGAGGACATGCTTCGAGCCTGTGTCTTAGAGCGAGGAAGTTCGTGGGAGGAGTTGTTACCCAATGTGGAGTTCGCCTACAACAACAGCTATCACTCGTCGATTAAGATGGCACCTTTCGAAGCTTTATACGGGCGCAAGTGCCGCTCACCCCTTTATTGGGATGAAGTCAGCGAGAAGCAGGTTCTCGGTCCTGAGTTGATCGAGGACACAGTGCAGAAGGTCGCCGAGATCCGAGCGAAGCTGAAAGAGGCGAAGAGCAGACAGACAGCCTACGCGAATAAGCGTAGAAGGGAGCTTGAGTTTGAGGCAGGAGACAAGGTCTTCCTGAAGGTCTCGCCGATGAAGGGCGTTGTACAATTCGGGAAGAGGGGGAAGTTGCAGCCCCGATTCATAGGTCCATTTGAGATTCTTGACCGAGTTGGCGTCACCGCATATCGTCTGGCGTTGCCCCCAGAGCTCTCGGGTGTACATAACGTCTTCCACGTATCCATGTTGAGGAAGTATGTGTACGACCCGAGTCACGTAGTGGACTTCGGCGAGCTAGAGGTCGGGCAGAACCTGACATACGATGAGAGACCAGTAGCAATCCTGGACCGAAAGGTTCGGCGATTGAGAAACAGAGATGTAGAGCTTGTCCGAGTTTGCTGGAGCCGCCACGACGAGTCGGAGGCCACTTGGGAGAGAGAGGACGAGATCAGAGCTCGATATCCAGATTTCGAGTTTTGAGTTGTTCTATGTATATATGTATCTTATGATTTGTACTTTTGTACATAGACTTATAGTAGGAGTTCTGGCCTAGTACCTTAGTTTTGTATTTCCGATGACGGAAATATTTTAAGGAGGATAGGTTGTAACGCCCCGAATATTATTATATTATTAAGACGATTTTCACTGCTCGACTTTTAAGTGAAAATTCATAAATTAAGAAGTTCAAGATTGATTTATTAAAGTAATATGCTAAGCGCTCAAAAATATAATAAGTTCATTTTAAGTATTCGAATATTTTTATTCGAATGGTTCGTTCTCCGAACACTAGTCATCGAGCCTTGGAATATGTCGAGTCCTAATAGCATAATACTTAGAATTTTTCTAAGTAATATGAAGTGCTAATTCAAGTCCTAGACCTCGTTCAAAAATCGAGAAGTTAACCGAGCCACTCGAGCCGCGACCCCGCCCAAGGCCCCGGGTCGAGGTCCGAGACCAAGCTTAAATCCTAACCAACACTTGTTATATTTTTCTAAGTCATAGGAACGCAAGAAAAGTCGCAAAAATCGGTTCGAGCCATATTCACGCGCCGGCACGCGCCCAGGACGTGCAGCAGGCCTGCCCCGCGCCCAGCTCGCGCCAGCCTAGCCCAACAGGCCTCCCCAGCGTCCCAGCAGCAGGGCCGCGCCCAGGGACAGCGCCCAGGCCCAGCGCCAGCAGCGGCAGTCCAGCTTCCAAGGCCCAAAACACCAAAATCCGGCCCACTTTCCCCGAGCCCAATTTTGTGTGAATAAAGCCAACTTATTAAGGAGTAAATTGGGTCCATTTGACCCTGGTCAAAGTCAACCCAAGGCTCTTGTAGTGTTGGTCCAAAGTTAGTGGGAGACACACTATTATTTTATTGCCTTGGTTGTGGGTTTTGTTCCCCTTAGTCTTGGAGCTCGACCAAGCATTGTCCCCTACACCTTGTGCTCAGCAAAGACCACCTAGAAGGCCACCAAAACCGAGTCCAACATGTTCCCCATACACACCAACACCTATGCACCTTAATTTATGAGATGTCCCCCACTTACTCCATTTTTGGTCCCCTTTGACCAAGACCTTGGACTCTCCCTCATATAAGACCATTTCTCAGCCTTTGGGACTCCATTTGGCACTTCAAATTTCGTTCAACACTTAGTAAAATAAGAGAAAAGAACAAGAGAGCTCACCTTAGCCTTCTACCGCGCGCGCATGCTCGGAGGGGAGGAAGCTTCAACTATATTGTGTTCCAACGGTGTTCTCTCAGGGCTTATCATCTTCCAATCATTTTTGGATTTTTTATAAGTCTTGTGGAAGCATTCCTTGCAGCCCAAAGCCACCCAAGTCGAGCCAAAGCACCCCAAGGCCGAACCAAGCCCTAGCCAAGCCCTCTCGTCATTTTTGACTTATCAAGGTAAGTCCGACCCAAACCACTTCCATTAGCTATTATATGATAAATGATGATTTATCATGAAGAAAAATCAAGTCATGCATGTCATTTTCACTAAGTTTCGAATTTTATGAATTAAATACCTTAAAAATGGATTTTTAGTTCAAAGCATGTTTAGGGCAAATTTGTTTGATAAATGTCACTTGAAAATTATAAGAAATGATGTGCAAAAGTTTGAGAATTTTTGGGGTTCATTTGCTAGGTCAACTAGCCTCCGAAAATATGTGATTTTTAGCCCCCGAACCATCCTTAGTGTACATGCATGTTTAGCCTATCATTTTAGTCTCAAAAATCATGAAATATATCACTTAGAACTCGGCCATGTTCATTTGTGCTAGATTAAGTAGTTGGTTCGGTCGAGTCGTTCATGATTTAGGCCGTTTTTCACTCCCGAGCCATCTCTAGCAAAAGTACAACTATTGACCCATGACCTAGCCCCTATAGACATAATTTTGCATGTAAATGACTCGGACATAAATGATTTTGCATGTTGTGCATGTTCATTCGGTGACCCTAGGTCCACACGTGCCCTATCGGCCCTACCGGACCGAGCCTAGTTACACCTGAGGTCTCCTAGGGATTCTCAGCATTTTTAAGCATATTTTATCATATTATGTTCATACGCATTGCATGTCCCTAGAAAAGTTGAAAACATTTTGGTAAGGGTCGGACCCGGTCACTAGCCGCGCATGTACCGCGTGCAGTGCCGACCCGCGCCTGCCCAGCATGCCCAATGCGCCTGTCCCGCGCCAGACCCGCGCCAGCGCACGCACTCGCGCATGCCCCGCACCCGCTGTCCTCTGTGCGTGCCCCAGCAGCACGCTGAGTGCCCAGCACCCTCCAGCGCGGCCAGCAGTTTATGCTCTTATATATTCTAGTCATGATATGTTATTATATATTCTAGTCATGATATGTTATTAATGATGTTGTTTTCAGATACCAGAATAAGTTTTCAGTTTATGCTCTTATATATTCTAGTCATGATATGTTATTAATGATGCTGTTTTATTCAGTACTGGTCTTACGGAGCATAGTGGTTTGCTCACGCCCCCATTACGTTTTTCAGGTGATGGAGTCCAGCGGGCCGGATGAGCGTATCAGGGCGTATGTGGTCATGAGCCGTGGACATTTTTACCCCCCTCATTTTATGTCCCCTATTCCGTGAACCGTCCGGTTCGACTGACGGTTCGAGCCTCGATTTTTGGTTCGTTAGCTCCGATCCGAATTGTATTTCGGACTTTAAATATTTTTCCGAGCCAAATCAGTCAGTTCAAAAATATCAGATAAATTTTTCGGACTTAGAATATTTTTTAAGAAAATGCCTTAACAGACTAAATTATCCGGATCAAGTATCTAAGTCAAGCATATGAAATAATTATCTTGAGCACTATACTTAGCATATTTTTACTTATATGTTTATGTAGCCTAAGGAGAGTCGAGCCTCCGACCGCTACCTCAATTTTCGAGCACTTGTATCAGTTCAGACATTTCAGTTACCAGGTGGGGTCATGTACTGGATTCTACATTGTCATTAATTTCTTTACCCTGTCTACGGTATGTTCGAGACAGTATGATCTCCCAGGTGAGAGGCCGACCTAAGGGCCTTTTCAGTCTCCCTGGTACCCGCAGTGGCCGACCTAAGGGCCTACAGTTTTATCGGGTGTGTACACGAGCCGGCCGACCTAAGGGCCCATAAGGGTCTTTGAGACCACAGATACCAGAATAAGTTTTCAGTTTATGCTCTTATATATTCTAGTCATGATATGTTATTAATGATGCTGTTTTATTCAGTACTGGTCTTACGGAGCATAGTGGTTTGCTCACGCCCCCATTACGTTTTTCAGGTGATGGAGTCCAGCGGCCGGATGAGCGTATCAGGGCGTATGTGGTCATGAGCCGTGGACATTTTTACCCCCCTCATTTTATGTCCCCTATTCATGAACCATTATTTATGTATGTGTGTATGATAAGTATGATGACTCATTATGCTTCCGCCAGACAATATGTGCGAGACTTTCGGACTGTATGTATGTCTGTATGTATGTATTCACCGTCGCCGCAGATCGGCAGACGGGTTGTATGTTATGTAATTGGTCCGACTAAGTAAGATAAGTAAGTTTTAGTAGCATCCCGCAATTAAGTAAGTATTTTCGAAAACAAACTCGCACACGATTTCGAAAATAAACGCGAAAAATTAACTCTGATTTTTAAAAGTCAAAGCTAGTCAAGGCGGGGTGTTACACTAAGGAGACATTAAATTGGGAATCTTCTATTTGGACTCAATTGTGGGCCAAACCTACCAAGCCCAAATAGGAATAGTAACATAATTTCCAAATTGTGATTTGAGCTCCACCCTTAAAATACTTGAATTACCACATCATGTTTAAGATGTAATGTCTGTCAATTTATTTAACTACTCATAATTAAATTAATCAACTTCTTGAACCGAAGCTAGAACCGTTCAATACATTATTATTATGTCGAAATTTAGTCTACCTATAGGGTTTAACATAGTAACCCTTCTAAACTCACTTCCCGGACATCATTAAACCTCAACTTTGTGAAGTACACGGTGACCGTAAATATTGTAACGGAATACCATGCCATGTAGGAATCACTATCAATGCAGACAGTTATTGGTCCATATCAATAAAACTCACCTTGCTGAATCAAAGTAGTAATCACTACATACATGTATTTGCTTATATCTATGGGTTAAGAGAATGCAGTAATACCCTGAGGCCTAGTTCTTTTACAACGACCAATATAAAACGAGTTGCTCCTCTCTGAGATCCTACCAATACACCAATGTGTACAGTGTGACTAATCAGTCAAGACCGAATGTACTGCTCACACAAAAGCCATTCAGATGGCTTGTTCAATTTCCATCTAGGTTGTGAATCAATTGTTTATGTTTCGTAAGTAATCGATTAATGATCTTCTGTCCATTCGTGATGAACCATTTATCTAAATGCAAAGTAATAAAACATGAATGAGACAATTCTCATTCAACATAAATAGTGTGAATAACATCTCAAGCCAAACTTTCAGTACACACATTAACAATCTCCCACTTATACTTGAAGATACTTTTTTAGTATACAACTTTCAATACTTATTTTAAAAGACCTATGTCGATCCGGGCACCACACATCTGACTCTCATTCCTTCCACGTGTCTAACGAAGACTTTCCTCGACAAACTCTTCGTGAAAGGATCAACTAGGTTGTCCTCCAATGCAATCTTGGCAACCTCGACGTCTCCTCCCCCTACGATATTTTGTATTAGGTGGTATTTGAGCTCTATTTTATGTACTGGCCTTGTGGGATCGTGGTTCCCTCGAGTTTGCTACTGCACCACTATTATCACAATAAATTGTGACAGTCTGTTGTAAACTCGGAATCACTTCTAAGTCCACCAAAAAGTTTCTGAGCCATACTGCCTCTTTCGCTACTTCAAAAGTTGTGACGCACTCGGCTTCCATGGTGGACTCTATCAAACATTTCTGTTTGGTACTCCACCATGAAATGGCTCTACCTCCCAATGTAAACACATATCCTGAGGTAGATTTACCTTCGTCCAGATCTGACTGGAAGTTAGAATTGTTGTAAGCACACCTCCTAAATCCTTTATCTCTTCATCTCTTTCAATTCCGCACCTTAAAACCTTTATCTTTTTTATCCAAATCTCCGATCTCCATATTCAAGGTGTCTCCTTTCTTCTTTCTCACCTCATATCCGTGTCCTTCCTCTTTGTCTGAGATGGCGACATCCTCTGAGATCATGACATCTTTCTCATTAAACCGTCTAATCGTACGGACAACTCGAACCCTGCTGAGGTAAAATGTTGTCTGTTATGAGCCTAAGTGTTGTCCTTCTGGTCGATTACATGACCAACCATACCTTCAAGTCGAGTTTCCAACAGGTCATCTGAGGGCTCTAGCTCGACCAGTCGCTGCTCCCCCGAACCCCTCATGTCTTCTTCGACCCCAAGACTCCTTGTTCTGCACTAGCGTTCGATCTTCGTTCAACCAGTATTTGGCTTTGATCGACCAAGCGGATCGCTCGGTCTAGTCTGCTAGTTTTTTTGGTTTGTTCTACCTAGTATTGTATCCCATATCACTATTGTCTGAAAAAAGAAAAAAAATAATAAAAAAAAAAAACCATTATGCCCTATCATAGGCTTTGGTCATATCAAGTTTCAAAGCCATATAACTCTCTTTACCCTTTCTCTTACTATTCAGGAAGTGATTAAATTCATTAGCCACAATCACATTGTCCAAAATCTGCCTCCCAGGAAGTACATTGGGAGGCAGAAATACAAACATCAAAAACCAATTTCAACCTATTAGTTATTATCTGAGAAATAACTTTATACACAACAGTACAAAGGCTAATACGCCTAAAATCAGAAACATAAAGAACATTGTTTGCGAATAAGGGAAATAACAGTATGATTCAAACCCTTAGGCATTTTCCCTTTATTAAAGAAGTTTTTCACAACAAGAATTAAATGGTGTTTAATAGAAAGCCAT
>BKCP01005439.1:0-33170 GCA_008636005.1 Striga asiatica | reverse complement strand
CACAAGCAGTCATTACATCTACACCAGGGGCCTTATTCCGATCCATATCTATAAGGGTTGTTTTAATTTCCAACTCCGCAACCTCTTTTATCAGTTTCAGATTTATCTCCTATTGACAGAAATTGGAATTCTATCAAGCCTACAAAGCTGTTCTTGAGGATTAGAGGACTTAAAAATATTCTCAAAATAACTCAACAGCTCAGCCAAGGTCTCCTGATTATTAAAACATCTTCTACCATCTTCCTTAAGAATGTTCTCTAAGCAATTGACCTTTCTTTCTGTTCTTTACACTTGCTTGAAAGAGTTTAGTGTTTCTATCTCCTTCTTATTATAGATTTCTGTCTCAAGAAGATTTTCTCATTTTTATAAGTCAAATGCATTTTATCTTTTAAAGCATTCCATTCTGCCCAATCCCTATCACCCCCGTGTTGTACTATAATTCTCAACTTTTCCTTACAACTGGCTATAATTAAGGAGGAATTAGTTTTCCTATCTGAGTTCCATTCGAGACTTTCTAACATTTCTAATCTTGTCTTGAACATTAAACAACCCATGACCAAAAACAGGGATGTTCTCAGATTTTTCCACTACTTCTTGATACCCTTATATGTTAACCCACCATCATCAAAGAAAAATCTCTTTTTTTTCTTGGGCTTCAAAAGAACATAAACTATTCAAGACAATCATACTGTGGTCAGAAGAAATGACAGAAATATGCTTAACCTGAGAACTAGGATTGTTTAAGTTCCAAGTAAGAGGTAAAATAAATCTTTCAAGTTTCTCTTCCACAAAATCCCTTCCCCTCCTATTGTTGGCCCAAGTAAAAAGATGTCCTACGATTTTGGTTTCAACAACCCCTAGGTCTCTCTCACAAAGGATCTGGAATTACAAAAACTAGCCTCCTCCCTGATTAACCCCTCATCTCTCTCCCTCCCGAAACCACATTTCCCCTACCTTAAGCTACTATGTCTCAGTAAAGTTCCCCACTGACTCAATATATCCACTTAATTAGTGTTTGCATACACAAAGATGACCCACTGTTTTAACATCACTGTTTTTTCAAGAAAAATATATTTCAGTGAAAAGCCTAAGCAAATTACTTCCAAAATAAAAATATTATTAGACCAAAATACCACCAATATTTACATGACTGACATAGAGCCACATATTATCTTGATTTAGTTTATTACAAACAGTTGTTACAAATTTTTGTTTATATTTTTCTTTTGTTTCTAATAAAAAGACAAAATCAGGTGACCTTAGTCTTGATATCAACCACTTTTTGACATTTACTTGTTACACATTTTACTAGTGCACAATTGTGAAAGCAATGCGAAAATTTAATTTTGGTTCGTTTACTTGTCCAAATTCCTTTTTTGGTACACTAATTTTCCCCTCATCAATAATAGTACGTTATTGTTGATATCCGACTTGATTGCGGGAATTGAAGATGGAGATTAATCACTTTATTGAAGAAATAATCTCTCAAGAAGATGAACTTACTGCAAGTCGGTATATATTAGAATTAATTACCGACTTCTGAAGAGGTCTTCAAAAGAACCGACATCAGAAGCAAGGGCAAATGAACCGACTTCAGTTCCAGACTAATATTATGACGAAGATAAATCAAGTTTTTCTATTTCAACCGACTACCACAAAGTCCAAATATCCAAACAGAAAGTAATTATTGGAAGCATCTGATTGGACCAGCAAAATGAAAAGGCAATCATTGACAATCATTGATGTTTCCCACCGCTTAAAGTGAAGTAGCTCAACATTAAATGCGTCTTTATCCATTTCGAGCAAGAAGACAAAAACCACCGTACTATAAATAGCAGAATTTATGATAGTACGAGGATCTTTTTCGAACACATTGTACACGGACTTATGATGATCTCGGTTTTCAATACATAACCGACTCCTGTACTCTTGTGATTTCCTTAAATCCAATAAAATTTAATACTTATCCCTGTTTTAACACATCAGTTGTATTCAATATTGAGTTGTTAATTCAAGACAACAACAGTTTGGCGCTAGAAGGAGGGCCGGCCTTGATCAATTGATTGTCTTGAGCATACACATAAAATAAAGATGTCGAATTCTGGGCGAAATGAACGAAATCCAGGTACTGGAATCAATCGTCACCCAACTCATACAACTGGGAATTCCGCCGTGCCATCAACATCAATTGATTATTCAGCTTTATTTCAAGATCCAGAGTTCTTGAAAAATTTAACTGATTTTATGGCACGGACAAGAATAGAACCAACCACAGCGGTTAATCCACGAACTCATCCTGTACCAGTTCCGCAAAGGAATGAAATTCCTGCTGCGTCACATGCAACTTCTCATCCACGTAAACATGAATCACAGCATGATGTTGCAACTCAAAATCGTGGAGTAGTTCCTGTACAAACTCGAATTCCAGAAGCAGTGCGATCAGAAGCAACTGCAGAAAGCCATTCTGGGTATCGATCATGACAACCTGCTCCTTCGTTGCCAGAAACCTTACGGCATAATCAACCATCTGATTTACGACATACTCTTGAACAAAACCATATTCGTCGTGAGCAAAATGAGTTACGTCGTTTAATCGAAAGAAATCGTTTGAGACGCGAATCGGAGGAGCTAGAGATGTTGAGAAAAAGAATTGCTGAGTTAGAAACTCGCCAAGACGAACATGGAGAATCACCACGACAAATTCCGACGACAAACGAGATGTATCAAGAGGTTGGAACTCCTTTGGCCCCTCATTTGACTAGGGAGCCTATTCCAACTAAAGTAAAAGTTCCACAGATCGGCTTGTATGATGGAACTTCTGATCCCGATGCTCATCTTGGTCAGTATACATCTTGGATGGACCTTCATGGAGCAACTGAAGCATTTAGATGTCGGATGTTTTCTTTGACTTTGGGACCTCGAGCCCAAAAGTGGTATCATTCTCTATCTCGGTATTCAATTTCCACATGGCAGCAATTGAGAACGGCTTTTCGGTCTCATTTTATTGGGGCCCGAGTTTCTTTAATCCCCAAAGAATCAATCGCAAATATTGTGCAAAAAGACGATGAAAGTGTGAAAGATTATATTACTCGGTTCAACGAACGAATACAAAATATGGAGCAATGTCATCCTGAAACATTATTGGTCACAGCCATAGCCGGGTTAAAGCCAAATTCATTGTTCCGATGGAGTATATGTCAGAATAAACCCACCTCGTTTCAAGACTTCCTAGCTCGGGCTCAACAGCATATTTTAGCCGAAGAATCAATGTCGGTTCCTAATATCGACTTTTCCTCGTCCAAGTCGAAAGTCGGTCAGGAGTCCAAAAAGAAGAAAAATAAATTCTTCAAACAAAATAAGTCTCGATTTGGGAACCCCAAAATACCAGAGGTACAAGATGCTCGAACTAAATATCTCAATGAAATCAAATCCAGCTACCAGACGGTGTTTTCGGCAGGAGCAGCAACCATATTTGAAGAATTAAAAGGTAAAGGAATTCTTCCTGATCCTCGACCTGTCAGAACTCCTGAAGACAGACTTGACAAAACAAAATATTGTTCATACCACAAGTCGGCGGGTCATAATACTGATGAATGTCTCGGTTTACTCTCCGCCTTATTGCGACTCATTGGACATCCTCAAGTCCAAAGGTTTGCCAAAAATGCTGATTATAAACGAAAGGGAAGACTGTCGGACTTACCAGATGATGATGAAGACGAGGGACATCCAATTAATCCAAAACGAATGAGGTCAAGCGATAAAGAAATATACATGATGAACTAAGAAGAAAGTGATTTGATGACGAATACTGAAATGATTCAACGAGGAGGATATTACAATCCTGATAATTCTCATCATGTTACTCGGGTCAATAACAGTAGCAATGCAACGTTTGAATCGCAGCGGCAAATAAAGGCATATGCTCGAAAAGCTTTTAATTCGGGCAAAACTGTTTTGACGACCGACCTCCGAGATAAAATTAATGCTCGAAATAATTGTCCAATAACATTCAATGTGGATGATGCTAGTTACTTCACTCACCCTCATGCTGATCCTCTAGTAATCACGGCACCCATTTGTGGTATACCGATACATCGCATGTTAGTGGACACAGGAGCATATTCAAGTATCATAATGTTACGTACGTTCGAACAAATGGGAATTGATCCAGCCGAGTTGAAACCCTGCAAGGATCAGGTGCAAGGCTTTAATGGAACAATTACATCGACCCTCGGTGAAATCATTATGCCAATTCGGTTTGGAATCCCTGGACAAGCTTCCAAAGTCATTATGGAAACATTCAAGGTGATGGATCTTAAAAATCAATATAACGCCATCATTGGAAGGACTGCTTTATATAAACTTCGTGCAGCTGTCTCGATCTTTCATTATGCTTTAAAATTTCCCACCAACAACGGAGAAGGAACTCATTATGGAGATCAGTATGAAGCTCGTGGAATTGTCTGGGTCAAACCTTGGCATGAACCATGTATACCCATACATATGATGAAGAGTATCAAGGAAAACCAAGAAGATTCAACTCTCGTCAACTCGGAATCATACAATACCGAGATGGAACTTGACCCAGCGAAATCAAATAATGATCTGGTTTGTGATCGTGGAAGACGTCCTGGAAAAGAACCAATTAACGAAGAAGATGAACTTGATCCTCGAACTCAATTCAAGGAGAAGAATAAACTTGATCGAGCAGAACCATCTGAAGATATTGAGACAATTTATGCCGACGAACCGACTTGTAAAAAGTCGTTACAAATCGGGGCCAATCTTCAAGAACCAATACGAACTCGGCTCATTCAGTTCCTCAAAGCCAATTCTGACGTATTTGCCTGGAAACATGAAGATATGAAAGGAATTAATCCAAAAGTTGCTTCTCACCGACTAAATTTGGATCCGATGATCAAACCAGTGGTCCAAAAGCGACGCAAACTTGGTCCTGATCGACAAAAAGCTCTTGAAGAAGAAGTTCAAAAGTTGATCGATAATAAGTTCATCCAAGAAACAAAATATCCGACTTGGGTATCAAATCCCGTTTTGGTGAAAAAGAGTTCCGGTGCATGGCGACTCTGCATTGATTTTTCCGACTTGAATAAAGCCTGTCCCAAAGACAGTTACCCGTTACCACATATTGATTACATGGTAGATGCCACTGCTGGACATGAATTAATGAGTTTCATGGACGCCTACTCAGGATATAATCAGATTCCCATGGATCCTGAAGAAGCGGAGCATACATCTTTCTATTCGGCCCGAGGATTATATTGCTATACCATGATGTCGTTCGGTCTAAAAAACGCTGGGGCCACATATCAAAGGCTGGTTAATAAAATGTTTGTCAAGCTCATCGGGCATACTATGGAAGTTTATGTGGATGATATGTTAGTCAAGTCGGTTCATGCGGCTGATCACGTTAATCATTTACAGGAGATGTTCAACATCCTGAGGGAATATTCTATGGTGCTTAATCCAAAGAAATGCACTTTTGGAGTTAGTTCTGGTAAATTCTTGGGATATATTGTCATTCAACGAGGTATTGAAGCCAATCCCTTAAAAATAAAGGCCATTATGGATCTCTCACCTCCCACGTCGGTAAAAGGTGTTCAAGCTCTTACCGGCCGACTTGCTGCTTTAAATCGATTCATATCAAAGTCAACCGACCAATGCAAGCCCTTTTTTGAATCTATCAAGAAAGGAAAGTGCTTTGAATGGACCAAAGAATGCCAACAAGCTTTGGACAAAATAAAAGAAACACTTCTTCAAATCCCAACTTTACAGAAGACAACACCTGAAGAAATGCTGTATTTGTACTTGGGAGTAAGTGATTCTGCAATCAGCGTTGTTCTTATTCGTGAAGAAGGACGTCAACAATATCCGATTTACTACATCAGTAAGGCTTTACACGAAGCCGAATTGCGATATCCGCCGATGGAGAAATTAGCATATGCACTCGTTATCGCCGCACGAAAGTTACGTCCTTATTTCCAAGAGCATTCAATAACGGTACTTACTTCTTATCCTTTGAAGTCGGTCCTACATCGACCTGACACATCGGGAAGATTGATTAAATGGGCCATTGAACTCGGTCAATATGATATCCATTATAAACTGAGAACCGCAATAAAAGCTCAAGCTTTATCTGATTTTATTGCCGAGTTTACTCCCGCAATCGAGACAATTAATGAAGACCAACCATGGACGTTGTATGTTGATGGCTCATTAACCCAACATCGAGCTGGTGGAGGAATCATTTTAATAGATCCTCAGAACAAGATATTTTGTCATTCTGTTAAATTCCTTTTTCCGGCAACAAATAATGAAGCAGAATATGAGGCCTTATTATCCGGATTAAGTCTTGCGGAATCCATGAATGTAAGTAAGCTAAAGGTATTCTCCGATTCGCAATTGCTGGTGAACCAAGTCCATGGAGAGTTTGAAGTTAAAGAACCTCGATTGCTCCCATATTTAGCGCTCGTCAAACGAAAGATGTCCCGATGTAATATTCAGTTGGAACACATTCCTCGTTCACAAAATGTTCCGGCTGATGCTCTTTCTAAACTTGCATCAAGTACCGGATTGGGAAATGTCGAGTATGTCCAAGTCGGTCACCAAGAGATGCCTTCTATTTCTGTTCCCGAAGTCTTAAATACCGAGTTACAGAAATCACCGACTTGGATGACACCGATTATAACATACTTGGAAACAGGAGCCTTACCTCAAAATCCAAAAGAAGCCCGAACTCTTCGAATTCGAGCTGCTCGATTTACATTGGATAATGGAATTCTTTATAAACGAGGATATTCTCTTCCCTTGTTGAAATGCTTAACTGAGCAAGAGTCAAGATATGTCCTTGAAGAGGTTCATGAAGGAATTTGTGGAAATCATCATGGAGCACGAACATTAGCATACAAAATACTTCGACAAGGATACTATTGGCCGACTTTGAAGGCGGATGCAACGAATTGGGTTCGTAAATGTGCGAAATGCCAAATATTCGCCCCAAATGTTAATCAGTGTCCAGAATCTTTAAAGTCGATTTATAGTCCGTGGCCATTTGCTAAATGGGGGATTGATATAATCGGTCCACTCCCACCTGCAAAAGGTGGTGTTCGATTTGATATTGTAGCAGTTGATTATTTCACCAAGTGGGCCGAAGCTGAACCATTAGCCACGATAACCGAACAGAAAGTAGTAGATTTTATTTGGAAATCAATCATATGCCGGTTTGGTGTATCGAGTTCAATAATAACTGACAACGGTCGACAGTTTGAAGGAAAACGACTTGAAGCTTTCTGTGAAGAATATCAAATTAAGCACTTCTTCTCTTCACCATACCATCCTCAATCCAATGGACAAGTCGAAGCAATCAACAAGATTATTAAAAATGGTTTGAAAGTCCGGCTTGATGCAGCAAAAGGATCTTGGCCTGAAGAGTTGCCGAATGTATTATGGGCTTATAGAACAACAGTTAGCCACGCAACAGGAGAAACACCATTCTCTCTAACTTATGGATCAGAAGCAGTTATCCCTGTAGAACTCGGATCTCCTTCTTATCGGGTAATGCATTTTCAAGATGAAATCAACTCGGAAAACCTCAAAGTCAGCCTGGATCTTTTGGACGAAACTCGTCTCATGGCGGAACTCAAGAATGCTGCATATAAACAAAGAAGTGAAAGATATATCAATTCAAAAATGAAGCCTCGATCATTTCAAGTCGGTGACTTAGTACTTAAAAGAATTACTGGACCAGATCCGGGGCCTTTAAAACCGAAGTGGGAAGGACCATTCAAAATCAGTCAAGTACTCCCAAAAGGTACTTACCGACTTGAAAAGCCAGATGGACTTGTTCTTCCATATCCATGGAATGCCGTTTATCTGAAGAAATATTTCCAATAAGTGTTCTCGATGTAACAATGACTCTGTACACATTTTGATGAATATAATGAAATTGTGTGCTAAAGAGTCTCTTAAAAAGGAGCCGAGATACTTTAACTCGGTATACAATTAGTCTTTATGTAGCCAAGGATAAAACTTGGACAAGACTAGTACTTTCTCTTAAAAAGAGCCGAGATACTTTAACTCGGTATACAGTTAGTCTTTATATAGCCAAGCTAATAACTTGGACAAGACTAATACTTGAAATTTTTGAAAGACATTTCGAATTTAAACCGAGCCCTATTAACTTGGTTAATTATGTCTTTCTCGACCAAACTGATAACCTTCAAATACCAAAGTTCAGTGACTTGGGAAGGTTATGGACAAATTAAAATCAAGATTGGGTTGTCTTTAGATTCAAATCCTGAAGATTGATTTGAAACAAGATAATATCCAAATTTCCATCTGAAAAGGTGGTGTCCGCTTATAAAATTAAGTTTGGCCGACTTCTTAACACTTGAAATATTCAGCAAAAGTAAAATGTCATGCTGGATATAAATTATGGATGGAAATAATTAAAACGAAATTTTCATTCATATTAAATAAAATTATTCATTACAATGGAAATATTGTGTCTCGACATACCGAGGACACAACTCACGAAATAAAAACACATAAACATAATAAACAACTAAGTCGACTTTGCTGGATCATCAACCGTCTTGGCAACAGCAACATCATCTTTATCTTTGGCTGCTTCTTCTACATCATTCTTGATAATTTGCTCGTACATAATACGGCTGATGATGTCGAAGACTCGATCCTCCTCAGCCTTTGCAGCCTTTTCAACTTCGGTAAGAGTCACCGGGATATGTTTGTCTAAAACGACATTATCTTCGCCAACTCCAGGCATCTCGGCAGTAACTGGCTCATCAACCTTTTGAGATAACTCGGCAACTTTCCGTTCCAAATAGGCTATCACAGCCTTGCGCAGTTGCTCCGGAGTCATCTTCTCAATTTCTTCTTCTATATTCACCTCGGCCAAAGTCTTCACATAAACATTGGCGAGCTCTGACTTCTTCTCCTTCTCACCCTCGAGCACCATATTAACAAAAGCACGACGTAGACGAGCTTCCCTTTCTCGGACCGATTCAGAAGTCTCAGAATTTGCTTCAGCTCCAATGGAAGCAAGAAGACCCTCACAGAAACTCTTCTCGTCCTCATCGGCTTCAATATGAGTTGTTGCAATGACGGGATTGAAGTTATGACTTTTAATTTTGTGAAGAAGGAATTGGCGGATTACTTCGATATCGTACAGACCGTCATCAAAACGCTCAATCATCCAGCGCAGATTAAGACAAGTATTCATTTCGAACTCACGGTCTTCGTCCTCAGAGTCGGAGTCGGCTTTAGTCTTAAGTCTGTTGGCCTCCGCCTCGAGAATCCTCCCAGCTCGGAGACCGTCATTGTATTTTTCTTCGGCGAACTTCACCTTCTCTTCTTGAAGTTTGCTGAGCTTAGCCAGATGATCATCTCGGTCTTTCTTCAATAAATCCTCGACTTCAGACCGACTTTTTCGAGTCACCTCGTGAGCTTCTTGTTCTTTACGAAGGAGGCTTTCACACCGGGACAGCTGTTCCTCGAGCGTTTTAACACGTTGCTCGGAAGTGATTACTTGACTCGTCAGCTTTAATACATCAGAATCCAAGCTAGCCTTATCCGTCTTTAACGTTTCAATCTCACTTTGAGCAATCATAAGCTGCTCGGCTTGCTCGTTAATCTTGACTTGCCATTCTTTCTCTTTGGCCGTTGCTTCTTCTTTTAGAGATGCAAGAGCTCCATCTCTAAGCTCCAAGGTGTATTTTTTCTCGTCCACTTGTGCTGCATTAAGTCGAAACTCGTCTTCAGCCATCACTAAGCTAACAAGTGCGCGACCCAAACAAGCCTTGGCATATTTAAACTTGTAAGCACTCGGAAGAGACGAGACACCAATCTCGGACCTCGGATCCCATACCATCATAGGGACCCGAGCAGCATCAACAACATGCCCAGGAAGTTCCACTGTGCTTGAAATTTCAGGAATCTCAACTGACTCAAACGTCGAGAACCATTTCTCGACCGATTCCCGAGGCTGTCTGAAATTTAAGAACCTTTCTTCGTCAATAGGAAGGAAAGATCGATCCACAAGAGGCTCTCTCTTCTTCTTTCCTCGATCACCGACATCGTGCTTTTTCTTCGTTCGTTCCTCTGCAACGGGAACATCCTCAGCACGCCTCTTCTTCGATAATAGACGGAATCTCTGTCGGAGTGACCCCGATAACCGGCTCAACTTCTGAAACATTAGCAACAGCAGCGGCAATAGCAACCATGGGACCTGCTGCAGCAACAGCTAAAGGGTCTGGCTGCGATATCTCGATAGCAGCCACCGACGTCGCACCATCACCGACATCGGTTTTTGGAGGGTTCATAATTGGGTTCTCCAGATAAGCCTTCACTAACTTCTTGCAACCCATTCCGGATAAACGCAGTTCTTTACTTTTTCCGACTTTGGTTCGAAGGTCCAAATTTGGACTCTTTTGACGAAAAGCTTTTGCGTCTCGGATGGTCTTGAAACCAAGGACCCCAATGAGCGGATAATAAACTGCAAATAAAAAACCGAGTTACTATTAATTTCGAAAACAACCGACTTTCAATAAGGACAAAAATTCTACTCAAGTTTACCTGGTTGGAATGAACTGTCAGAAATTTCGGGACAAAGACCAGCAGCTTTCAGCCTTGTGTTCTTCAGGATCAACTTGAAGCTACGCTGTGCCTTTTTCAACTTGAATAACTCGGTAATCCTTTCTTTCAAAGTTGAACTGAGTTTTGATCCCTTGCTTTTGGCTGCAAATAATAAGACCTGTTAGTACAAAAAATAAGCAAGGTCAGAGCAACTCGGTAGAAAGGAATAAAACCAAAAACTTACAAATCGCAGAATTAATATTGATGGGAATTGTCATCCCATCAATTAAAGGTTTCGAAAAGTTCGGAGTTTGCCAATCTCCTCCAACCCATAACCACTTCTCTTGAAATCCATGGAGTGACTCGGGAATGTCGGTTATCAGTTCACCGATCTTCAATCCTTCTTGAGGTCTTCCCGCACAGGCATAACAAATCAGCGGATCTGCAACTTGCCTATCAGCGCATCGCCTGAATGAATATAGATTTCTGATTTCCTCAACGGTTGGCATGTCCCAACCCTTTTCCTTCAACAGCACCATGAGACCGATTATTCTCTTCCACGAATTCGGCGCTATCTGGCATAGGCCAATTCCCCAATTCCTTAAATAATCTGTGATTAAAGCAGGGAGGGGAAACCGAAGTCCCGATCTTAACGAATCGGCAAACACGCCTACACAGCCCGGTGGCGGACAAGTGATCCTTTCGTCCGGGTAAGGAGCGAATAACTTTACTGACGAAGGAATATAAACCTCTTCTCGGAGGATGACGATGTCGGCGTCAGTAAGAATACTCGGTTCCCCCCTGTATTCATCAATTAATTCAGGCCATCGACGAGCGGGACGTCTCCAATAATCAGGAAGCGACATAGCGTCCTCCTCAACTCGTTTGTCCTCCTAAAAAGTGTCCTTATTGAGATTTAGTCGTTCCACCAGAAGAGGATCCCACCGATAATATTCCAGAGGCAATTCCAAATCCTCATCGGTGAAGATCGGAATATCAGAAATCGTCCGGCTACTACTATCCTCAGTTCGCGCAGACATTTTTTCTTCCAAAATCGATAAAAATGAAGAAAAACTCGAAATAGAACAAGAAAACAGAAAAGATTAGGGAAAATTCTTACCGAAATTTCCGAGAGCCCTGAATTGAAGAAAATACCGACAAAATGCACGAAGAAAAGATTCGAAGGGAAAGATCACAGAAAGAACAAATGTACGAAACAAAGATTCAAAGGGAAGATCACAGCGCAAGAAAAAGCAAAGAAGTTTAAGTACAGAAACTTTCCGCACGTTGAAACCGATTATAATTTATAGGTTTTGATTTATAACCGTTGGAAACATCCGGAAACGGCGCGTGTAACGGACGTGTCTTAAAACGGCATAACGTTACAGTAATTATTAGTACACGTGGACACGTCCTGAAACGCCATGTCGTTATAAATTTATATCCGTTGGACCCATTAAATGCGGACACATCTTTTGAGAGCCGCCATGTCAGACACAGTGCCACACAAGAAATTGCAAATACAGCCAAGTATTCTTATGTCGGTAAACAAAATAAATCAAGTCGGAATAAAGTAGAACAACAAACGATATCAGCAGTTATTTACGAAAGCTCCAAACTACCTACTAATGTCGGGGGCCTCACTGTTGATATCCGACTTGATTGCGGGAATTGAAGATGGAGATTAATCACTTTATTGAAGAAATAATCTCTCAAGAAGATGAACTTACTGCAAGTCGGTATATATTAGAATTAATTACCGACTTCTGAAGAGGTCTTCAAAAGAACCGACATCAGAAGCAAGGGCAAATGAACCGACTTCAGTTCCAGACTAATATTATGACGAAGATAAATCAAGTTTTTCTATTTCAACCGACTACCACAAAATCCAAATATCCAAACAGAAAGTAATTATTGGAAGCATCTGATTGGACCAGCAAAATGAAAAGGCAATCATTGACAATCATTGATGTTTCCCACCGCTTAAAGTGAAGTAGCTCAACATTAAATGCGTCTTTATCCATTTCGAGCAAGAAGACAAAAACCACCGTACTATAAATAACAGAATTTATGATAGTACGAGGATCTTTTTTGAACACATTGTACACGGACTTATGATGATCTCGGTTTTCAATACATAACCGACTCCTGTACTCTTGTGATTTCCTTAAATCCAATAAAATTTAATACTTATCCCTGTTTTAACACATCAGCTGTATTCAATATTGAGTTGTTAATTCAAGACAACAACAGTTATGTTGAAATTTGTATCAATATTGGGACATTATCCCAAAAATGGTTCATTATTTTTTGGGATTAATGTCCCAAAAATGATACAAATTACAACATAACGTAATGTTTTTTATGAGTAATGTTCCAAAAATGATACAAATTGCAATATAACTTACTATTTTTGATATGGAGTAAGTTAGTGTACCAAAAATAGACTTTAGGCGAGTAAACAGACCAAATCCCCCTTATATATTAATTCAGAACGTGCCGAGCCTATGTGGCAGGATCGCATGCTTCGGGATCCTATGTGGCAAAATTACATGCTTCGTTATTAGGGTTGGATAGATTTAATTTACTTCTAATCCAAAAACATTTAGTTTCGGATTATCTATAAATATATTAATTATTTATGGTAGGGGTGGGCGCGGTCCGGGACGGTCCTGAATTTGACTTGTCCGAATACCGATCCTATTTTTATGAATTGACTATGAACGGTCCGAGATGAAGCACCGTCCCCACCTGCATGGGTGTTGTATTAGTTGAAATTATTCCTGAAAGCAATGCCCTTATCCCAATTGGGTATTGTTGCTACTCCCGTTATCTTAGTAACAGCACAGTTGGTTTGATTATACATTCGAATTGCAAATCACTGGAGAAAAAGAACTGCACGCAATTTCGCATTTTCATTTTTCTTCATTAGAATCCGCGCTAACGCGTGCTACAAATTACAATCTCAATTTTTCTCTCTCGCCAAAATCATCTCTCTATAATCTGTACAGCGACGATCTACGCGCTATCTGTTCCCCGAACGCCGGGAAAAATGGAGGCGGCGGCGGCGGTGTTGAAGGTGGAGGAGTTGACATCCGGAGCGAGTGGCCGTATAATTCCGGTTTTCCGGAACATCCGTCAGTCAGTCCTCTCCTACGACTCCTTCCGTAGAACTTTCCTTCTAATTTATTCCTTCTTCGTCTGGATCCTGCTGGTCCTCCCTCGCCGCCGCCGATTATCGTCAGCTGCTGCCTCACCTCCCTCGTCCCCTACAGCGGCGCCGCCTTCGGTGAAGCGCCGGAATTTCGTCATCCGGAGAGACGAAGAGGACACCATGAGGCGCAGGGCCCTGGCGGAGGCGATTGAGATGGTGGTGGACGGCGTCAGCGGCAGCCAGTGCACTACGTTCTTGTTTTACGGTGTAAGGCGGAATGCTCTCTTTTGCCGATCGTGGTTTCCTGTCTCCGGCGAAATCAAGTACGCTTTCTTCGATTTATGTGGTTTGATGCTTTACGTAATTGTAGACTTCAGATTAGATGATGTTGGTCTTTCAATTTCTTAATTTTCACTCGGTACACAAATTGCTTAATTCGTTGGTGTTGACCTTAACCTGATTGTGATCCATTGTTAATTAAAAAATAACCTAAATCATATACAGAGTATTGATCTAGTAATAACTAATAATAAACCTCAATTCAAGCATTATATATTTAAAGTTCTACTTTATTGAAGTTTGGATAGCGCATGGCTGAGAATATGAAAGTTACATGTGACTGAAAAAATTGAGATTTTGTTTTGGACTTACAACCTAATGTTAGTTAAAGTCATATATATTTCTTTGTGTTGGTGAAATTTCCATTTTCAAGGACATTGCTGCAGTATTCCTGAATCAACTGAGTGGACTCGTTAATTTCGAAAAGCATGCGCATAACATTACTTGCATTGGTTTGTGTACTTGATGCATGTATGGGCTGATTTTCAGTGGATCCATTATATGATTTTTACTGCACTTGAATGTATGTATATGTTTGTGCTGGATTGAGTTTATCTCTTAACTATCTACATATTTATGTTCTGCATGAGCGTTAAGTGTTGTAAGCTTGTTATATTTTCTCTTGGCATAAAGGAGGTTGAGAAGATTGACTTCTGACATAATAATGGAATACTTATAACACTTAGCAATTTTTTTATTCTTCTAAATTTATTGCTTTCTCATAGAGTTCATATAATTCAGGGGTATTCTGATTATCATCCATGGACTTAACGAACATAGGTATGGTGTTGAATTTAGTTTTCATATCCTTTTTTTTCTTTGTTATCTTTACTAAACCAAACCGCTTTCCACAATCTATAGTTCGTAACCTCTCCCGATCTTTGCTTTCAGTGGACGCTATGCTGAATTTGCTAAACAGTTGGTCTCCTGTGAATTTGGGGTCTATGGAATGGACTGGATAGGTAAGAACTTGTATGGATTTCTCATCTTTAAGAAATTTTCTTTTCGGAGATTTTATAAAACTAGAATGCTTATTTTTGTTCTTTGATTTTTGCCTTGGTAATGTATTGTTCAGCAGTGTTCAATATTGAGAAAAGATGCAAGGGAATACCGCTTACATTTCATAGTGTTTAATATCACCTAATATTTATATGTGCTGTCACATTTGTGTTGATTGTGGGGTTAAAAATAGATAATTGTTCTGATGTTTTGCCATATACTTGTATTGGTGAACAGTGATGTACCATTTGTAACTGTAATCCTTTGTCCATTGCTAATTCATTTACAATTCGGTTAATAACTGGAATGAAATTATGGATGTGTGTGTCTTAATTTATGCTACAATTGAAGTTATGAAGCTGATATTATTAGTGACAAAAGTTTTCGTAAATAGGCCATGGAGGAAGTGATGGATTGCACGGATATGTTCCTTCACTGGATCATGTTGTTGCAGACACTGTAAGTTTCTTGGTGCCTATGACATCTTGTTGTGTGATTCTCTTTGCTATGTTTCTTAGTTATCTTATATGAATGTGTTTTGTGGTCTAAATGGTACTCATTCTTCTTGAAGGCTTCATTCTTGGAAAAGGTGAAGTTAGACAACCCAGGCGTACCGTGCTTCTTGTTTGGTCATTCAACTGGAGGGGCAGTGGTTTTGAAAGTACGTTTTTGCATAGGATTCATTTTTTGCTAGGTGATTAGTTGATTGTATATCATACCCATCTTGCCATCAACCTCACTTTGTTGAAATTCTGGATAAACATTAACAGGCTGCATCATATCCCCATATAGAAGAAATGTTGGAGGGGATCATATTGACGTCACCTGCTTTACGTGTCAAGCCTGCGCATCCGATTGTTGGTGTAAGTTATGATTTCCTGGCTTTGTGTTAATTCTCGAAAGACCCTCACTACCAGAATCGGGTGATTTATTCTGTTACGTATTGGGCCTCTTTTATCTTCCCTGAGAAATGTGTTACGAACGCTTCTTAAAATCACCCGCCTCTCAGAGGTAGATTTTGATCAGGAAAAAACCAACAAAAAAAAAGTGTAATAATTCTTTAAAGAGTATCCCTGGATTCAATTCAATCACACTCTCTTCTACCATTGTCAATAGGCTGTAGCACCGCTATTCTCCTTGGTGGTTCCAAGGTTCCAATTCAAAGGCGCCAACAAAAGGGGAATTCCAGTTTCCCGGGACCCAGCAGCTCTTTTTGCCAAATACTCGGACCCTTTAGTCTACACTGGGCCCATTAGAGTTCGTACTGGACATGAGATTCTACGCATCTCTTCATACCTAATGCGCAATTTCCAGTCTATCACAGTACCATTCTTTGTCCTGCATGGGACAGCTGATAGAGTTACTGATCCAATTGCCTCTCAGGACTTGTACAATATAGCACCTTCCAAGTATAAGGACATTAGACTCTATGAAGGCTTTCTGCACGACCTTCTTTTTGAGCCCGAACGTGAAGAGATTGCTCGGGATATCATTGACTGGATGGAAAAGCGACTGAGCATGCTAGGTCATGAGAGTTATTGGTGAGATGATAATAATGATGTCTTCTTGTTGAATGTGGTATTGAGACTCTTAAGATTTTCGGTGATTTTTAGCTGAAGATGAGATATTTAGGTGCAATGTGATGGCAATTGAATATGTATATAATGGTGATGTCAACATATTATATTTGTGATTGGAGAAACCAGAACCATCTTTAATGATCATTACTTATTAGACCCTTTTGTTATCTGCTGTGTTCGTTCGTGTTCTTTAGTCTTCTTACTGAATGTGGTGTTGAGACTTAAGATTTTCGACGATTTTGAGCTGAAGATGGAATATGTAGGTGCAATGTGATGACAATTGAATATGTATATAATGGTGATGTCAACATATTTTATTTCTGACTGGGGAAATCAGTACCATGTTTAATGATTATTACTTAATAGACTCTTTTGTTATCTGCTGTGTTCATTCGTGTTCTTTACTAACCAGGAATGGATAGGGTTGTGTTTTGTTCGTGGTACAAGCAAATGCCTTACCAAGCAGTCTTCTAGTGATAGAATGCATGAAATGAATAGGTCCCAACTGAAGCAAAATTTTAATGACCGTACCCTATATCACCCTTATATATAATTTCATAATGCGCTGAACCTAAGTCGTAGCTTCGCACGCTCCGTAATCTTATTATACTTTTTTTACTATTAAGTTTAGTAAAATAAATTAGTTAATTTATTAAACAAATCACTGCAAAAACGAATAAAATATAGAACAAATAAGCTTGTAATGTATTTTTTTTTAAATAATATAATGATGTTCTAATAAAAAAATAAAATAACATATTATAATCCCAAAAAAATATAGTCCCCTAATGGGCATAAAACACTAAGTAACTAAATAAGGATCGCGTCTCTCTCTAAAAATCCGACATCCAAGCGCCTCTCTGAAACTCATCGCGTCGCCTTCCTCGGCGGCAGTGCGGCGCCGGCCGGTGGTCGCGTCCGACTGCCGTCCCTCCTCCGATGCCCTGGACCTCTGGTATTGCCGTGATAAGCTCGCGAAGGTAGATCCCCAACCCTAGTTCATCATCGCGGCGGCGATTGGAGGAGGCGAGCTTTTCTCTCGTCAATCGGACTGCAATTTGTGAGTCGTTTGGCCTGTTGGTCTTAGTTGAAGGTGAGCCCTCTTCTAATTTTGCTTTAGTTCTTGTCTCTGTCTTTGAGAGCGATCGATGGGCTCGGGCAGTTCTGCTTTTTTAGGCGAAGGCCCGTTCGGGATCTTCTCGTACGGGTGCAGATGTTATTGCGGTGGTGACGGTGGGTCTGTGGGTTGTGAGGTGGGGCGGGGCTCTGATGGTGAATCGGAGCTGAGGTTCCGGCTAGTGGTGTTAGACGGCGGGGTTTTGGTGCTCCTTAGCTCGGCTAGTGGTGTTAGGCGTGCTCGGGAGGTGCTAGAGTGGGTGCGTGTTTGGTTGTCCTTCCGGTTGAGGCGGGTCGTTTTGGAGTGTGGTTTGGGTTCGGGCACGACTTCTTGTATAGGCCTCGTGGCAGTTTCGGGAGCCGTCTCTGGACTTGGATTATCCTCTGATATTGATTGTTATCCGCTGGTTCGAGCTGACTGACTTGCTGTGGAAGGGCTTTCTATTTAGCTGTGTTTTTCCATTTTTGGTTTTGCTGTAGATTGGTTTGTCTCGTATCTGTGTTTGTCGTTGTATTTTAGGTCTGGGCCGTTGGCCTCTGTGCACCCGAGTGTCATTTTCATTATCCTGTGGGGGTCCGACACTCGGGAATTACCCTGTGGGGGTCTTGTGTTGTTTTTTTGTTGTTGTTTTGTGTGTTTGTTTTTAGTGTGTTGCCGAGTATTCTAGCATTGCTAGTTTTCGGATTTAGGCGGTCTCCGGACCTGTCCTCCCAGTTTTCTCAGTCGTCGGTTGTATTATTCAGCCCCTGGCTATATCTTTGCACATTTGTGCGTTTATATATAAATCCTCTATCGTTTCGAAAAAACTAAATAAGGATCTAATGTATATTATAGATGAATTAGTTCTTTTATTTAATTAGATGATTCAAGAGTGGTTTTATTTTATTTTGGTTTTGACGTTTTTGTAAGAAGCATTCATACTCGTTGGAGCTTAGTACATTAATAGTATTACAAAATTCTTCTTAATTCATTCGGCAAAACGTCTACTTTATGCAAACACTTATAAATATTTGTTGATATCCGACTTGATTACAAAATTGAAGACGGAGATTAATCACGTTAATAACTTATTTAAAGTCGGTATTTATTAAAATAAATTACCGACTTCTACATAGTTACCGACTTCTGAAGAATTACCGACTTCCGAAGATCTTTAAAAGAACCGACATCCGAAGCCAATGCAAGTAAACCGACTTCAGTTCAACCGACTACTGTAAAGTCTGAATATTCCAACAGAAAGTAATCATTAGAAGCATCTGATTGGACCAACACAACAAAAAGGCAATCATTGATGTTTTCCACCGCTTCAAGTAAAGCAGCTCAACATTAAATGCGTCTTTATCCATTTCGAACAAAAAGACAAAAGCCACCGTACTATAAATAGCAGAATTTATGATAGTACGAGGATCTTTTTCGAACACATTGTACACGGACTTCTAATGATCTCGGTTTTCAACATATAACCGACTCCTGTACTCTTGTGAATATAACGAATAAAATAAAATAAAAACGTTTATCTTTATTTTCTGGACATCTACTGTGTTTAATTTTGAGTTGTTAATTCAAGACAACAACAGTTTGGCGCTAGAAGGAGGGCGGCCTATCCCTTTGATTGTTTGTCTTGTATCAACATACTAAAAGGATGTCGAATTCTGGGCGAAACGAACGTAACCCAGATGCTGGAATTAATCGCCACCCCACTCACACGACTGGAACTTCTGCTGTGCCATCTACATCAATCGATTATTCAGTTTTATTTCAAGATCCAGAGTTCTTGAAGAATTTAACTGATTTTATGGCACGAACAAGACTAGAACCAACTGCAGCAATTAATCCACGAACTCATCCTATATCAGCTTCGCAAAGGAACGAAATTCCTGCTGCGTCACATGCAACGTCTCATCCACGTACACATGATCCACAACATGATGTTGCAACTCAAAATCGTGGAGTAGTTCCAGTACAAACTCGAATTCCCGAAGCGGCGAGGTCAGAAGCCACCGCAGAAAGTCATTCCGGACATCGACCACGACAACCTACTCCGTCGTTACCAGAAATCTTACGACGTGATCAACCTTCTGATTTACGACAGACTCTCGAGCAAAACCATGCTCGTCGCGGGCAAAATGAGTTGCGTCGTTTAATTGAAAGGAATCGTCAAAGACGTGAATCAGAAGAGTTAGAAATGTTGAGAAAGAGAATTGCTGAGCTCGAAACTCGCCAAGACGAACATGGAGAATCACCGCGACGAACTCCGACGACAGAAGAAATATATCAAGAGGTTGGAACCCCTTTAGCCCCTCATCTGACTAGGGAGCCTATTCCAACTAAAGTAAAAGTTCCACAAATCGGCTTGTATGATGGAACTTCTGATCCCGACGCTCACCTCGGTCAGTATACGTCGTGGATGGATCTTCATGGAGCAAATGAAGCATTAAGATGTCGGATGTTCTCCTTAACTTTGGGACCTCGAGCCCAAAAATAGTATCATTCTCTATCTCGGTATTCAATTACCACTTGGCATCAATTGAGAACCGCTTTTCGGTCTCATTTTATTGGAGCCCGAGTCTCTTTAATCCCCAAAGAGTCAATTGCAAATATTGTACAAAAAGACGATGAAAGTGTAAAAGATTATATTGCTCGGTTCAACGAACGCATACAAAATATGGAACAATGCCATCCTGAAACGCTATTGGTCACGGCCATAGCCGGGTTGAAGCCGAATTCGTTGTTCCGATGGAGTATATGCCAGAATAAGCCGACCTCATTTCAAGACTTTCTAGCTCGGGCTCAACAGCACATTTTAGCCGAGGAGTCAATGTCGGTTCCAAATATCGACTTTTCTTCTTTAAAGTCGGACGTCGGTCGGGAGTCCAAAAAGAAGAAAAATAAATTCTTCAAGCCGAATAAGTCTCGATTCGGGAATCCCAGAATACCAGAGGTGCAAGACGCAAGAAATAAATATCTTGATGAAATCAAATCTAGCTACCAGACGGTATTCTCGGCGGGAGCAGCAACTATATTTGAAGAATTAAAAGGGAAAGGGATCCTTCCTGACCCTCGACCTGTAAGAACTCCCGAAGATCGTCTTGATAAAACAAAATATTGTTCATATCACAAATCGGCTGGTCATAATACTGACGAATGTCTTGGTTTACTCTCTGCCTTATTGAGGCTCATTGGACATCCTCAAGTCCAAAAGTTTGCTAAAAATGCTGATTACAAATGAAAAGGAAGAATGCCTGATTTACCAGACGATGACGACGATGAGGGACATCCAATTAATCCAAAACGGATGAGGCCGAGTGATAAAGAAATATACATGATGCATCAAGAAGAACGTGATTCGATGACCCAACGAGGAGGATACTATAATCCTGATAATTCTCATCACGTTACCCGGGTCAATAACAGTAGCAATGCAACGTTTGAATCCCGGAGGCAAATAAAAGCGTATGCTCGAAAAGCTTTCAATTCGGGCAAAACTGTTTTGACGACCGACCTCCGAGATAAAATTAATGCTCGAAATAATTGCCCCATAACATTCACTGTGGATGATGTTAGTTACTTCGCTCACCCTCATGCTGATCCTCTAGTCATCACGGCACCCATTTGCGGTATACCGATACATCGTATGTTGGTGGACACAGGAGCATATTCGAGTATCATGATGCTGCGCACATTCGAAGAAATGGGAATTGATCCAGTCGAGTTGAAACCCTGCAAGGATCAAGTACAAGGCTTTAATGGAACAATAACATCAACCCTTGGTGAAATAACTATGCCAATTCGGTTCGGAATTCCTGGACAAGCTTCCAAAGTCATTATGGAAACGTTCAAGGTGATGGATATTCAAAATCAATATAATGCCATCATTGAGAGGACTGCTCTATATAAGCTTCGTGCAGCTGTCTCGATCTTTCATTATGCTTTGAAATTTCCTACCAATAATGGCGAAGGAACTCATTATGGGGATCAGTACGAAGCTCGCGGAATGGTCTGGGTCAAACCTTGGCATGAGCCGTGTATGCCCCTGCACATGATGGAGAATGCCGTAGAAAACCAAGAAGATTCAACTCTTATTAACTCGGAATCATACAATACCGAGATGGAGCTTGACCCAGCACAATCAAATAATGATTTGGTTTGTGATCGTGGGAGACGTCCTGGAAAAGAACCAATAAAAGAAGAGGATGAACTTGATCCTCGAACTCAATTCAAGGAGAAGAATAAACTCGATCGAGCAGAACCATCCGAAGATATCGAAATAATTCATATCGATGAACCGACTTGCCAGAAGTCTTTGCAAATTGGGGCCAATCTTCGAGAACCAATACGAAGTCGGCTCATTCAGTTCCTCAAAGCCAATTCCGACGTGTTTGCTTGGGAACACGAAGACATGAAAGGAATTGATCCAAAAGTTGCGTCTCACCGACTAAATTTGGATCCAACGATCAAACCAGTGGTCCAAAAACGACGTAAACTTGGGCCTGATCGGCAGAAAGCTCTCGAAGAAGAAGTTCAAAAGTTGGTTGACAATAAGTTCATTCAAGAAACAAAATATCCGACTTGGGTATCAAATCCTGTTCTGGTGAAAAAGATTTCCGGAGCATGGCGACTTTGTATCGACTTTTCCGACTTGAATAAAGCCTGTCCCAAAGACAGTTATCCGTTGCCTCACATTGATTACATGGTAGATGCCACTACTGGACATGAATTGATGAGTTTCATGGATGTCTATTCAGGTTATAATCAGATTCCTATGGATCCTGAAGAAGCAGAACATACATATTTCTATTCAGCCCGAGGATTATATTGTTACACCATGATGCCGTTCGGTCTTAAAAACGCTGGGGCCACATATCAAAGGCTGGTTAACAAAATGTTTGCCAAACTCATCGGACATACCATGGAAGTTTACGTGGACGACATGTTAGTCAAATCGGTTCACGCGGCCGATCACATTGATCACTTACAAGAAATGTTCAACATCCTGCGAGAATATTACATGGTGCTAAATCCAAAGAAATGTACTTTTGGAGTCAGTTCTGGTAAATTTTTGGGATATATTGTTACTCAACGCGGCATCGAAGCCAATCCCATGAAAATAAAGGCCATTATGGATCTCACACCTCCCACGTCGTTAAAAGGAGTTCAAGCCCTTACCGGCCGACTTTCTGCTTTAAATCGGTTCATATCAAAGTCAACCGACCAATGTAAGCCCTTTTTTGAATCCATAAAGAAAGGGAAACACTTCGAGTGGACAAAAGAATGTCAGCAGACTCTGGAAAAAATGAAGGAAACACTTCTTCAAATCCCGACTTTACAGAAGCCAAAACTTGAAGAAATGTTGTATTTATATCTGGGAGTAAGCAATTCTGCAATCAGTGCTGTTCTGATTCGCGAAGAAGGACGTCAACAATATCCAATTTATTATATTAGTAAGGCCTTACATGAAGCCGAATTGCGATATCCAGCGATGGAGAAGTTAGCATATGCACTTGTTATCGCTGCTCGAAAGTTACGTCCTTATTTTCAAGAACATTCAATAACGGTACTTACTTCTTATCCCTTGAAGTCGATTTTACACCGACCTGACACATCGGGACGACTAATCAAATGGGCCATAGAACTCGGTCAATATGATATTCATTATAAACCGAGAACCGCAATAAAAGCTCAAGCTTTATCCGACTTTATTGCTGAGTTTACCCCCGCGATTGAAACGATTAATGAAGTTCAAACATTGACGTTGTATGTTGATGGCTCCTTAACTCAACATCGAGCTGGGGGGGGAATCATTCTGATTGACCCTCAGAACAAGATGTTTTGTCATTCTGTCAAGTTTCTCTTTCCGGCAACAAATAACGAAGCCGAATACGAGGCCTTCCTATCTGGATTAAATCTTGCAGACTCCATGAACGTAAAGAGGTTAAAGGTATACTCCGATTCACAATTGCTGGTAAACCAAGTCCATGGAGATTTTGAAGTCAAAGAACCTCGATTACTTCCATATTTGGCGCTCGTAAAACAGAAGATGTCTCGATTTGATATTCAGTTGGAACATATTCCTCGTTCTCAAAATGTTCCAGCTGATGCTCTATCCAAACTTGCATCAAGTACCGGATTGGAAGATGTCGAGTACGTCCAAGTCGGTCATCAAGAAATGCCTTCTATTTCTGTACCCGAAGTCTTAAATACCGAGTTACAGAAGTTACCGACTTGGATGACACCGATTATAACATACTTAGAAACAGGAGCTTTACCTCAAAATCCAAAAGAAGCCCGAACTCTTCGAATTCGAGCTGCTCGGTTTACACTGGATAATGGAATTCTTTATAAACGAGGTTATTCTCTTCCCTTGCTAAGATGCCTAGCTGAGCCAGAATCAAGATATGTCCTTGAAGAAGTTCATGAAGGAATTTGTGGAAATCATCATGGAGCACGAACATTAGCGTATAAAATACTTCGGCAAGGATACTACTGGCCGACCTTGAAAGCAGATGCAATCAACTGGGTACGTAAGTGCGCGAAGTGTCAAATATTCGCCCCAAATGTTGATCAAAGCCCAGAATCTTTAAAATCAATCTATAGTCCGTGGCCATTTGCTAAATGGGGAATTGATATAATCGGTCCGCTTCCGACTGCAAAAGGTGGTGTTCGATTTGCTATTGTAGCAGTTGATTATTTCACCAAGTGGGCTGAAGCTGAACCACTAGCCACGATAACCGAACAGAAAGTGGTGGATTTTATTTGGAAATCGATCATATGCCGGTTCGGTATACCGAGTTCAATAATTACCGACAACGGTCGACAGTTCGAAGGAAAACAACTTGAAGCTCTCTGTGAAGAATATCAAGTTAAGCACTTCTTCTCCTCGCCATATCATCCTCAATCAAACGGACAAGTCGAAGCAATCAATAAGATTATCAAAAATGGTTTGAAAGTCCGTCTTGATGCAGCAAAAGGATCATGGCCTGAAGAGTTACCACATGTACTGTGGGCTTATAGAACGACAGTTAGCCATGCTACAGGAGAAACACCATTTTCTCTAACTTATGGATCAGAAGCAGTTATCCCTGTCGAACTCGGATCCCCTACTTATTGGGTGATGCATTTCCAAGATGAAAACAACTCGGAAAACCTCAAAGTCAGCTTGGATCTTCTAGACGAAACTCGTCTCATGGCAGAACTCAAGAATGCTGCATACAAACAGAGAAGTGAAAAATATATCAACTCAAAGATGAAGCCTCGATCATTTCAAGTCGGTGACTTGGTACTTAAAAGAATTACTGGACCAGATCCGGGGCCTTTGAAACCGAAGTGGGAAGGACCATTCAAAATCAGTCAAGTACTCTCAAAAGGTACTTACCGACTTGAAAAGCCAGATGGACTTGTTCTTCCATATCCATGGAATGCCGTTTATCTGAAGAAATATTTTCAATAAGTGTTCTTGATGTATCAATGACTCTGTACACATTTTGATGTATATAATAAAATTGTGTGCTAAAGAGTCTCTTAAAAAGAGCCGAGATACTTTAACTCGGTATACAGTTAGTCTTTATCTAGCCAAGGTTATAACTTGGACAAGACTAATACTTAAAATTTCTGAAAGATATTTCAAATTTAAACCGAGCCTTATTAACTCGGTAAGATATATCTTTCTCGACCACACTGATAACCTTCAAATACCAAAGTTCAGTGACTTGGGAAGGTTATGGACAAAGTTAAATTAAAATTGGATTGTCTTTAGATTCAAATCCTGAAGATTGATTTGAAATAAGATAATGTCCAAATTTCCATCTGAGAAGGTGGTGTCCACTTATAAAATTAAGTTTGGCCGACTTCTTAACACTTGAAATATTCAGCAAAAGTAAAATGCCATGCTGGATATAAATTATGGATGGAAATACTTAAAGCGAAATTTTCATTCATAAAATTATCCATTACAATAAAAATATTGTGTCTCGACATACCGAGAACACAGTTCAAAATAAAAACGACAATAAAAAACAAATACAACTAAGCTGATTTCGCTGGATCATCAACCGTCTCAACTGTCTTGGCCGCATCAGCATCGTCTTCATCTTTGGCTGCCTCTTCCATATCATTCTTAACAATTAATGCTCGTACATAACACGGCTGATGATGTCGAAGACCCGATCTTCTTCAACTTTAGCAGCTTGTTCAAGCTCAGAAGGAGTCACGGGGACATGCTTATTCAAAATTGTATCTTCTTCCCCGACTTCAGACGACTTGGTCACTTCTGACTGATCATCCTTCTGCGACAGCTCAGCCACTTTTCTTTCGAGGAAAGCCACGACCGACTTCCGAAGCTGCTCAGGAGTCATCTTCTCCAGTTCTTCCTGCAAGCTTACTTCGGTTAAAGTCTTAACATAAACATTAGCAAGCTCCGACTTCTTTTCCTTCTCACCCTCAAGCACCATGTTGACGAAGGCACGACGTAGACGAGCCTCCCTTTCTCGGCCCGATTCAGAAGTTTCAGAACTTGCTTTAGCCCCAATGGCAGCAAGGAGGCCCTCACAGAAATTCTTCTCGTCTTCGTCGGCTTCAATGTGAGTCGTTGCAATGGAGGGATTAAAGTTATGACTTTGAATTTTGTGCAGAAGGAATTGACGGACTTCTTCGATATCATACAAGCCGTCATCAAAGCGCTCAACCATCCAGCGCAGATTCAGACAAGTGTTCATCTCGAATTCCCGGTCTTCATCTTCAGAGTCAGAGTCGGCCTTAGCCTTGAGTCGGTTAGCCTCCGCCTCGAGGATCCTTCCTGCTCGAAGACCGTCATTATATTTCTCCTCGGCAAACTTAATCTTCTCTTCCTGCAATTTGCCGAGTTTAGCCAGATGAGCATCTCGGTCCTTCTTTAGTAAATCTTCAACTTCGGACCGACTTTTCCGAGTCACCTCGTGAGCTTCCTGTTCTTTCCGAAGAAGACTCTCACACCGAGATAGCTGCTCTTCAAGCATTTTGACGCGTTGCTCGAAGGTGATGACTTGACTCGTCAGCTTTAAGACATCATTGTCGAGGCTGGCCTTATCAACCCTTAGAGCCTCGATCTCCCCTTGAGCGATCGTCAGCTGCTCAGTTTGCTCTTCAATCTTAATTTGCAGCTCCTTCTCTTTTGCTGCCGCTTCCTCTTTCAGAGATGCAAGTGCTCCATCTCTGAGTTCAAGCGAGTGCTTCTTTTCTTCGACCTGAGCCGCGTTAAGCCGGAACTCATCCTCGGCCATCACCAAACTAACAAGCGCGCGACCCAGGCAAGCTTTAGCATATTTGAATTTATAAGCACTTGCCAATGAGGACACACCGATCTCGGATCTCGGATCCCATACCATCATAGGGACCCGAGCAACATCAATAACGTGGTTTGGAAGTTCGACCGTGCTCGAGATCTCGGGAATCTCAACTGACTCAAAAGTCGAGAACCACTTCTCGACCGACTTCCGAGGCTGCCTGAAGTTCAAAAACCTCTCTTCATCAATCGGCAAGAAGGACCGATTTACGATCGGCTCTTTCTTCTTCTTTCCACGATCACCAACATCGTGCTTTTTCTTTGTCCGTTCCTCGGCTGGCGGAACATCCTCCATGCGCCTTTTCTTTGACCGAGTAACGGGCACTTCACGCTCAGCAGTAATTTCGCGGCCACCCTCAGGCTCATCGGACGCCAAGTCAATAACAGGCGGATTCTCTGCTGCAACGGCCTCAATAACTGGCTCGACTTCAGAAGCAGCAGCAGTAGCAGCAGCAATGGCAGCCATAGGACCTGCTGCTGCTATAGCCAGAGGATTCGGCTGCTGAGTCTCAATCACAGTCGTCGACGTCGCACCATCACCGACATCGACTTTCGGAGGGTTCATGATCGGGTTCTCCAGATAAGCCTTCACCAACTTCTTACGACCCATTCCTGATAGACGCAGTTCTTTGCTCTTTCCGACTTTGGTTCTAAGGTCTAGATTTGGACTCTTTTGACGGAAAGCCTTTGCGTCTCGGATGGTCTTGAAACCGAGAACCCCGATGAGCGGATAATAAACTGCAAAACAAATGTAAAACCGAGTTACAGCCGTTCTCGAGAGTAATCGACTTCAAATAAGATGACAAAAATTCCACTCAAGTTTACCTGGTTGGAAGGAACTGTCAGAAATTTCGGGACAAAGACCGACAGCTCTTAGTCTTGTGTTCTTCAAAACCAACTTGAAGCTGCGTTGGGTCTTCTTCAACTTGAACAACTCGGTAATCCTTTCCTTCAACGTTGAACCGAGTTTTGACCCCTTGCTTTTGGCTGCAAATAACAAGACCTGTTAGTACAAAAAATAAGCAAGGTCAGAGCAACTCGGTAGAAAGAAATAAAATAAAAAACTTACAAATCGCAGAATTAATATTGATGGGGATAGACATCCCATCAATTGTGGGTTTTGAAAAATTCGGAGTCTGCCAATCTCTTCCAACCCATAGCCACTCTTCTTGAAATCCATGGAGCGACTCAGAAATGTCGGTAATCAAATCACCGATTTTCAACCCTTCTTGAGGTCTCCCCGCACAAGCGTAACAGATAAGAGGATCTGCTACCTGTCTATCAGCGCATCGTCTAAAGGAGTATAAATTTCTAATCTCTTCAACGGTTGGCATGTCCCAACCCTTCTCCTTCAATAGCACCATAAGACCGATTATTCTCTTTCATGAATTCGGTGCTATCTGACACAGACCGATTCCCCAACTCCTCAAATAATCTGTAATCAGAGCCGGAAGGGGAAACCGAAGTCCAGACCTTAGCGAGTCGGCAAACACGCCAACACAGCCCGGAGGTGGACAAGTGATCCTTTCGCCTGGATAAGGTGCGAACAATTTGACCGATGAAGGAATATAGACCTCCTCTCGAAGGATGACAATGTCGGCATCGGTAAGAATACTCGGTTCACCCCTATACTCGTCAATTAGCTCCGGCCACCGACGAGCAGGACGTCTCCAGTAATCCGGAAGTGACATAGCGTCCTCTTCAACTCGTTTGTCCTCGTCGATGATATCCTTATTGAGATTCAGTCGCTTTACCAGAAGAGGATCCCACCGATAATACTCAAGAGGCAGTTCCAAATCCTCATCGGTGAAAATTGGGATATCCGAAATCGTTCGACTACTGCTATCCTCAGTTCGTGCAGACATTTTTCTTTCCGAAATCGATAAAAATAAAGGAAAAACTCGAAATAGAATAAGGAAACGGGAAAGATTAGGGCAAATTCTTACCAGCACTTTCGAGAGCCTTGGATTGACAGAAAGATTTCAGAAAAAGCAAGTACGCAAGGAAAATATGCAAAGGAAAGATTACTGAAAGAGCGCAAGAAATATCAAAGAAGTTTGAGGTACAGAAATTTTTTGCGCATCAAAACCGACTTCAATTTATAGGTTTTGATTTACGACCGTTGGAAGTATCCGGAAACGGCGCGTGTAACGGACGTGTCTTAAAAGGACATAACGTTACAGTAATTATTGATCTACGTGGCCACGTCCTGAAACGCCATGTCGTTACAAATTTATATCCGTTGGCCCCATTAAATGTGGGCACGTCTTTTAAGAGCCGCCATGTCAGACCAAGTGCCATCCAAGAAATGTCAAATATAGCAAAGTGTTTCTATGTCGGTAAACAGCATAAAACAAGTCGGAATACAGTAGAACAACAGACGACATCAGCAACTATTCGACAAAATTTCAAATACCTACTAATGTCGGGGGCCTCACTGTTGATATCCGACTTGATTACAAAATTGAAGACGGAGATTAATCACGTTAATAACTTATTTAAAGTCGGTATTTATTAAAATAAATTACCGACTTCTACATGGTTACCGACTTCTGAAGAATTACCGACTTCCGAAGATCTTTAAAAGAACCGACATCCGAAGCCAATGCAAGTAAACCGACTTCAGTTCAACCGACTACTGTAAAGTCTGAATATTCCAACAGAAAGTAATCATTAGAAGCATCTGATTGGACCAACACAACAAAAAGGCAATCATTGATGTTTTCCACCGCTTCAAGTAAAGCAGCTCAACATTAAATGCGTCTTTATCCATTTCGNTTTTTTTTTTTTTTTTTGTTTATCATTGTATAAACTTCTTCATTACTCTCTTTCCATATAGACAAATTGCTACGTACTCCATGAAAGCATTGCCCCAAGGTGTGGGAAAAAAATTTAGCTCCAAATAAAAGTTGACTTACCAAAATCTTGGTAACATGTACTTCTCTCGAGGTGTTAAATTACTTTATGAAATCATCATATTACATGAAAGTATGTACTCTAAAGTAATTACACATATGTTCAAGTACAATACACAATGAGATTGTAATATTCCTATCAAAAAGTGACAATTTCATTCAAACATTAAAGAATGTTTTGATCATGCTCTCAAATTTTCTTTTCAATGTGAAGACAGGCGAACTATATAATTTACTGTTTGCAAATCACTGATCATCTTGGTTGTTGTAATGATTTTAGAGTTGTTTATCATAATATTTTTCACATTCATTTGGATTTGAAAACTTATATGCCTAGTAACTTTTTTAATGCTTTTATTGAACAATTTTTTTGCGTCATACATAATGTTTCGAAAATTCAAGATAAAAAACTCTTCTTGACTCTTCGACAATGCGGAATAAAACAAAACAAAACAAAACTATACAATTAGACAATATTAAGAAACATATTATTTGTTAAAATACTTGAGAGAATAAAAATTAGAATTCTGTTATATTACGATACTCTAAGTCATCTCCGAACTTTATTATCACGAAGTTATTATTAAATCTAAATTATCTATTACAAAGTTTTTATTTTTTTAATATTTAAAATTCTTGATAATATAAGATCATTATTTATGAAAACAAATTTCTTACAGAGTTCATACATATTTAAACGCTAGCAAAAAAAAAGTTGTAATTTTAGTTTAATTGTTCTACATATTATTTTGTTCCTCCAAAGCAATCATATGTTTAATAATTTATCTTACTAAACTTAATCGAAAAAAATCATTCGTCACCATGTGCATGGCACGTGCACTTTACTAGTCATTTACAAATAATTAGGGCTGCACAAATTTTGGATAACCGAACGAAACCGACCGAAACCGAATTTTCGGTTTCGACCGAAACCGAAACCGACAAATTGGTTCGGTTATCGGTTTTAAGTTTCTTAATTTTTCGGTTTTCGGTTCGGTTTGGTTACAATCCGTCGGTTAACCGAACCGAACCGAACCGAAAACCGATATTATATAAGTTAAAAAAGGCCCAGTATATATTATTCAATCCAATTGCCATTAGTAAACGGGCCGCCCACCACAAAGCACTAAGCAGGCCCATTTTATCACTTCAATAGTCCAATTCCATCGACAAAGCAGATATTATCCTCCAGGAACAAATCGTCTCTCACGGTCACTCATCGTCTCATCCTCCAGAAAACCCCACCTAGCACTGCACTTCTCCGCCCGTCCGCCGCACGGTGCACAAAATCACCCGCTCCATCTCCCTTTGCTCGGCGTCGGCGCACAAAATCGCCGGAATTTTGAAATCTCACATCGCCTCGCTCGGTCGTTCTTGCTCCCGCACACACTCCACCCCGCAGGCCGTCGTGACACTCGTCTTCTCAGTTGAGTTCGCCACCCAAATCCCCTCGTAAGGGCTGCAACTCAGATTCGTAATTTCTTTTCTGGCTTTGAATCTCTCATTCTTCTTTGGGCCTGTGAGTCGTGATTCATTGTACGGGTTGCACCCACCCAATTTGAGCTCATATTTTTTTGGGTTATTTTTTATGCCTATGATTTGAGCTGTACGGTTGTGGCTTGTGGGTTTCCAAATTGTTGTGACATACTGACATGTTGAACCAATCTGCTTCTGTGACCTACTGTAATACTAATAAAAAACTTGAATTTTTTGATGGGCTTGCTCTTGAATTGAATAGGATTCTGAATTTCAGATGATTTCTGAGAGTTGTGCATTTATTGAATACTGATTTATTGGAGACAATCTGTATCTATTGTTATTTGTAAATTTTATTTTTGTCATTTCTCCATTTTATCGGATAACCGATAACCGAACCGAAACAACCGATAAATTTTTGGTGTCAAACCGAACCGAACCGTAGTTTTTGGTTCGGTTTTCGGTTTTAATATTGGTCGAACCGAAAATTCAGTTAACCGAATTTTCGGTCGGTTCGGTTCGGTTTTAACCGATTGTGCAGCCCTACAAATAATCATTTAGAAATCATATACTCGAAAGATTGGGACCAGGAATGAATTTGTGTAGATATCAGGGATTGTCCCCGAAAAGCAATTTTGGAAACAAGAGCGCTTCTCAGCTCCATCCTCGGACCAAAGTTCAGAAACACACAGTTCACGTCCCCAACTGCTCGATGGATGTTCCGAAAGACCAATTATCCACTCTTCTGGATCATGGCCTTTACGCTTCTGCCCAAATGCTGGTACACTTTTGGGTTATCTTCTTGTATTGATCCTGGTTTTGCTAATATCTTGTTAGTTGTTTTGTTTAATTTTCCTTTTCTTATAGATTTCTCTGCTCTGAAAGGCAATTATGATGTATAATTGTTTTGTTAATCAAGGGTTGTTTTGCTGTGACATCTGCCTCGATAAATTCGGAGACTAGTCCTCATCTTAGAGCCGAAAGCTTGGTACTTTGCAATTTGTAATGCTTTTTTTTTTCCTTAAAATATTATTATTATTGTTGGTTATTTTCTAAAACCCACATATGTTTCTTGAAATTTTCTTGTGACAGGTGCTGTATGGGGATTCACTCTTTCGAGGAAAGGAGTATCGAAGGGCAATTGTAAGGCTTTGCTGACACCGTTATTCATATTTTTTTGTGAATGACCCAATTATTTTTCTTAAATATTGTATAAGAAAATCAACACCTGCTCGAGCGCTTGTTAAATGCATCACTGATGTGTCCAGTTGTTTGTACATAGTGTCGTTGTGCATAAAGGTGCATTTGGATTCCGAAAGTTAGGGTCATATAGCCATGTAGCTCTTGCAAGAGTCTGGTCTGAGCTGTTGAGTCTGCAAAGATAGTTGTTAATGTTGGGCCTTTTGGAATTTGACAACCCACATTTGATATTGACTCTACCAACTTCAGTACCATCTTTTATGATGCCGAAAAACTTGTAATATGGATTTGAGTTTGCACCTGATTTTCTTTTGCTCTTTTATTTCGTAAAATTTTCTGATGCATGCTAGAGTTAACTGGTGATGATTAGGCTATTTATTTTGTATGATCCTTTGTTTCTTATACTTTTCTGATTTTTTGCTTGAGGTAATTGGTTGTGATTAGGTTATTTATATATTTTTAT
>BKCP01005428.1:558157-586395 GCA_008636005.1 Striga asiatica | reverse complement strand
ATAGGGGAGACGAAAATTAAGAAGAAGAAAAAGAAAGGGAATGGGGTAGGAAAAGACACACTATCTAGATCCTCTCAATGAAAGCACCAATGATGAAGATCGCGTGTCCCGATTGCCGATAAGCTACAAACCAATGCCTTGAATCGCCGATAGGTGTCTCGAGGTTTGCACAACCGCACCCCTTGAAACTATAAAATTGCAAAAGAAATTGAAAAGATATCTAAGGCAAAGTGTTTGAACAAAAGTTCGGTTTTTCTATTAATTTCTGAATTATAATTTCGAATGACAAATGGGCCTATTTATAGGTACCAAACTAAGTCTAATCCTAGTCTAAGAAGAACTCCTAATGCTTGGAAATAAATAAAGTCCTAAGGAACTAAATCACTAATTAAGGTAATAAAATATTAAAGTCCTAAACAATCTAGAAATCATAATGGAATAAGGAAACCAGATATCTAAGGGATCTTGGGAAGTCTTGACTTGCACTCCAAGCCAAACATCCCAACCCTAATCTCGCTGCCTCAAGGACCCGCGCGCCTTGCCTTAGTCTTCGAGGACTAAGGTCGCATCGCCCGTGCTAGCGCGTGCTCCCCCGTTGCGCGTTCCGCTCGAGTCCTCGCGTCCAACGGTCTTCTCGCGCGCGTCCCAACCACCTGAGGTCTTATCGCGCGCGTCTGTCGCATCGCCCTCGTCTGCGCCACTCGCGCCATTCGCCTTAACGTTCGCGGCCACCTTTTCCCTTCACGCTAGTCGCGCGCTACCGCCCATCAGACCCTGGCCGCTGTCCTCGCTCGCCTCGCATGCTATGGCCTGCGTCTCACCCGCCTGTCGTGCTAACCTCTTGCGCACGTGGTAGGCTCGGCTCAAGGCGTTCTTCAGCTGCCTAGCCACATCCGCATCATACCACAACTACGATGAGGCGCTCGCGCATATCAAGCAGACGGGGAGCTTGCGCGAGTATCAACGGGAGTTCGAGCGCATCGCATGTCGCGTGCGCGGATGGCTCGAGGGAGCACTTGTTGGGGCATTCGTAGGGGGACTGAAGTTCGAGCTGGCCGCGGAGGTTCGGTTAGTGAGGCCCGCGACGATGCGCGAAGCCATGGAGGTCGCGCGTAGACGCGACGATCACTTGGTCGCAATGAGAAGGGTCGGGCGCAATGACAACCGCCCCACCGAGCCACAGCGGGCAACGCATAGCGAGACCAACTTCAAGCCCGCGAGTCGCGGAGCGCCTAGCAATTTCAAGGCGCAAACAACCGAGGTGAAGAATTTAACCTATGAGGAGATACAAAGAAGGCGAGAGAAAGGTCTCTGCTTCAAGTGCGAGGAGAGGTTTACTCCGGGCCATCGTTGCAAACAGGTCTACTTAATCCAAGTGATCGATTTCGAGGATGATGAAACCACGACGGACGAGCCCGAAATCGAGGAGAAGCACGATGAGGGGAGGAACTTATATTTAAATCCCCGACTGATGCATATGGTCAAAGAGAAGAAGGGGCCTAAGATGCTAAGGTTTGAGGCCGAGATTTTGGGACGGAGGGCCAACGTGATGGTCGATAGTGGGTCAACACTTAACTTCATCAACCTGGACTTCACCGCAAAGCTTGAGGTGCCCATGACTGGAATTGTACCGTTTGGGGTTAAGGTCGCAAATGGCGAGGAGCTTTGGAGTTCGGAATTGTACCAAAAGGTGCCAATACGTGTACAAGGTGAAGAGCTAAGGGTGGACTTGTATGCGCTAGAGCTAGAAGGACCGGAGGTGGTGCTTGGGGCCCAATGGTTGGAGACGCTAGGGTCCATAACCGCAAATTTCAAGAAAGGCACGATGGAGTTTGAACGAGACAAGAAGCAAATCAAGTTGTGCACAATTGACAAGGGATCCGAGCCGGCCAAGTGTTGTTGTCTAGAATTAACAACTTAAAATTAAATACAGCTGATGTGAAGAAATAGAGATAATCGTAAAATTTGATTTTATTTGATATAGTCACAAGAGTTTTTTATTGTGTAACCGAGATCATTACAAGTCCATGTACCATGTGTTCGAAAAAGATCCTCGTACTATCATAAATTCTGCTATTTATAGTACGATAGTTTTTGTCTTCTTGCCCGAAATGGATAAAGATGTATTTAATGTTGAGCTGCTTCATTTTAAGCGGTGGGAAACATCAATGATTACTTTGATGTTTTGTTGGTCCAATCAAATGCTTCCAAGTTGATTTACTGCTTTGATAACTGTGGGATAGTCGGTTTGAAGAGAGGAGACTTGACTCGTTTCGTCATAATATTCGTTGAATTGAAGTCGGTCTATTCGTATCTGTCTCAATAGTCGGTTCCTTCAATAATTTCGGAAGTCGGTGATTCTTCAGAAGTCGGTAATTTTTTCAATGAATACCGACTTATCCCAAATTCGCCTTTATTCTGGAGGATTATTTCTTTAATAAAGTAATTAATCTCCGTCCTCAATCATGTAATCAAGTCGGATATCAACAGTGACCACATGTAATCAAGTCGGATATCAACAGTGAGGCCCCCGACATTAGTAGGTGTTTGGAGCTTTTCTGAAATAGCTGCTGATGTCGTTTGTTATTCCGCTTCATTCCGACTTGATTTTGTTTGATGATCGACATGGGAACACTTTGCTCTATTTACAATTTCTCGTATAGGACTTGGTCTGACATGGCGGCTCTTAAAAGATGTGTCCGCATTTAATGGGTCCAACGGATATAAATTTATAACAACATGGCGTTTCTGGACGTGTCCACGTGTATTAATAATTACTGTAACGTTACACCGTTTCTAGACACGTCTGTTACACGCGCTGTTTCCAGATATCTCCAACGGTTATAAATCAAAACCTATAAATTACAATCGGTTTTGGTATGTGAAGAGTTTCTGTACCTTAAATCTTCTTTGGTTTTTTCTGTATTCCATCTTCCTTAGCTTCTTTCTTTCAATTTCTTTCTCGAGCACATTATCTGTGTATCCTTCGATTTGGGGCTTTCGAGAATTTTGGTAAAAATTTGCCCTAACTCTTTCAATTTCTTTATCTATTTCGAATTTGCTTTTGCTTCTATCAATTTCGAAAAAGATGTCTGCTCAAGCCGAAGATAGTAGTAGTCGTACGATTTCAGAGATTACAATTTTTACTGATGAGGATTTGGAATTGCCTCTAGAATATTATCGGTGGGATCCTCTTCTGGTGAAACAATTAAATCTCAATAGAGATATTGTCGAGGAGGATAAACGAGTTGAGGAGAATGCTATGTCGCTTCTTGATTATTGGAGACGTCCTGCTCGTCGGTGGCCCGAACCAATTGACGAATATAGGGGCGAACCGAGTATCCTTACTGATGCGGATATTGTCAATCTCCGAGGAGAAGTTTATATTCCTTCGTCAGTAAGATTATTCGCTCCTTATCCAGGCGAAAGGATAACGTGTCCTCCTCCGGGTTGTGTTGATGTATTTGCGGACTCATTAAGGTCAGGACTTCGGTTTCCCCTCCCAGCAGTAATTACCAATTACCTAAGAAATTGGGGATTCGGTTTATGTCAAATAGCACCGAATACCTGAAAGAGGATTATCGGTCTCTTAGTGCTACTAAAAGAAAGGAACTGGGATATGCCAACCGTCGAAGAGATAAGGAGTCTCTTTACATTCAGACGTTGTGCCGACAGACAAGTATCCGATCCTTTAATCTGTTATGCTTGCGCGGGAAGGCCTCAAGAAGGATTGAAGATTGGTGAATTGATTACTGAGATTCCCGAGTCACTCCATGGATTTCAAGAGGAGTGGTTATGGGTTGGAGGAAACTGGCAAACTCCAAATTTTTCGAAACCTTTAATCGATGGGATGACAATTCCCATCAATATTAATTCTGCAGTTTGTAAGTTTTTCTTTTTACTTCTTTTTCCGAGTTGTCCTGACTTGGTTTATTTTTGTACTAACAGGTCAACGCTTTGTTATTTGCAGCCAAAAGCAAAGGAGCAAAACTCGGTTCAACGTTGAAAGAAAGAATTACCGAGTTATTCAAGTTGAAAAAAGCACAACGTAGCTTCAAGCTAATTTTGAAGGACACAAGATTGAAGGCTGCTGGTCTTTGTCCTGAAATTTCTGACGGTGCTTTCCAACCAGGTAAATTTGAATAAATTTTCGATGTTATTTGAAGTCGGTTGCTTTTGAAAGCCATAGTAACTCGGTTCTGTATTTGCAGTTTATTATCCACTTATTGGAGTCCTCGGTTTTAAGACCATTCGCGACGCAAAAGCTTTTCGTCAAAAGAGTCCGAATTTGGACCTTAGAACCAAAGTCGGAAAGAGTAAGGAGTTGCACTTATCTAGAATGGGTCGTAAGAAGTTGGTGAAGGCATATTTGGAAAATCCAATCATGAACCCTCCAAAAACTGATGTCGGTGATGGCGCGACGTCGGCAGCTGCTATTGAGTTATCGCAACCAGATCCATTAGCAATTGCAGCTGCGGGTCCTATGGCTGCTGTTGCCGCTGCTACTGCTGATTTATCTGAGGTTGAGCCGGTTGTTGAGGCTACTCCAACAGAAATTCCACCTGTTATTGAAATCGCTTCCGATGAGCCTGATGGTGACCGAAAAATTGTTGCAGAACGTGAAGTTCCGGCTACTCGGTCAAGAAAAAGGCGTACAGAAAGCGTTCCAGTCGCCGAGGAACGAATGAAAAAGAAACATGACGTTGGCGATCGGGGAAAGAAAAAGAAGGAGCCTCTGGTGGATCGATCCTTTCTGCCTATTGACGAAGAAAGGGCTCTGAATTTTAGGCAGCCACGGGAGTCGGTTGAGAAATGGTTTTCAACTTTCGAATCGGTTGAGATTCCTGAGATCACAAGCACTGTAGAGCTGCCGGGTCACGTAGTTGATGCTGCTCGGGTTCCAATGATGGTATGGGATCCGAGGTCCGAGATTGGAGTATCATCTTTGCCAAGTGTATATAAATTCAGATATGCTAAAGCTTGTCTCGGCCGAGCCCTTGTCAGCTTAACAATAGCAGAGGACGACTTCCGTTCGAATGCTGCTCAAGTAGAAGAAAAGAAGCATTCACTCGAACTCAGAGATGGAGCGCTTGCATCTCTGAAGGAGGAAGCAATCAAGAATGAGACCGTTTTAAAGGGAAAAATTGCCGAGCAAGGTCAACAACTTGCTATTGCCCAAAGTGAGATTGAAACTTTAAGGACTGAAAAGGCTGGCCTTGACTCCGATGTACTCAAATTATCAAGTCAAGTGATCACTTCGGAGCAGCGTGTGAAAATGCTCGAGGACCAGTTAGCTCGTTGTGAGTCGTTACTACGTAAGGAACAAGAGGCTCATGAGGTCACCCGGAGAAGTCGGTCTGAGGTTGAGGACTTGTTGAAGAAAGACCGAGATGCTCATCTTGCCAAGCTCAGCAAACTTTAAGAAGAGAAGATGAAGTTCGCTGAAGAAAAATACAATGATGGTCTCCGGGCTGGAAGAATTCTTGAGGCGGAGGCCAACAGATTTAAGGCCAACGTTGAATCGGATTCCGAGGATGAGGATCGGCAATTTGAGATGAACACTTGTATCAATCTGCGCTGGGTCATTGAGCGATTCGATGATGGACTGTATGATATTGAGGTAATTCGTCAATTCCTCCTCCATAAAATCAAGAGTCATAACTTCAATCCCTCCATTGCAACGACTCATATTGAAGCTGATGAGGATGAGAAAAACTTTTGTGAAGAACTCCTCGCTTCTATTGGGACTGAAGTAGAAAGTTCTCAGGCCTCTGCATCGAACCGAGAAAGGGAAGCTCGTCTTCGCCGATCATTTGTCAATATGCTGTTGGAGGGCGAAAAAGAAAAGAAGTCTGAGCTTGCTAATATATATGTTAAGACCTTGGCCGAGGTGAATATGGAGGAAGAACTCGAGAAGATGACTCCTGGGCAACTTCGCAAGGCTGTGATTGCATTTCTGGAAAGGAAAGTTGCCGAGGTATCTCAGAAAGTTGACGAGTCAGTTAGTACCGGGATGCCTGGAGTTGGTGAAGACGATGCTGTTTTGGACAAACACATCCCGGTGACACTCACCGAGGTTGAGAAAGCTGCTAAAGCTGAGGAAGATCGAGTCTTCGATATTATCAGCCGAATTATGTACGAGCAAATCTTGGAGAATGATGCGAAAGCAGCAGCGAAGGATAAGGAGGATCCAGTGGTGGTGAGCCCATCTTTCTCAGATCCGACCGAGAAGACCAATGACCCGGCAAAGTCAACTTGATTGTTTTTGTTTATTTTGTTTTTTTTTTTTTTTTTTTTTTTTTTTTTTGCTGTGTTCTCGGTATGTCGAGACACATAATTTCTTTTGTAATGGATAATTTTATTTAGTATGAATGAAAATTTCGATTTTCTTTTTATCCATAATTTATATCCAGCATGGCATTTTACTTTTGCTGAATATTTCAAGTGTTAAGAAGTCGGCCAAACTTAATTTTATAAGTGGACACCATCTATTTAGATGGAAATTTGGATATTATCTTTTTCAAATCAATCTTCAGGATTTGAATTTAAAGACAATCCAATTTAGATTTCAATTTGTCCATAACCTTCCCAAGTCACTGAACTTAGTTATTTGAAGGTTAATAGTTTGGTACAGAAAGATATAGCTTACCGAGTTATAAAGCTCGGTTTAGATTCGAAATATCTTTCAAAAATTTTAAGTATTAGTCTTGTCCAAGTTAAAAGCTTGGCTATATAAAGACTAATTGTATACCGAGTTAGAATATCGGCTCTTTTTAAGACTCTTTAGCACATAATTTTATTATATTCATCAAAATGTGTACAGAGTCTTATTTACATCATGAACATTCATTGGAAATACTTCTTCAAATAAACAGCATTCCACGGATATGGAAGAGTAAGTCCATCCGGCTTTTCGAGTCAGTAGGTACCTTTTGGGAGTACTTGACTAATTTTGAACGGTCCTTCCCATTTTGGTTGTAAAGGCCCTGGATCTGGTCCAGTAATTCTTTTAAGTACTAAGTCACCAACTCGGAATGACCGTGGCTTCATTTTTGAGTTGACGTATCTTTCACTTCTCTGCTTATATGCAGCATTCTTAAGTTCTGCCATGAGACGAGTTTTATCTAGGAGGTCCAAGTTGGCTTTCAAGTTTTCCGAGTTGGTTCCGTCTTGAAACTTCGTTACTCGGTAAGTAGGGGATCCGAGTTCAACAGGGATGACTGCTTCTGATCCATAGGTTAAAGAAAATGGTGTTTCTCCTGTTGCATGACTAACTGTCGTTCTATAAGCCCATAGTACATTAGGCAATTCTTCAGGCCAAGCCCCTTTTGCTGCATCAAGTCGGATTTTCAAACCATTTTTAATGATCTTGTTAATTGCTTCAACTTGTCCATTGGATTGAGGATGATATGGCGAAGAAAAGAAGTGCCTTATTTGATACTCTTCACAGAAAGCTTCAAGTCGTTTTCCTTCAAATTGTCGACCATTGTCGGTTATAATTGAACTCGGTACACCAAACCGACATATGATCGATTTCCAAATAAAATCAACAACTTTCTGTTCGGTTATCGTAGCTAGTGGTTCAGCTTCAGCCCACTTGGTAAAATAATCGACGGCTACAATAGCAAATCGAACACTTCCTCTTGCAGTTGGAAGTGGACCGATTATGTCGATTCCCCATCTAACAAATGGCCAAGGACTATAAATCGACTTGAGAGATTCTGGAGACTGATTAACGTTCGGGGCGAATATTTGGCATTTCGTACATTTGCGAACCCAATTCATCGCATCCATCTTCAAAATCGGCCAATAATATCCTTGTCGAAGTATTTTGTATGCCAATGCTCGTGCACCATTATGATTTCCACAAATTCCTTCATGAACCTCTTCAAGGACATATTTCGACTCTTGGTTAGTTAAACATTTCAACAGGGGAATAGAGTATCCCCTCTTATAAAGGATCCCATTGTCCAATGTAAACCGAGCTGCTCGAATTCGAAGGGCTCGAGCTTCTTTTGGATTTTGAGGCAAGGACCCTGTTTCCAAGTATGTTATAATCCGTGTCATCCAAGTCGGTGATTTCTGTAACTCGGTATTCATGACTTCAGCAAGAGAAATAGAAGGTATTTCTTGATGACCGACTTGGACATACTCAACATCCTCCAATACAGTACTTGATACAAGTTTAGAAAGAGCGTCAGCTGGAATGTTTTGTGAACAAGGAATATGTTCCAACTGAATATCAAACTGGGACATCTTCTGTTTTACGAGCGCCAAATATGGTAGTAATCGAGGTTCTTTAACTTCGAAATTTCCATGGACTTGGTTTACCAGCAATTGTGAATCTGAGAATACCTTTAGCTTATTTATATTCATGGATTCCGCGAAACTCAATCCGGATAGTAAGGCCTCGTATTCAGCTTCGTTATTGGTTGCTGGAAAAAGGAATTTGACAGAATGAAAAAACATCTTATTCTGTGGATCTATCAGAATGATTCCTCCACCGGCTCGATGTTGAGTTAATGAGCCATCAACATACAAAGTCCAAGATTGATCGTCATTAATTGTCTCGATTGCAGGAGTAAATTCGGCAATAAAGTCGGATAAAGCCTGAGCTTTTATTGCAGTTCTCGGTTTATAATGAATATCATACTGACCGAGTTCAATAGCCCATTTGATCAGTCTTCCCGATGTGTCAGGTCGGTGTAAGATCGACTTTAAAGGGTAGGAAGTAAGTACCGTTATTGAATGCTCTTGGAAATATGGACGTAATTTCCGAGCTGCGATGACAAGTGCATATGCTAATCTCTCCATCGGTGGATATCGCAACTCAGCTTCGTGTAAAGCCTTACTGATGTAGTAAATTGGATATTGTTGATGTCCTTCTCGGATAAGAACAGCGCTGATAGCAGAATCACTTACTCCCAGGTACAAGAATAGCATTTCTTCAGGTATTGGTTTCTGCAAAGTTGGGATTTGAAGAAGTGTTTCTTTTATCTTTTCCAGAGCTTGTTGACATTCCTTGGTCCATTCAAAGCGTTTTCCCTTCCTTATAGAGTCAAAGAAGGGTTTGCATTGGTCTGTCGACTTCGATATGAACCGATTTAAAGCAGCAAGTCGGCCGGTAAGAGCTTGGACACCTTTAACCGACGTGGGAGGTGTGAGATCCATAATGGCCTTAATTTTTAAGGAATTTGCTTCGATACCTCGTTGAGTCACAATATATTGCAAGAATTTTCCAGAGCTGACTCCAAAAGTGCATTTCTTCGGATTTAATACCATAGAATACTCTCTTAAGATGCTGAACATCTCTTGCAAATGATCAATATGATCGACCGCACGAACCGACTTGACTAACATGTCATCCACGTAAACTTCCATAGTGTGTCCAATCAGTTTGGCAAACATTTAATTAACCAATCTCTGATATGTGGCCCCAGCATTTTTAAGACCGAACGGCATCATGGTATAACAATATAATCCTCGAGCTGAATAAAAAGATGTATGCTCTGCTTCTTCATGATCCATGGGAATTTGATTATATCCCGAGTAGGCGTCCATGAAACTCATTCATTCATGTCCAGCGGTGGCATCTACCATGTAATCGATATGTGGTAACGGATAACTGTCTTTGGGACAGGCTTTATTCAAGTCGGAAAAATCGATACAGAGTCGCCATGCGCCGGAACTCTTCTTTACCAAAACGGGATTTGATACCCAAGTCGGATATTTTGTTTCCCGAATGAACTTATTATCGATCAACTTTTGAACTTCTTCTTCAAGAGCCTTTTGTCGATCAGGACCGAGTTTACGCCGCTTTTGGACCACCGGTTTGATCGTTGGGTCCAGATTTAGTCAGTGAGAAGCTACCTTCGGACTAATTCCTTTCATATCTTCGTGTTTCCAGGAAAATACGTCGGAATTCATTTCGAGGAATTGGATAAGCTGAGTACGTATTGGTTCTTGGAGACTGGCCCCAATTTGTAGTGGCTTTTTACGAACCGGATCATCAACATAAATTGTCTCAACATCTTCAGATGGTTCTGCTTGATCAAGTTTATTCTTTTCCTTGAATTGAGTTCGAGGATCAAGTTCATCTTCTTCTTTGATTGGTTCTTTTCCTGGACGTTTCCCACGATCACAGGTCAGATCATTATTGAATTTTACCAACTCCAGTGTTGGGTCAAGTTCCATCTCGGTAACGTTTGATTCCGAGTTAACGAGAGTTGAATCTTCTTGATTTTTCTTGATACTCTCCATCATATGCATTGGTACACATGATTCATGCCAAGGTTTAACCCATACCATCCCACGAACTTCGTATTGGTCTCCATAATGAGTTCCTTCTCCATAGTTGGTGGGAAATTTCAAAGCATAATGAAAGATCGAGACAGCTGCACGAAGTTTATATAGAGCTGTCCTTCCAATGATGGCATTATATTGATTTTTAAGATCCATCACCTTAAATGTTTCCATAATAACTTTCGAAGCTTGTCCAGGAATCCCAAACCGAATTGGCATAGTAATTTCACCAAGGGTCGATGTAATTGTGCCATTAAAACCTTGTACTTGATCTTTGCAGGGTTTCAACTCGGCTGGATCAATTCCCATTTGTTCAAACGTGTGTAACATTAAGATGCTTGAATATGCCCCTGTGTCCACTAGTATGCGATGTATCGGTATACCACAAATGGGTGCCGTTATTACTAGGGGATCAGCATGTGGGTGAGCGAAGTAGCTAGCATCATCCACGCTGAACGTTATTGGGCAATTATTTCAAGCATTAATCTTATCTCGGAGGTCGGTTGTCAAAACAGTTTTACCCGAATTATAGGCTTTTTGAGCATATGCCTTCATTTGCCGCCGTGATTCAAACGATGTATTGCTACTGTTATTGACTCGGGTAACATGGTGGGAATTGTCAGGATTATAGTATCCTCCTCGTTGAATTGTTTCAGTATTTTTCAACGAATCATTTTCTTCTGAGTTCGTCATGAATATTTCTTTATCACTTGGCCTCACCCGTTTTGGATTAACTGGATGTCCCTCGTCTTCATCATCATCTGGTAAGTCTAACAATCTTCTCTTTCGTTTATAATCAACATTTTTGGCAAACTTTTGGACTTGAGGGTGCCCAATAAGTCGTAATAAGGCAGAAAGTAAACCAAGGCATTCGTCAGTATTATGACCTGCTGACTTATGGTATGAACAATATCTTGTCTTATCAAGTCTTTCTTCAGGAGTTCTTACAGGTCGAGGGTCGGGAAGAGTTCCTTTCCCTTTCAGCTCTTCAAATATGGTTGCTGCTCCTGCCGAAAATACCGCCTGATAGCTGGATTTGATTTCGTTAAGATACTTGGTTCTAGCTTCTTGCACCTCGGGCATCTTAGGATTCCCAAATCGAGACTTATTTTGTTTGAAGAATTTATTTTTCTTCTTTTTTGACTCTTGTCCGACTTCCGACTTAGATGAAGAAAAGTCGAAATTAGGAACCGACATTGATTCTTCAGCTATAATATGTTGTTGAGCTCGAGCTAGGAAATCTTGAAACGAGGTCGGTTTATTCTGACAAGTACTCCAACGAAACAATGAATATGGCTTCAATCCAGCTATGGCCGTGACTAGCAACGTTTCAGGATGACATTGTTCCATATTTTGTATGCGTTCATTAAACCGAGTAATATAGTCTTTTACGCTCTCATCGCCTTTTTGCACAATATTTGCAATTGATTCTTTGGGAATTAAAGAAACTCGGGCCCCAATGAAATGAGATCGAAAAGCCGTTCTCAATTGCTGCCACGTGGAAATCGAACACCGAGGTAAGGAATGGTACCATTTTTGAGCTCGAGGTCCCAAAGTCAATGAAAACATCCGACATCTGAGTGCCTCAGTTGCCCCATGAAGATCCATCCATGAAGTATATTGACCAAGATGAGCGTCAGGATCTGAAGTTCCATCATATAAACCGATCTGTGGGACCTTTACCTTGGTTGGAAGAGGCTCCCTAGTCAAATGAGGAGCTAAGGGAGTCTCAACCTCTTGATACGTCCCTTCCGTCGTTGGAATTTGTCGTCGTGATTCCTCATGATCGTCTTGCCGAGTTTCTAACTCAGCAATTCTTTTTCTTAACATTTCCAGCTCCTCTGATTCACGTCTTAAACGATTTCTTTCGATTAGACGACGTAACTCATTTTGCTCACGACGAATATGATTTTGTTCAAGAGTACGCCGTAGATCAGATGGTTGATTACGTTGAGATGTCTCTGGTAACGAAGGAGCTGGTTGTCGTGGTCAATGCCCAGGATGGCTTTCGGCAGTTGCTTCTGATCGAACTGCTTCTGGAATATGAGTTTGTACTGGAACTACTCCACGATTTTGAGTTGCAACGTCATGTTGTGATTCATGTGTTCGTGGATGAGAAGTTGCATGTGACACAGCAGGAATATCATTTCTTTGTGGAACTGGTGCAGGATGAGTTTGAGGATTAACCACTGCGGTTGGTTCTATTCTTGTTCGTGCCATGAAATCAGTTAAATTTTTCAAGAACTCTGGATCTTGAAACAAAACGGAATAATCGATTGACATAGATGGCACAGCTGAATTTCCAGTTGTATGAGTTGGGTGACGATTAATTCCAATATCTGGATTACGTTCATTTTGCCCAGAATTTGACATCCTTGTTATATGTATGTATACTCAGACAATCAACCGATCGAAGGTTCAGCCCTTCTGTAACGCCCCACTTTTATTTGTCGAAATTCAGAATAAATTTTTCAAAATTTATTTCAAACACTTGAGGCGCTACTCATTTTCCAAAAACAATTCCAACAATCTCACTTATGCAATTCCGAACAAGTTCAAAATTCATAAATAGTCAACACCCAAACCGGGTTCGTGACATCAACACCCAAAAATGGGTTCATCAAATCCATAAATACTAGGGAGTACACTCCCTATCGATAATCCAGTACTCAACATAAATCAGGAATGCATAAATCATAATAAGCAATTTAATGCAGCGGAAATAAACGATAACATGACCGCCACTCGCCTCCCTCTGTCGTGCCCGCAACTATTAACCTGCATCAATGAAGAGCAGGTGGGGATGAGCACAATAGGAAATCGAGGTGCTCACCACTATGCAATAAACATTTATATATCAAACGGTAACAGCGAAAGTACGATCACAGCATGTATATGAATCAATTAAATATCCCAGGTTTCATCATAAATTCACAGTGTTCAGACTCATGTGCACATCTATACCAATAGACTACTGCCGATAGATGTATCGAAGGCCCTCGCTCGGGTCATACTTCGAATGCCCCATGGGCTCTACATCTATGCCCTCCGGTCCTACACATCGAATCGCCCCACGGGCTTCCATCGATGCCCGGTCAGTAGGAGTAACCCCTCGGGTTTTCATTTCATAAATACGGGACAACCGTTCGACGGCCGGTACAGCTCACATCGAAGGCTACATGATTCGTAAGCACGCATTGATCATATTCAAGTAAAGTAAACAATTTATTGCATAGACAATTTTTAAATAAAACCCACCTGGTAAATTGGTAGAAAAAGCACACAAATAGGTCGGTAGGTCGAGAGCTCGACTCCTCAAACACCTACATTTAAGTGACATTTTAATCAATAATTTATCTCACTACTCGACATTAACATATAATTCACATTTAATCAAAATAATGATTAAGGGATCTTAATCGGATTTTATCGTGGACTTGGAACTCTCAAATTTTTAAAAGAAATGACTCGGAGGACTAAAATAAAGTCTCGGGACTTAAAATAATTTTTTCAAAATTTTTCTCATTTTGAAAATATTTTTAAAATCGAAATCGGTATTAAAAACGAGCTTACGGAACTCAAAATAGTAAAAAGGCCGCACTTGGACTTGTTATCTGAAAATTGGGCCAGAATAAATGTGAAATTTGGGCCAAGACCACACGAAAAGGGGCCTGAAATTCGCTGCCCAAAAACGCGGGCTCGCGGGCCGAACACGCGGGCTGGAGCTAGTGACTGAAGGCGGGCCGCGCGCGGGCTGGAGCGGGTCGTGCGGCCCGCGCGCTTTAGGTGGGCGGAAAAATTAAAAGAAATGCTGCTGGGAGTATTCGAACTCAGGACGTCGCACACACACATGCACTCAGAAGTCCACTGCGCCACACGCTAGGATGCAAATTTAAATGAAAATAATGACTACTAAACTATAAGAAGCTTCTGCGACTTAAACAACAAGTCTGAACAAAACTGGACAGATCTGCGTGAAACAGAAAAGAACCAGGGGCTGCGGAAAAGCACAACGATCGCACGCAGACTGGATAAAATTCACCCGAACTCGATGACAACGCTTCCAACGACAACCGGGCATCCAAGAAATTAAAATGTTATCGAAATAAATATATTTTCAGCGCTCGAACATTTATAAAAATTGGGTTTTCGGGCCGAATTAACGAAATACCCCAAAAATGCTCGGACGAAACATAATTGAACGAGACGACACGGAAAATTACTACGAGTCTCCGAATCTCATACGATTAAACACAGCAACAACATGAATCAATTTTTAAAATAAATGAGAGTTCCAACTAACCACGAGAATTCATGACAAACAAACCGAATATAATCCGAAAGCCGACAAAACTCGATTTGACGAACCACGATAGAATCAACAACAATATACGGTACGAAATACAACGAGTAGGCTCGACGATTACCTCTCTTCGGGACATATGAGCTATCGGGGTCGGACGAACGGGGCCTCGAAGGAACGAACGGGACTCGAAACTCGAAAGGCTCGACGAACACGGCGTCGGGTATGAACGTTCTGTCCATGGACAGGAGCTCCTCACGATGAACAGAGGCTGAGGCTCGACATCGGAGGTTGACGGTGGCTGCTGGAAGCTCGCTGGCCGAAAGGATTGATTTGCCGTCGCCGGATTGGTGCTGCTCTCGTCGAAATTGGACTCAGGTCGCGGAGGAGCTCGGGAATCGCGGTTCGAAATAGAGGCTAGCTGTCCGTCTAGAGATCAGAGGTCTGCGTTCAAAGGTCGCGGAGGTCGTCGGCGCACCCAGGCTCCTTGTCGTCGGAAATGGGGCTCTCGAATTCGGTGAGCAATTTGTGGAATTCGGAGGGGGCATCAAAGGGATAAAATTGGAGATGCGGCTGATTCTCTCAATCCCTTAAATAGGGAGTATTAGGGCAAATCTGATCAGAAAACTGTGTGGCCGGATTTTTGGGAAAAGTCGCGAATTACGGATGCTGGTACACAAGAGTTGCGACTAGTTCTTTGAAGGAGAGACAGCTACTCGAAGAATGAAGAAGATGGGCTGAAATTAAAAGAGTTAGCCCAACTATGGGTTGGAACTAAATGGACCGAATATAAGGGAATTTGGGCCGAAAAGTTGACTTCAAATTGGGCCAAGAAAGGCTTTAAAAAAATTAATTGGGCTGAAATAAAATAGCATAAAGGCCTAGAATTAATTCCAGTAAGGGCCGAAAAATGAAATATCCGAAAATGGGCCGGGTATCAAACTCAAGGCTTGCCCGGAAAAAACGACTCGGATACGATTCGAGAAAAAAAAAAATCGAAGGATATTGATTTAATAACCGATTAACGACGAACAGAAATGGTGCGACTTATTAAATTGATTAGACAAGAACATCCAATCCAATAAATATAATAAGTCTAATCGAGATAGGTCGAGCAATTAATTCAATTATAGGCAATTAATTCAAATAATAATAATGATATCAATAAAAATAAAAATACACATTTTAATTAAATAATAACACTTAGACAGTTAGGCAATTTCACAAATAAACCACATTAGACAATTAATAATTTATATCATTCAATAAATAATAATAATAACACATAAATATAAATAATAATGATAATAATAATAATAATAATAATAATAATAATAATAATAATAATAATAATAATAATAAATAATCCTCAAAATTCCATAATTCAAAAGGGTTTACAATCGGTTCATGCGATTAAACCGAAATCGCCGAACGACGAATGTTTTTCAATAAAACCAATCGAGTATTCCAACATTTTATTTAAGTCGACATCGCGACCAATAACAATAAGTATAACCGTATAAATAATATTTGATAAATAGAATATTTTGAGAAATTCTATAAATCGAACGGGGCGTTACACCTTCCTCTAGCGCCAAACTGTTGTTGTCTAGAATTAACAACTTGAAATTAAATACAGCTGATGTGAAGAAATAGAGATAATCGTAAAATTTGATTTCATTTGATATAGTCACAAGAGTACAGGAGTCGGTTTTTATTGTGTAACCGAGATCATTACAAGTCCATGTACCATGTGTTCGAAAAAGATCCTCGTACTATCATAAGTTCTGCTATTTATAGTACGCTAGTTTTTGTCTTCTTGCCCGAAATGGATAAGGATGTATTTAATGTTGAGCTGCTTCATTTTAAGCGGTGGGAAACATCAATGATTACTTTGATGTTTTGCTGGTCCAATCAAATGCTTCCAAGTTGATTTACTGCTTTGATAACTGTGGGATAGTCGGTTTGAAGAGAGGAGACTTGACTCGTTTCGTCCTAATATTCGTTGAATTGAAGTCGGTCTATTCGTATATGTCTCAATAGTCGGTTCCTTCAATAATTTCGGAAGTCGGTGATTCTTCAGAAGTCGGTAATTTTTTCAATGAATACCGACTTATCCCAAATTCGCCTTTATTCTGGAGGATTATTTCTTTAATAAAGTAATTAATCTCCGTCCTCAAACATGTAATCAAGTCGGATATCAACAGTGACCACATGTAATCAAGTATCAACACCAAGTTAACGAGTCTTCAATTTATTATCCTTGAGGACAAGGATAGACTCGAAGGGAGGAGGAATGATGGGGATGTGGTCATCGACCCATCCAAGCCAGAGGAAGAGCCGCACTCGAGTCATGAAAAGTGGCGCGATAAAGGTCGGAACGACCCCCGGGGCCGTGCAAAGTGGGCTTGCGAAGGCTGCGTGAGGGAACAACACGCGAGGCGTAGGCACGCGACACGCGGGAGTCGCGTGACCACGTGCGCTGGGAAAGGAAGCACGAGACAAGGTCGCGACAGTGACACGACGAGAGGTTCGCGATGGGAGGCTCACAAGCGGCGCAAGCGCGAGAATGGAGGATGGCGCGAAGAAACTGATCAGCGGAGCCGTGAGCGAGACGGGGTCGGTGTGAGAATCAACCGCGGGCAAATGAGGGAAACGGGTGGTGTGCGAGGGGAGGATGTTGGGTGGCTAGCGCACGACGCGACCGACTACAAACGAGCGGTGGGAACCAACGCGCGAGACGGCCAAAGACACGCGCGAGACACTGGTCGAGTGGGGCGACGAAGTAGTCGTGCGCGACACACGCGCACGTGGCTGGGACGCGACCAGTGCGATGAGCGATCGAGGAAGTGGAACCAAGCGAGTGGACGTGTGGGGCACTCTCGCGAGGGGCGAGCACGCGCGGGCCAAAGGGCGAGGGTGCAAGGCGCGCGATAAGGGCAACGCGTGGAAGGCGCGCGCGCGTTACCGCGCTCGAGGAGGAATAGGCATGGCGAGGCGGCGCGACTCGGATGGCTAGGGTTTGGGCGCGCGATTGTCTTGCCGATCAAGCAAAGGGGATTGGCACATGATTTACTTAGCATAATTAGGAATAATAGTTTGGTTAGGATTTGGAATAAAAGGCATGTGCCTAATAGTATCTTAGTAGTTTGGTAAGTCTTTATTCATTTGATATCTAGTTTCCTTAGGACTTTATTTATTTCCAAGCATTAGAAGTTCTTCTTAGACTAGGATTAGACTTAGTTTGGCATCTATAAATATGCCCATTGTCATTCGAAATTAGAATGCAGAAAATAATGAAAAAGTCGAACCATGTGTTCAATTTCTTGTGTTAGATTTCTTTTGAGATTTAGTGCAAAATCCATGTTACGAGAAGGCGTCCACCGCATAGCTCGAGCAAGACGAGTTTGGCAAGGACATCCGTCCGAGCTGTCTCACCTATCGCGAGAAGATAAGGAGTTAACCTCCGAGTCGTCCGCAACCCTAGCCGAAGGCCGAGTTCACACGACGTCCGAGGCAAGGTCACGAGTCGAGAACACGCGATCCTGTCCGTGTCTCGGGCTCGTTTACGTTCGTTTCAACTCGAAATTGAGTTCCGTTTTTTCCTATGCGTTGCCAATGAAGCCCTCCATGCAATGGTGATTTCAAATCCAATATATTTTTAAAAACTTATTCTCCCAAAGCTTTTGACTTGAAGTTGGCGGCTTCCGTGCGCGACTTCATATATCGGGTCCGTCCGGACTCGTATGAACACGAAATCGAATTCTGCTTTTTCCTATATATCGCCAATGAACTCATCTATCCAACCATGATTTCCCAGCCCATTTTCAAGCTAATTCGATTCCTCACGGAGCTTGCGACCAGCACATTAAAAACAAAAAGAAAAACAGAGAAAATCGAGAAACGACCGAAAAATACAGAAAGACTCAAATAGAGGAAAACACGCAAGAAACGACAAAATGAATCTAAAATCACATAAATGACTCAAAATGGGGGAAAAAGAACGAGAAAATAGACACGAAAAAAGTAACAAAAATGGGACAAACAACAACCTATCGCGAAGGAACCAAGGCGTCGGCGCGGGTTTCGAGCGAATTGAGCTAGACGTAACACACGATCCTTCATCACCGCAACCGAGCGCAACGTGTGCATGGACGCGGGCGGGTGCGACAACGCGCGTGAGGGCCACGCCGAGACGGACCGCACGATGGTGCCGTGTGAAGGGATGACACGCGCGAGGACTGAGACCTTAGTCCTCGAGGAATGCAGCAAGGCCCGCGGTGAAGATATTAAGGCGGCTAGGGTTCCTTTGATTGACACACAAGACTAGATCTATTTTGGACTCCTTTAGATATTTACTTACCTTACTGCTTATGATTTCTAGATTGTTTAGGACTTTAATTATTTACTGCTTTATTAGGAGGTTTAGATTGATTAGGAGTAGATTTATTCGAAGCCTATATAAAGGCACATGCACTTGTTATTTTCATATTCGAATTATTAATGAAAAAATGAACTTCTAGTTCAAATTCTTGTGTTAGATTTCTCTTGATATTTAGCACAAAATCCTTGTCACGAGAAGGGCGTCCACCGCATTGCTCGAGCAAGATGAGTTTGGCAAGGACATTCGTCCGAGCTGTCTCACATATCGCGAGAAGATAAAGGAGTTAACCTCCGAGTCGTCCACACCACCGCCAAAGATCGTAGCTCACGCAACGTCCAAGGCAAAGTCCCGAGTCGGGATACGCGATTATTCATCATTGGTGCTTTCATTGAGAGTATCAATCCCCTGTTCTTTTGTTCCATCTCTTTGATTTAATTTTCGAGTCTTAAAAAAAATGGCCAAAGAAACGAAGGAGAAGCTTGGAGACCTAGAGGCTAAGATGACGAGTCTTAGCGAGGGATTGGAAGCCACCAACACGTCCATGACGAACAACCTCCCGCATCTCGAACGATCATTCCACAACTCCCAACAAACCATGATGGAGGCAATGAACCAGCGGATCGATGAGGTACTACGCCTCGTACTGCAACTGCCGCCGCGGGGCCGAGCAAGGGCACGATTGAGGGATTATGAGCGCGAGCGGCCGGGGTACAAAGAGAGGGAGGACGACTTCGGCCGCCGATCTCATGCCTCGACCAACGTGGAAAGGCCTAGGGTCAAGAAGCTGATGATGGTGCTGTCTACCTTCAACGGATCTGATCCCGACGCTTGGCTGAACCGAGCCGTGCAATACTTCAACCTTAACGAGATCGCACGGGCCGAGTGGGTAAGATATGCGGCCTACTACTTGGACGGAGAGGCCAATGTTTGGTGGCAGTGGCTCTCGAGCACTTACCAAAATCAGGACGAACCAGTTCGATGGGAAAATTTTGAGAAGGAGCTCATCACAAGGTTCGGTGCATCGGACTATCACATTATGACGAGGCGCTCGCGCATATCAAGCAGACGGGAAGTCTTCGCGACTACCAACGGGAGTTCGAGCGCATCGCTTGTCGCGTACGCGGATGGCCCGAGGGAGCGCTTGTCAGAGCGTTAGTAGGAGGATTGAAGTTTGATCTAGCTGCGGAGGTAAGGTTGGAGAGGCCAGCAACGATGCGCGAAGCCATGGAGGTCGCGCATAGGCGTGATGACCATCTAGCCGCGACGCGAAGGGTCGGGCGTAACGACGTCCGTTTCAATGAGCAGCGGCGTGCGATGCCCAGCGCGCCTAACATCAATCGGGGTGTGAGCAGCGAACCACCTAGCAATCTCAGGCCGCGACCATCGGAGGTGAGGAACTTGTCCTTCGAGGAGATGCGAAGGAGATGAGAGAAGGGTTTGTGCTTCAAGTGCGAAGAAAATTCACACCGGGCCATCATTCCAAACAGACCTACTTGATCCAAGTGGTCGACTCTGAGGATGACGAGCCCGCCGCTGACGAGCTCGAGCCCGAGAAACCGAACTCGAGAGACAGGATGACGAGGCAGAGATTTCGGTCCATGCTATGGCCGACACCAAGGGGCCGCGAACTATGCGACTACCCGCAAGAGTTGGCAACCGACTTGTCGTGGTACTAGTGGATAATGGGTCGTCGCATAATTTTATTAACGCCTCATTATCAGTGAAACTGAAGCTGGTCGCTACTAAAGTCGAGCCATTCGATGTTCGGGTCGCTAATGGAGAACGCCTACGTTGTTCGGAGTCGTACCAAGGGTTACCTATCAAACTACAAGGCATGACGGTAAAAGTCGACCTGTACGCTAGATCCTTGGTAGGACACGACGTCGTTCTCGGAGTCCAGTGGCTAGAAGCGCTCGGCGACGTGACTACCAACTACCGAGAGGGTGTTATGAAATTCGAAGTATGTGATCGGCGGGTAACTCTAAAGGCAAGCAGCGGCAATGGCACTAAGGAAATGGGGTTAAAGAACCTTGAGAAGTTGTGAAAAGGTGATAGTCAAGTCTTTGCCATCATGGTCGAGAAAGATGGAAAGGAACTCGGAGAGTCACCACGGCACGAGAGGGAGATACGGGACTTGTTGGAGCAGTTCGACGAAGTGCTCGCCGAACCAAAAGGGTTGCCGCCGAGAAGGCCTTACGACCACCGCATACCGTTGGTCGATGAAGGACGAGCGATACATGTCCACCCGTATCGATACGCACACTTCCAAAAGGCTGAGATCGAGAAGCAAGTTTGGGAGATGCTCGAGTCTGGGTTAATCCAGCACAGCACGAGCCCGTTCTCATCACCGGTGCTACTCGCGAAGAAGAAAGACGGCACATGGCACTTTTGCACGGACTACAGTGCCTTGAACGTCGCAACTATCAAGGACCGGTTCCCCATACCGAGCATCGATCATATGTTGGATGAGTTGGGAGGCTCGCACTACTTTTCTAAATTGGACTTGAGGGCCGTTTATCATCAGATCTGAGTGGCCAAGACGGACATTCCAAAAACGGCCTTTCGTACGCACCAAGGGCACTACGAGCGATATTGGGATTGAAGCTGTCCTAGTTCAAGAAGGGCGACCATTAGCTTACCTTAGCAAGGATCTTGGGACTATGAAGCTCGGGATGTCGGTCTATGTCAAGGAGAAGCTTGCGGTGGTCGAGGCAGTGCGATGTTGGAGACCTTACCTCCTTTGGCGATGCTTCCGAATCATGACCGATCAGCAACCTCTCAAACATCTTTTGGAGCAAAGAATTGTTACCCCCGAACAGCAAAAGTTCGTCTCAAAACTCATGGGGTTTGACTTCGAGATCGCCTACCGACCCGGGCGACAAAACACCGTCGCTGATGCACTATCACGCAGGACGGACGTGTCCGAGCTAGACGCGATCTCCAGGCCAACCTGAGCCCTTTGGGATGACCTGAGACGCGCACAGGCGGATGACGCCTTTTGTCAGGACATGCGCGGCAAGATGGAGGCCAAGGACGCAGTCGACGACGAGTACGATGACCACGACGGTTTACTCTTGTACCGAGGTCGCATGCTCGTGCCGAGTACCGGGCCTTTGAAGGAGACGATAATCAAACATTTCCATGACTCGATGTTTGGAGGGCATTCGGGTGTTTATCGGACGTGGATGAGGCTGGCCAATACTTTCTATTGGCCCGGGCAACAAGGGGAAGTGCGGGAGTATGTGGCACGGTGCGATGACTGCCAGAGGGAAAAGGCGGACTCGCGCCGGCCCGGGGGAATGTTGCAGCCCTTACCCGTTCCCGAGAGGATTTGGGAAGACATCACCATGGACTTTATCGAGGGGCTGCCTATGTCCAATGGGTTTAATGGAGTGATGGTTGTGGTGGACCGACTTACGAAGTATGCGCACTTCATTCTTTTGGCACACCCCTAGACGGCAAAGTCGAACGCACGCCTATTTGTGGAGTATGTGATGAAGCTACACGGGGTCACTCGCTCGATTGTTTCTGATCGAGATCGCATTTTCATGAGTAGCTTTTGGTCGGAGTTTTTCAAGATGCAAGGCACGCAGCTGTCCATGAGCTCGGCCTACCACCCACAAACCGACAGACAAACGGAGGTGACTAATCGAACACTAGAACAATACCTACGGTGCTACGTCCACCAATTTCCTAAGAAGTGGGAAGATTTCTTGCCCTGGGCCGAATATTGGCACAACACGACATATCACGGCTCGACCAAAGCTACACCTTTCGAGCTAGTTTATGGAAGGAGACCGCCCACGCTTGTGAGCTATACAATGAGAGAGTCCGTGAACGACGAGGTCGAGCGGGAACTTATGGAGTGCGACCTAATGCTGCGCGAATTAAAGAAAAATCTTGAAGGGTCTATCAATCGCATGAAGACATTCCACGATAAGAAGCGTCACGAGGAAAGATTTGAGCCGGGCGACTGGATCTACTTGAAGCTTCGGCCCTTTAGACAGCGCACGGTCGCGCAACGGACCGTGTCCAAACTCGGGGTACAATTTTACGGTTCTTACCAAGTGCTTCAAAAGATTGGCAAGGTTGCTTATAAACTTGAGTTGCCGAGGAATCACAAATCCATCCGGTAATTCATGTGTCGCAATTAAAGCAGAGCTTGGACGACGTGCACAAGCTGAGCGACCGACTACCAGCGACCGCACCCGATGGGCAAATCGTCACTAGACCAAGCCGTGCACTTAGCTACCGAGAGGTGAAGAAAGTCGGACGTTTCCGATGGGAGGTAATAGTTGATTGGGAAGATACACCTAAGGAAGAGGCGAATTGGGAGGACTTGGACGCGATGCGCGAGAGGTTTCCATCTCTCATCCTTGAGGACAAGGAAACACTTGAAGGGGACGGGAATGATGAGAATAGGGCTAGGCGCCTGAAGAACGCCACGAGTCGAGCTTATCACGCACGCAAACGGCTGGCCCGACGGACCGCGGAGGCCAACGTGATAGGCATGGTTGATGGCGCGCGAGACGACGCGCGCGAGGAGACCGCAACCGAGGGCAACGCGTCCATGGCGGGTGCGCCAACGCGCGCAAGGGCCACGCCGAGACGGACCGCACAATGATGCCGCGTGAAGGGATGACACGCGTGAGGACCGAGACCTTAGTCCTCGAGGAATGCGGCAAGGCGCGGTGTGAAGAGATTAAGGCGCCTAGGGTTCATTTGCTTGACACAAAAGACTAGATCTATTTAGGACTCCTTCAGATATTTAGTTTCCTTATTGCTTATGATTTCTAGATTGTTTAGGACTTTAATTATTTATTACTTTATTAGGAGGTTCAGAATGATTAGGAGTAGATTTATTTGAAGCCTATATAATGGCACGTGCTCTTGTTATTTTCATCATCGAATTATTAATGAAAAAGCTGAACTTTTAGTTCAAATTCTTGTGTTAGATTTCTCCTGATATTTAGCGCAAAATCCTTGTCACGAGAAGGGCTTCCACCGCATTGCTCGAGCAAGATGAGTTTAGCAAGGACATCCATCCGAGCTGTCTCACCTATCGCGAGAAGATAAGGAGTTAACCTCTGAGTCGTCCGCACCACCGCCAAAGATCGAAGCTCACGCAACGTCCAAGACGGAGTCACGAGTCGGGACACGCGATTATTCATCAGCGGGTCTCGTCGCGCCACGCGCGCGCTCCCTGAGTCGCGTGTCACCCGGCTAGCGAGTGGTCAACACATGACCCTTGCCCCAATAGCAGAACCGTCAACCGTGTCCTAGGTCCCCATCGTCCATCTCGTGGTCGAACCACGCGCGTATCCTCTTTCGCGAGCGTCTCGGACCCTTCGTCAATTCTTCGCCCTTGTCTCGCTGGACCACCCCGCGTATTCCTTGGATCACGTGGCCCTGTCTCGCGCGCTTGGTTACACGACTTACGCGTATCGCGTGCCCACGCATCTCATGCGTCTTCCTCGCGCAGTCTTCTCGAGCCTCATTAGCACAGCTTCCGCGGTCGTCCTGACCCCTTACGTGCTTTTCTCGTGACTCGAGATCGGGTCGTCCTCAGGCTCAGAGGGGTCGATAACCACATCTTCATCACCGCTGTGCCTCGCGCCTACCGGGCGCGGGCACTGATTGGGCCAAAACTTAACCTCTGAGGCACAGGGTACTGAAAACTTAACCTCTGAGGACTCGAGCCCGGCACTGCACGCGCTACATGCGTGGCCAGTGAGGGCCGGCCTTCCGGCGACTTCTCTGGTGACAACCGAACTTATCCAACTTAACATGATATAAAATGCTAAAATATGCTAAGAAACACTAGGGCTACTCGGTTGGATTATAACTTGGTCCGGTAGGGCCGATATGGCTCGTACGGACGCTAGGTCATCGAATAAACTTTCTCATCTCAAAAAAACACTTAAGGCCGAATACTTAGCATTAAGAATCATGACTATTATGGCTGAGACATTGGATATAACTCGCATGCATTTCAACGTGACTCGGAGGTGAAAATACGCTCAATTTCACATGAAAGTTGACCGAGCAAACGAAACCAAAACATGCGTATCTTTAACCAATGTCATACTTATGATTTATAAGGGATAATGAGCTACTAAAATCGGCCTACTCATGCATGTACAATAAAATTTGAATTTAAGGTCATAATCTTTAAAAATTCGAAACTCCATTTTAAGTACGTGCATGGCATCATTTTTCTTCATGATAATTCTTAAAATATCATGTATAAGCTAGGAAAAATGGTTGGCACGAGCTTACCTTCACCGAAGAACGAAAATGGTGTTAGGTGACTTGACTCGGCCCTACTCGCGGCTTAGTGTACCTTTGCTCAACTCGAGGCCTATTTGATGAGGATGAGGGCTTCCAAAGACTTAAAAAAATCCACCAAACTCTATGGTAATGATAGACCACGAGTGTATATGGCTGGAGTGGTGTAAGGCTCGGTCGTCCTTGCTTCTACCCGCCTAAGTCCTCCTTCTCGGCCCTTATCTATTTTTCTCTCAGTGCTCTAAATATGCTCGAGTTCTTATGTGTCCAAGAGCTGAAAAACAGCTGAGGAGTGACCCTTATATAGAGCATAGGGGCGGAGGGACCAAGGTCTTCAAGTGGGGGACAATACTCTTCCCCATGCGCATGGTGGCCTTGGTGGGTGGTCTTGCATGGTCTAGCATGGGCTGGTGGAGTGGCAGCTGACATTGGTCTGACCGAGGCTCAATTCTGGTGGGAGAAAAGGGCTGGCAGGTCACTAGATGGTGGGGAGACAACACCTTACACAATGCATTAAAATAATGCATGCCCATCACCCCACTTAGCCTTAATCATGATTTGTCTTCCCTTAAACTTCCTTAGGAACATCTTATGCTTAATTAATCTCCAGAATCCCCTTAATACAAGCATGATCTTGGGCCATAGACTTGGGCTCGGAATAATTATGCATTGGGCTTGGAGGTGCACTCGTACAATGGCTCGCGCAAGGCCTTGCGCGGCCTGCTTGCACGCGGACGGGGCGGCCTGCTTGGGCTCGGCAAACATGATCCTTGGGCTGAGTATAATCCTTCTAATGCTGAACTTATGAGCCCAAAATACTTAGAAAAAATATCCTCAATGCTCGGCTATACTTAGCACATGGCTCGGCAATGGTAACGGGCGCGCGGACTTGGGCGTGTGGACTTGAACCCTTGCACGAGCTCGGTGTGGGGTTCCTCTTAGTCAAGGGACTTATTCTAAGTCTCCATAATAATGACTCATACTTAGAAAAATTCTAAGTAAGGCTACAAGCATGGCTAGGGCTTGATAAAGACTCGGCACTACTAGGGCTCGAGACTTGTTTAGGTGCGAACTAGGCGCGAGACTCGCGACCGAACATACTCGATTCTGGACACGGCTTGACTTGGACGATTTATCGAAATATACTCGATTCGATTCTCCGTCAACTTGGAATAATTAATCCCGACAGCTGGTGTCCATTTCTAAAAAATAAATGGACCGGGATTAATTACTGGAATTGACTCGGTTACTGACTGGAATTAACCAAGAATATGCACGACTTAAAGTCGAGCTTAAAACTGAATAGCTGAATAACTGGGCTCGGAACTCAAAACGAGCAATATTAATAAAAGAAAATAGTTCAAACTTGGAACTAAACTGCCACTTTTATTAATAACTGAACTGGGCTATTACAATGGGCGCGACATGGCACGGGGCGCGCGTGGGCGCTGCGCAAGGGCGAACCCACATGGCACGGGTCGTGAACAAAAATGCCCCGAGACGGCTCGGAATGTCTCGGACAACTGGACAATGGTTTGGATGGATCTCGTGATGGCTCGGCAAAGGCTAGGTCTGCTCGTTTTCCCAAGCTTCGCAATAATGGACCTATTCAACACCAAAAAGATAAGAAAAGTACGACAAAGCACAAAAACCCAAAATGGATGCAAAAATACACGAAATACAATAAAATGGACTGGTCGACACTGAAACGAACCGAAAATACTCAATTAAGGCACGAAAAAATACATGAAAAATAGGACAAAAACACATAAAACAGGGCACACTTACACTGTGAAGGCAAACTTGCGGAAGAGGAAAGAAATCATACCATATGCACGAGGAAGTAAGATTGCATGCGTCTGATTGACTTATTGAGGATAATTAAGGAAGGTGGCTGATAGCATGAACTTTTACCATATGCGCCGAGAGATGAACAAGGCTCAAGCAAACTTAGTTGTGATTATTACTTTTGATATTCTTTTGTAACGTGTGCAAGTGTGTGATATGAAAACAACTGGAAAAGTATATTTTAATTTTATTGAGTACCCAAATTAGACACCTTGTTGTCTGATTTGAGAGTGAGGATCCGTGATCGATTTTGAGTTATTTGGGATAAACAATTTAGAACTTTACAAGAGATTCATGCTGTGAAAGTCCATGAGAAGTGGTCGAAAACATAACTGAGTGAAGTGATTACGTCGTAGGCTAGAAAGAGGGAGTCTTCACTACGAATCCTGGTTGTAATAGGTCAAACACTTACTTTAATTAAAAAATCGCGAAATGAGAGTGAGATGCTCTCTTGAATGTTCGTGTTTTGTATGAACTGCTTCCGCATTTAAGTCCACGTACATTGTTAACTTCTTAGACGCGATCGTGTAACTTTTCCAAAATTTTCAAAACATTTACACAGTTAATACCTGTCGATACTTAACAAAACATAAGTCTAATTGGGGTAGATCACATCAAATTGAGGTACGTGATTAAGCTTCACCCATTAACAATGAAGTGCAGCTTGATGGAAAGACGCTTCACCTATGACCGGTAAGTCATGAGTTCGAGTCACCGAAAAGGAGAAGTGAGAACACTATTGATCCTCCTTTTTTAAAAGAAAAAAAAAAAGCTTCACCCGTCCACTTCATGCAAAGATTATGAAAATAAACCATAATCTGGGGCGGAGCCACCCTAGGGCTAGGGTGGGCTCCAGCCCTATGTCCTTAAAAAAAATTGCTAATCTTATTTTTTAAAAAAAAAAATTATACATAAGCCCCATTAGCCCTATGTAAGTTTTTATGTAGCCCCATTTAATTTCTGGCTAGATGCCTCAAGATTCAAGTTGAAATTTTTTATATGACAGCAATGGAGGAAAAGTGATGATCGCAGTGAGCGGAAATGCTCACATGCTCACGGTAGGCACATGTTAATATGTCCACCGCTTATGTGGCATGCACACATTAGTGATGT
>BKCP01005428.1:548157-553157 GCA_008636005.1 Striga asiatica | reverse complement strand
TGAGAATGATTATTAGTGAAAGAAATAAGAATACATCTGAGTCATTCGATCGGATGATCCAACGGATATAAAATAAGTTAAAATTATACCTTCATTAAGGAAAATATGGTAATTTAAAATTATACCTTCATTAAGGACAATATGGTAATTTTTCAAACCAAACTGTGGACCCCACCTGACACATCACATAACCCAATTTCTCACACTTTTTGTCTCTCTCATGTAACCATCTCTCTCATTCAATTTCTCTCTCACACACACATTGTAACGTCCCACTTTATTTTGAAAGATTTATCGAACTTATTTAATAAAAATCACAATAAATTTTTCGCAAACCTTAATTTAATTAAAAACTCAGTGGGTGCTAATTAACTACCAAAAGCTTTTATCCGAAAATGCAAACACATCAGATAAAGACAGTACATGCACGATTATTAAATCATAAACCTCACTAACATTCATTACGATCCAAATCATAAAAGGGGATTCATAATTCAAAGTTCAAAACGACATAATCAAAATATCCCAATTCAACATAAGTTCATGAAATGAGCGGAAGCAAATAAATAAGCAATAATAAAAGGCAAGACCACCACTCGCCCTGCCTCGTCACCCACCAACTGCTTAACCTTCATCCGTGAAGAGCAGGTGGGAGTGAGTACAGTTAAATATCATACTCACACTATGCATATGAACAACATCAGAAATATGTTAGGATGGTATGGTCGCAGCATGAACATAAACAACAATAAATCATGTGCCATCTCTAGTCACATCAATGACTCTAGTCTCATCAAAGACTCACTCATGTAACTCATCAAAGCTCAGCCATGCCATATCAGTGAAACATGGGAGTGCGTGCCACATCAATGACACGGCCTTCTCATAGGTCTTAATGAGATTTACCTCATAGGGTAACCGTATTTTATCATACGGGGACAACCGTACCGATGGCCATCAAGCTCACATCGATAGACTACATGCTCACATGCATACATTGATCATACCCATTTAACACATTTAAAACACATATGCATAGTTAATTTTAGAATAATAACCCACCTGGTAAATTCGAATTAATGACAGCAAATTCAGAAAACACGTGGGTGGAGGCTTGACTTCTCAAACACCTAAGTTATGTCAAGATCCTACAATCAATATCTTGACTTAAATGGAAACCACAAATCAGACCTAGTTGAACTTGATTTGACTAAGTTGTTCGTGAACTCCTGTGGACGTTGGAACACCTAGACTTGGCACTATACTCGACCAAACCACATATGGGAGTTCACATAAACCCATCCAAGGAATGACCACATCAAACACACAACAAAACGAAAAGCAAGACGATTACCGATTTTAACTTCAAAATCATATCTTAAAAATAATAAGCAATAGTCACATAAATATAGTTGGTCAGGTTACCCTATGAATTAAGCTCTGAAATTTTAACCCAAATTACTCCTCTCAGTAGTTAGGAAAACAACCAAGTTCCGGCTTCAAACTCAAAGTACATTAATTTATAAAATTCATACAAGATATCAGCAAAAACGCACATAAATCTGTATCTGAAGCTAATGAACAAATCAGGACGTGATATTTAACACAACAAGCTACACCATTATAGAGACAACATGTAAAAATTTCAGCCCTCGACATTAACTATACAATTTTTAAAAATTCACACTAGTTTCAGCAGTTATCAAATTTAACTCAAAACATAACCAAATTGAACTCCAAAAATTCTTATCTTTTAACATCATGAATATACACATAAAAAAACCATCTCAGCCAAGTTTCAGAATTTTACAACAACGAACCGATTTATAGTAATTCAAACAACTTCCAGCAGAAACAGAAAATAAATTATTTACCCTATTAAACTTAGTCCAACAATTCTAAAAATTTTACACAGTATATACACATGACAGAGACATAACATACTCAAATTTCTGCTCATTTCAAGCACGAACCAATTTATTAAGCATTTAACATGATTCTGACCAGAAATCAATTTATTTATTAAAACTAGCTAAACGCCTGTAAAAATTACAAAATTTTTACACAAGCCTGGCAATGAACATAAGACATGACCCTCAAAATTTCAAGGCATTCCAAGCAGTGTGAACAGCGATATACATGCTCGACAATTTAGCACACAATTCAAATCATGAAATTTCTCGATCGAGGCCTTCCCATAAGACCAAAGACTCGACATTGTTCCAATATCCACTGACTCACACGATTTTTCGAGGTCTCGTTCAATTTCTCATAATTGAAGAGATTCCCGAACACTTAAACGACACATAAATCACAATTTTCACATATATACTTATCGAAACACATTATCGCAATTATAACCACATCTCGCAAATCAACATAATACGAAAATAACATAAACGATTTAAACAAGACGGATCGACTAGGTACCGTTCTCGGGAAAACTCGGAAAACGGAACGAAAGAGAAAGGCGAGCTCGCGGGCTAATGGCGGTTGCTCGCCGGCTTTTGCTCGACTCGCGAAGAAGGTGCAGCCGCGGAGGAGGACTCGTCGCTGCTGCTAGGTCACGGCCAAAGGTTGCTGCACGAACGGGAAAGTCACCGGAATCGCTGCGCATGGAGGTTGGTGGCTAGTGGACTGCTCGCGGGAGGAAGAGAACTCGCCGGTGGTGCTTCTCGTGAACAGGGGTTGTTTGTCTCATTTTTGTTGCGTTTTTCGTGTTTATTTTATCTTTATTTTTTCCCATTTTAGGTCGTTTCTTTAGTTTTTAGTCCGTTTCATTTTTTTATTATGTGTTTTCCTTCATCTTGAGTCCTTAGGTGTTTTTCGTTTGTTTTTCCGGTTTTCTTTTGTGTTTTGTCGTTTTTTGTGTGTAGGTCAGGAGCTTTGGGCAAATTTTCTCTTCAGGAAAAGTTGTTTATGAGAGTATAACTGGATACATGGGTTCGTTGGTGATGCATGGAAAAAAACGGAACTCAATTCCGAGTTCGAACGAGCCCAAACGAGCTCGAAACGTAAAGCAGCGCGCAGCTGCCCAGTTTCCTTCACCGCGGACGCGGAGAGGAGAAGTCGCGGCCTCGAGGGTCCCAAAACATCCCAAAACTGGCCAGATGAGCTCGCGGCCTCAGAGATGGTCACGGCCGCAGGATTTCTTCACCGCGGCCGCGGAGGAGGAAGTCGCGGCCGCGGGAGTCGCGACGAGCAGATTTTTATTTCGGATTTTTGATCAGTTTTTGAGGGCGTTGAACCTAGGTTTTATCATGCTCTCGTACTTGTTCAGCCCAGAACTCGGTTTTCTCTTATCTTTCACTTGGAATTGATCTTGGAATGTGAAAACACCAAGAGTAAGCTTTAGGATTTGGATTGTTCATTGCTTTTCGACATTGGATTCATATTTAATTGTAAGCTTTCTTTCTTTGTTTTATCTATGATTATGATGGCTTGGATTGATGTTTATGTTGATGTTGAATCTATGATGAGTAGCTAAATCCGTAAGCTAGGGATAGGGGATTAATGTTTTGGATTCGTATGTGATTGTTGGGATTCATTGATCGTTCAATTTGTGCGAGTTGTTCTTAAATAGAGTTTCAATTATCATACTTGAAAGTTGAGAATTGTTGAAGGGTGACACTTCAATTTCCAATTGATTTCGATTGAATTTGATTCGTTCTTGCATGATGTTGTTAATGCTAAACGGACTAGTTGGTTAAACACCTTCTAGTTCAATTCAATCGACTTTTAGAATCGAAAGGAGAGGAGTCGATAGAAATAGGCTCGTATAAACTAGGCTTGTTCGTAACGGTATTGCCTAGGTGTTAAATTACCCGTTAATTCGCCGTTCACGTCTGTCCTCTTGTTACGAAGAGTTATTGAGGATAAATCTCTGAACGAGTTAATTATTCGACCATTTAACCGAATGATCACTGGCCCGATAGTTGCAATTCGAGCCAAAACGGATATCCCCTGCTCCTAGCTTCTTTAATATTGCTTGTTCATCGTCTTTGCTTTGCTATTTCTATTTGCTTAATTTGAAGTTTTACGTAATTGATAATCAAACCAAATCATCTGAATTAGAATGTTTAGGAATTTTATCTCTTTTATCTGTGCTTGAATAAACGTGCTAAGTATTCCGGCTAACCTTCCTCGTGAGACACGACCCGGTGTTCGAATCTTGTGATTCTACTCCGGTAAAAATTATTACAACAGGGGTCGCTAGAAAAACTTCGCGGGGCTGTTGTGCGTCGCGGTTGGGTCACGGCAGAGGGTGCCCGTCGTCGAGAGTTTCGCCGGGAAACTAATCGCGACGGCTCGTGGAGGGAAGATAACTCGTCGGTGTTGCAGGGGCCCACCGGTTTCACTGTTTGCGGTCGTCTGCGCGCGGAGGAGGTCTCACCGGAGGCGCTGCACGGACAGAACTGGTCGTCGGAACTTCAGATTGCGAGGAGGGCAAACCCGCGAGGAGGGCTCGACGATTGCTCCTTGTGCGAGAGAGAAAAGAGCTTGAGGGTGGTGGTCGCCGGAAAATTTGGAGGAGATGAGGGCGGGAGAAAGAAACGAGGGAGCAACAATCGACGGGAATAACGAGGGGGATGACGATGGCAAGAGAGATGAGGGGATTTTCTCTCCTCGGCGTGAGATCGTTTTCGACAAGAGAAAAAAATAAAAGAGAGCAGGTTATGTTGTCTGCGGGTTCTCTTGAAAGGAGGTGGACTTAGAGACGTAGGGTTTAAGGAGCTATGGCTGAAATTATTTACCTGCATATGGGCCGGACTCAATGCTAGATATTGGGCCGAAATAATTAAGCTGATAGGCCAAAATAAATAAAAGGCCGATAAATCTCGATCAAGAGGCCGAAATTATTAGCCCGAATATTTAGCGCTTTTGGGCTGAAAAATAATAATGCTCGATGCGGCTAGGCGTGCGGGTTCTCGATTTTCCTCGGGCTCGACATAACCATAATAAACTCGGTTTATCACGCGATAATTAAATTAAAATCGGAT
>BKCP01005428.1:529961-548148 GCA_008636005.1 Striga asiatica | reverse complement strand
ATAATAATAATAATAATAATAATAATAATAATAATAATAATAATAATATCAATAAATAATAATAATAATAACAAACAATAAATAATAATAATAATAATAATAATAATAATAATAATAATAATAATAATAAATCCAAAATTGTCCATAAATAAACGGGGCGCTACACACATAACACCGCCGGAAATACCACGACACTTTCGTCTACCCGACGCCCGCCGACACACCCCGCCACTTCCGGAGCCAGCTGACGCATCACCACCGTCGGAGCAGACCCGCCACCCAACCAAGCACTCTCTTTCTCCCGCAAAAAAACCCGCCGACTCATCCCGCCGGTAAATCTCCAGCACTGCTGGTGATGCACCACCGTCGAATCATACTTGCCACCACCGCCGAACCCCACACACACTATCTCTCTCTCTCTCCCGCAAGAAAAACAGTCCCGTCATTGCCTTCACGCGGCCGCCGGCTCTCGTCTCCGGTGCAGCCGACCTCGTCGGATAGCAACCGGCGACCGTAGCGCACCATACATCACCGGCGAACGGGAAAACATCAACCTCCAGACACAATCCGATCTCCAGGAAAATCCGATATCCTAGCCCTACCAAGTTCTGCCGCCTCTTACAGACACCAACCATCGGCCACCACCGTCGAAGTCCCGCCGTTAGGTGCCGCCGGTAGTCGAGCAGAGGGATGATGGAAGATGAATATCAGTTTCTGAAATTCAAGTTTTAAATTTATAGGCATTATTTTGTGAATTAGATAAAATTCAAGTACTTGATTGCAATTTATAAAATTTAATAAATTTCAATTCAACCCATGAGCTAAATCTATAATTTTTGAAACTATACAAAAAAATATGTTCCACTACCCGATGACTGCTCGTGCTATATGAAGTAAATATAAAAGGCTGCAAACTCTTTATTATAGCTTCATAAATGACCCTATGCATATATATTTTTTTATTTATATATTTATTATGTATTTTCATCTAAAGAAAGTGTACAATGTATGTGTGAGTATTATATTAAATGCACATGAGTATTATATTAAATGCATATTGATGTATTTAAGAATGCACAATAAACAAAATGAATAATAGTGATTATAGAAAAAAATAAATAAATATATAAATAATAAATCAAAAATAAAAAGAATATTAGTGATTATAGTATTGCACCGCAGTATTATACCGATTGCACATTAATGTGTTTGTGAATGCACTTTAGCATAAAAGGTGTGTGTTTTCACATATATTAAAATTTTTATTATTTCAATGTGGTTTTGACTGATTTATATATAACAAAACAATTTTATATTTTATTTATATATATTATTTGTTTTCAGCTAACAATAATATAAAAAATTAAATAAAAAAGTGTAAAAAGCTAAATATAATTTTATTATATATACAAATTGATAATGCGCAATAAAAGAATACCCGCTCAATAGACTACACAATAATGTAGTCTAAGTGCACATTAGGGGAAATTTTGAGTGTTCATGACAAAATATGTAATTTATAGCAATATTTATCGTAAATGCATAATAATGATAAATAAAGTGTACAATATTTAAAAAGTTTAATATATAAAAAATATTAAAATAATAAATACACCTTTATAGTAAAAAATAACATATTATTTCAATTATTTAGGTTAATTTGATGTACAATTATATATACTAAATCTATATTTCAAGAATAAATAATTTGTATGTGATCATGTAAACCAGTGCATTTTATATATCATCATGATGCACTTTATACAACAATATGTCGCACTGTATAAAACAACAAATTGCAATGTATAAAATAATAAAATGCACATTGCCACCACAATGCACAAATAACGTCAACATCTCACACCATACATAATACTTTAATGTCAATCACATTATTTATCTATACAAAACACAAACATGATAACATATAAAAAATACAGCAGTTCACTTTACACATCAACACTTTGCAATTTATAAAACAAAACGTTGAACTTTATATTATCGCATGTTGCACTTTATCACGACTATCAGATTGCACGATCGAGATCGAAACGACCGAACTCAAACTTTTCAACAAAAAATAACATAAAAATAATAAATAAAATTATTAACTGATTAAATATGATTTTAATATAAATAACAAATTATTTGGATTATTTTGGTTAATTTGGTTAACCGAACCGAATAAACTAATTAATTATGTTAATTTCAATTTGACTTGTCAAGCGTTCGATTGGTTCAATATGCACGGGACAGACCGACACCGAGCACCATAGTGTTGGACGAATTACACTTTAATAAATGTTGGATTGAATAGTATATTTCTTTTACATATATACTAATTTTTTTAACAAACAATAATATATAATATCAATTAAAAAATATAAAATATTAATAATAAAATTTATGAAAAAATAAATTGAATAACAATACATATATTGTTAAAATTATTTATCAATTTTCTATATTTAATAGATTTTTAGTAAATTACGTAATTAATCAAAGTTAATAGCGCCTCCCGTCATGTTCAAGGCCTTTTTTCTTTTTGCCTATGATGGCATGTTTTTCCCAACTAATAAGTTAACTATATTGATTTATAATTAGTGTTTTTCAAATTGTAAATTGGTCCCTATAGTCTACTTAATTTTCATAAAAAAACCCCAAAATCCATTTTCACAAATCTGAAGGAATGAATGGACTCCTTTTATTTTTCCGGCCGTCACTCACATTCAGCAAATCGCCGGCCTCGATGCACACAGGGCACGCGGCCGCCGTCGGACCTCCGTCACCGTCGCGTCGCCACAGTCCGCCTCCTCATTGCAACGTCATTGTCAGCCGGCGACTCCTCGTTCTTCGTCCGCCGACGAGTTGCCTAGCATCCGTCCGCCGCCTCTTCGTCTCGTATCTGTCAGCCAGATCGACACCTCGCCTCCGTCTGCAAGAACGTTTCTTCTCCACCCATCACCGCGACGCACCGCCACCGTTCGCAGCCGCGTCGATTTGGTTATGTCCGCCACCGCGTCGCCTTGCCTCAGCCGCTACCTTTGGTAGAAGAGTGTGTGTGTGTGAGCACTTTCATTGTGAGATCTGGATGAGTTGATGGAATCGGTGGCGGCAGCGGGTCTGACGACGACGGCGACATGATCGGCGGACTCGTTGCGGTTGCGATGGCGTGCAAGAATCGACGAACTGGGTTGGGCTGTGATGAGCTGCCGGCGGGTGTCCGGTAGAGAGACTGCCGGGAGAGAGGGTGAGATAGAAAGAGACAATGGAGGGGAGAGGAGAGAGAAGAGACGGTTGCATAATTCTGGTGGGGCCCACTGAATTTATTAATTAGAAATTACATCATTGTCCTCCAATGTATTTATTTGTCCATAATATTGTAATATAATTACAACTTTGCCATTACAGTTTGACCATTATAACTCAATTTTGACTTTATCATGTTCATTGGTATAATTGATCTAATGGTCCATGATCATTCTTATTTCTTTCACTATCAACCATTCTCATATGATCCGTTTTCTCTCTATATATATATAGAGTTGGGATCAAATGAGAATGGTAGATAGTGAAAGAAATAAGAATAAACATGTACCGTTAGATGTGATTAATGGACGATCCAGATGTAGTCAAATCAATTAAAAAAAACGGTGGCATTATCGTAAATAAAGGAAATTTCAAGTTTTAATAGGTACATGAAAGGGCATTATTGTCATTTCAATTCTAAATGGCTGAGAGAGAGATAGGGCGTGCGTGGAGTCCATAGAAGTCAGTCGACACAAAGCTTGAGAGAGACGAGGGAGAGAGCTTAACATAGAGTGATGAGAGAGCACTTGAACTCTGTATTCAAATTTAAATCTCCGAGTTAATCGGGGCGGCGCAACAGATCAGGGATGCCGGAGACAGAGTGTTAATCGGCCCAGCCCACAACGTCAAGTAAAGCTTCTGTTCTTAGCTCTGGATTGATTTTAATCGGGTTAATATATGAGTTTTTGTTTGTTTGGTTTGTCAGTTCCTTTGATTGTGTTCGATTGTGACAATAACTTGTTAGGGATTGGTTATTGGATCGTTCTAGGGTTTTGTCCTTTCTTTCTCCTTTTTGCTTTTATGCGTTTTCTGATAATTTGACGAGTTTTTTTATGTCCGATTAGGTAGATTGTGTGTGCATTAGTGTGTTGATTCTTTTATGTTACCCTATTTTATGTTACACTTATGATGAACAATTTAGTTCTCTATGTTTTTTTTTCCCATTTTTTTGAACTATATCGCATAAGGTGCTTTTTTGGTTTGATAAGTTATCAGATTTTCCACAGCTTATTGCTTTTAAAATTTGGCATCAAATAATCCTTTTCATCTTTTCAATGCTATGTATTTTCTTTAAATCTATGTATATTTGACCGTGTGCTGAATTGAGTGATCGAATTTTTCGTGATAGAGCAACACAATTCAAAATGTTCACCAGGACAATATAGTCATAGCTAAACAACCATTAATGGAGACGATTACCATATCCGAACAATCAACCGAAGAGACAATTACCTAATCAGAATAACCATAAGAAGAGACGATTGTTTTGCAGAACTCGATTCCAGAGTTGCAATAAGCCCTCACTTGTTTATCTGATTTCGAACTTTGGACCTTTTACAAAGAATGTGCTGCAGGAGGCCATGGGCTACGTGCTCAATACCCATTTGGATGATGGAGATGCAACACCCCGCTACTTAGGGCCAATTTTTGGCAAATTCTAACTTTAAAAAACGCTTATAAATTTTTCGAAATCGTTTGCAAACTATCTCGGGATGCTGCTAAAAACTCATTTGCTTCGGAAATCCGTTTTCCTTAACTAGGTCTATCAACTGGTTTAGACTTTAGGAAAATCAGATTTAAATCTTTTATCGAATCTTGCATTTTAACTGGTCCCGTTCGTACTGGCGAACTGAATAAATTATTTAAGTCTGAAAGTACTGTCATGCAAGTTCGAAATAAAAGCAAGCATAGCGGAAGTCTGAAAATGCGTGGAAATATTAGTTATACAAAACATGATAACAAATGTCCCTGGAACGGCTCGCTGTGCCATCTCCACGACCACAACCACCACAGCTGGACTCACGCCTACCCGCTAACCCTGCCATCTGAAAATATAAAGTGCGGGTGAGTACGGTCCACTTGTACTCCATAAAAACTCATTCTAAAGTAAATAGCAATAATAATAATGATATCAGAGAACCGGTATATATAAGTAAACTTAAATTCTTGGAACACTATGGCCGGTAACTCCCGGAACACTCTGGCTGGTAACACCCGGATTCTCAGGCCAGTAACCGTGTGCACACTCTGATGGTATAACTATGGCGAACTGGGCCACCATCAGAACTTAGGGAAGGCAAACTTGGCCTTAACCCCAAGCGAACAAAACTCATATACATACCTGAACGTGATATCGACTATTATACTCAATGTATAACCCAGACTGGGTCCCCACCTAATCTGCTTTGAAAATATGTAAGTGCGGCTGTGCTGGTAGCTGACTCCTCAAGCTACATAAAAATATAAGCAAACAAATATACTAAGTACTATGTTCGTCATATGCTCAATAATATGCTAGGATGCTCTACTCTATCAGATTACTCATCCGGATATAAAGGAACGCTCTATGGGATCACTAAAATAATTCTAAGTCCGGAAATTAGACTGATGTGCTCAACTGATCTGGTTTGGCTCAAAAAATTACTTACATTTTGGAATAAAACTGGGACCGAAATACTCGAACCAACACTGACTCGAAACGCCGGCTAAACCGGCCGGTTCGTCGACTGATTGAACCGGGTCGGACTGAATCGAACCGGGTTAGACCACCGGTTCACTCTGTACCGGGTGGTCACGGGCTGCTCGGACTGGCCGGGCTAAGTCCCATGCCGGGCCTGCTGGGGCCCTAGCACGGCGCTAGGCACGAGCTGGGTGCGACTGTCCTCGGTGCTAGGCGCTGCTGGGTGCGGGCGGTGCGGCTGGCACGGGCCCTGGCACGACTGGTGCCACTAGGTGCTGCTGGGCACGGCTAAGGGTGGCTAGGTGCTCTGGTGCGCTGCTGGCGCGAGCACGGGCACGACTGGTGCCACTTGGGTGCTACTGGGCACAGCCGAGGGTCACTGGGGGGGCGTGCGGCTGGACACGACCCGAGTGCGTCTGGCACGAGAACTGACACGGCCAGGCACTACTCGCACAGCTCGGGCATGCTAAGGCTGTCAGGGTGCTGCCGGGAGACCTGGGCACGCGGGCGTGCTGCTGGGCACGTCCCGGGCCAACTGACTGCTCGAGCGTGCTGCTGGACACGTCCCGAGGCGTCTGAATACGGCTCGGGTTCACTAAGGCGCGACACTAAACACTCGGGTGCACTGCTGGCACGACCCGAGGTCGATTCCGCGTGGCACGAGCGACTGGCTCGAGGTCTCGCGTGCACTGACGTTGGGACAGCGCTGCCGGGCGCTGTTGGAGGTGTTCGGGCGCGACTGGCGCCGAGACCTCGCTCGTTGGCACGGACAGGCGCTGTTGGGCGCTGTCGCGTGCGCTGGGGGCTGCGGTGCCTCGCGAGCGCTAGGCGTGGGCACGGACAGAGGCACTGCCTGGCCTCTGCGACGCGGCACGGTGATGAAGATCGCGTGTCCCGATTGCCGATAAGCCACAAACCAATGCCTTGAATCGCCGATAGGTGTCTCGAGGTTTGCACAACCGCACCCCTTGAAACGATAAAATTGCAAAAGAATTCGAAAAGAAATCTAAGGCAAAGTGTTTGAACAAAAGTTTGGTTTTTCTATTAATTTCTTGATTTATTATTTCGAATGACATTGGGCCCTATTTATAGATGCCAAACTAGTCTATTCCTAATCTAAGAAGAACTCCTAATGTTTGGAAATAAATAAAGTCCTAAGGAACTAAATCACTACTTAAAGCAATAAAATATTAAAGTCCTAAACAATCTAGAAATCATAATGGAATAAGGAAACCAAATAACTAAGGGATCTTGGAAAGCCCGCGTGCCCGCCCTATTCGCGGCCCGCCAGTGCTCGCGCCTGCCCGCGCGTGGCCTTGCACGCCCCAGCGCGCCAGTGCGCTGCCAGCGCGCCCATGTGCGCGGGCTGCACCCGTTGGGCACCCGACTCGTGCGCCTTCCATTTCTTCGAGCCACCTGGTGCTTTAGCCATCCCCACCATGTTTCACTCCCTCGATAAGCATCCCGAAACCTCCGATGATACGTCCGTTTGAGGCGTGGTCTCGTCCGTGCACGTCTACGCCAATGCGCGTGTTTGCGCCCTTCCTTGCACCTTGCATCTCGCACTTCGCATGTGCTCGACCAATAGTGTGATGCTCGTGTTGGACCTACTTGCACATTGATCCGCTGTACCTTTGATCTTCTCGCATTCGGCCATGCTAACACCGACCTCCTAAGCCATGGCGCACGTCGGCACCCTCGTATACGGGCTCGTGCACGTCTCCTAGGCCACGCAAGCCTTGTTTCGGTCCTTTTCCCAGCCTTCTCGGGTCGCCGAGGGCCGACCTCGAAACCCACATTCGCATCATTCCCGCCCCCTTAAAGTTTGTCCTTGTCCTCAAGGACTCATCAAGTATCTCCCTTCGGGGCTCGTCGTCCTCCTCGATCACATCAACCTCTTCTTTCGTTTTCTCGACTCTATTGATTCCGGCTATCTTGGCCACGTCCGAAACCTCCTCGGGCCCTGGAGCTTCGACCACCTTGGCTTTTTCAACCTCAACCTCGACGAAGTATTCATCGGGGTATATATCGTAGATAGGCGGGCTTAAGTAGTCGATCGTAACTCCCTCGTCCACGAACACGTCGTCGAACAAAGGTGGGTCCTCGAACTCGATTTGCTCGACCATGGACTTGGTGACCTCGTCTTCAACATAGCCCGTGCAATCGAATGGGAATATGGTCTCCTCGTCATGGTTCGCGTCGACCACATCTTGTACTTCGACCATGCACTTGGCCTTCTGCTCGAGTTGTTCGACCACACTTTTGGGTTCGCTTTTAAAGTATCCCGAAAACTCCAGCGGGAAAACAGGCTCCCCTTGCTTGATCTCAGCTTGCTCGAGCTCTCCTTTGGCCTGATCGTACCCGTAAGGTGATGGTCGAGCTTCACGTGGGTGTGGTCGATCATCGTGCGATGGTGGTCGATGTGCAACCCTTAAGCATTCGTCGAGTCGGTGGCTCTCGAGTTCCTTCTCCTGTTCGTACTCGACGCGGCGCTGCTGGTGCTCCTCATACTTTTCATCGACCTGACCTTCTTCTTGGTCGAACTCGCCTAGTACGCGGTCGGGCACTCTAACCAACTCGTGCATCTCGGTTTGTTGTTGCTCGGTCATACCCGCGTGTGCGCTTGCCTCCTCGACGATGAAGATCTGGCCGCCTCTATGCCAATCTTGCTCCATACTCTTGAGACCAACCTCCTTGGTCCCACCGTCCTTGCTTGCCTTTAATGTGACCCGGTGATCTCCCGCGTCGAACTTCATGACCCCCGTTCGGTAATTGGTGGTCACCTCGCCTAGCCCATCGAGCCATTGCACTCCTAGCACAACGTCGGGTCCAACCAAGGGTAGCGCATAGAGATCGGCTTTGATGGTGACTCCTTGAAATTTGATCGGCACCCCGTGATAAGACTCGGTGCACCTTAGCCGTTCGCCATTGGCTACTCGAACCTCGAATGGCTCTACCTTCGTCGTTGGCAACTTCAACTTTTGAGACAGCATCGCGTTGATGAAGTTATGTGACGATCCGTTGTCTATTAGCACGACTACACGGCGGTCCTTGACACATGCTGGTAGCCGCATCGTCCTCGGTCCTCGGGTGCCTGCCATTGCGTGCATTGAGATCTCGGCTTTCTCCTCGAGTACCTCAACCTCGACCTTGCTCTCTAGGTGCTCCTCAACTTCGGACTCTTCCTCATCCGAGTCGATGACGTCGATCACAAAAACCTGCTTGCATCGATGGCCCGGTGTGAACTTTTCTTCACATTTGAAACAGAGCCCCTTCGCACGTCGGCGCCTCATCTCCTCGAACGACAACCTCTTGACCTCCGGGACTGGTGGTCGAGAGCTATCGGGCGGTCGGCCGCTCGGAATCAAATTGCTCGCATTCGGTTGTGCGCCTGCGGTAGTGTTGCTTGGGCCCGTGCGTCGCGTGTCGGGGTAGTGAGCGTCCGCCCGTCCCCTTCGCGTTGCCGCTATGGTCCTCGCGGCGTCGGGCTACCTCCATAGCCGCATGCATGGTCTCAGGTCGCTCTAATCGCACCTCAGCGGCTAGGTCGTACTTCAGGCCGCCTATGAATGCGCCAACTAGTGCGGTCTCGGGCCAATCTCGCACGCGACATGCTAATCGCTCGAACTCCTTCAAGTAATCGCGTAGGCTGCCGGTTTGGCGTACGCGTGAGAGTGCCTCGTCGTAATTGTGGTAGTCGGAAGTTCCGAAACGCGTGAGTAACTCGCGCTCGAAATCGCCCCACCTAATGACTCGTTGCCGGTTGCGGTAGACGCTCGTGAGCCATTGCCACCACACGTTGGCCTCGCCATCTAGGTAATAGGCCGCATATCGAACACGGTCATTGGCCTCGGTCTCATTGAGCTCAAAGTATTGCACGGCCCGATTGAGCCATGCCTCGGGATCGGTGCCGGTGAAGGTGGATAGCGTGAGCCGTGGTTTGTCGAGCCTCGGGCGATCATGTGCATTAGACGCCTGTGACCGCTGATCGAAGTCTCCCTCGTATTCGCGCTCATCGGGCCTATGTCCCTCCTCTTCGGGTCGATCGCGCCTTGGCTGCCGTGGAGGTGACCGCGCAAAGCGTTGGAAGCCGCGCGCCATCTCCTCGAATCCCCGGTTCACGGTTTCCATTAGATCCCGAACCGTGGATTTGGTCGTGTCGATGTCTTCGCTCATACTTCGGACTTGAGCATCTAGGTTGTCGATCTTGTCCTTCATCTCCTTGTTGGCCATAGCTTTCTTTTCTTGCTTTCGTTCTTTGCTTCGTGGACTCGTCTTGAAGATTTTTTTTTTTTTGATAGGGGGGAACGAAAATAAAGAAGAAGAAAAAGAAAGGGAATGGGGTAGAAAAAGACATACGATCTAGATACTCTCAATGAAAGCACCAATGATGAAGATCGCGTGTCCCGATTGCCGATAAGCCACAAACCAGTGCCTTGAATCGCCGATAGGTGTCTCGGGGTTTGCACAACCGCACCCCTTGAAACGATAAAATTGCAAAAGAATTCGAAAAGAAATCTAAGGCAAAGTGTTTGAACAAAAGTTCGGTTTTCTATTAATTTCTTGATTTATTATTTCGAATGACATTGGGCCCTATTTATAGATGTCAAACTAGTCTATTCCTAATCTAAGAAGAACTCCTAATCTTTGGAAATAAATAAAGTCCTAAGGAACTAAATCACTAATTAAAGCAATAAAATATTAAAGTCCTAAACAATCTAGAAATCATAATGGAATAAGGAAACCAAATAACTAAGGGATCTTGGAAAGCCTTGACTTGCACTCCAAGTAGGGAAGAATAATCTAGAGAAGTTTTGGCCCCGTGGCCTTGCACGCCCCAGCGCGCCAGTGCGCTGCCAGCGCGCCCATGTGCGCGGGCTGCACCCGTTGGGCACCCGACTCGCGCGCCTTCCATTTCTTCGAGCCACTTGGTGCTTTAGCCATCCCCACCATGTTTCACTCCCTCGATAAGCATCCCGAAACCTCTGATGATACGTCCGTTTGAGGTGTGGTCTCGTCCGTGCACGTCTACGCCAATGCGCGTGTTTGCGCCCTTCCTTGCACCTTGCATCTCGCACTTCGCATGTGCTCGACCCATAGTGCGATGCTCGTGTTGGACCTACTTGCACATTGATCCGCTGTACCTTTGATCTTCTCGCATTCGGCCATGCTAACACCGACCTCCTAAGCCATGGCGCACGTCGGCACCCTCGTATACGGGCTCGTGCACGTCTCCTAGGCCACGCAAGCCTTGTTTCGGCCCTTTTCCCAGCCTTCTCGGGTCGTCTCGGCCATCGGCCCTCGGCGTCCTCGGACTTCAAAACCCACATTCGCATCACACGGGCACGGCACGCGCGACTGGCGCGGCTGGTGACCCTAGGCGGTCCTTGCCGGACTTCCGGCCGCTAATTTCAGTGACTACTGAACCAACCCAACATAATTTGACATAATACACTTAAAAATGTCAAAAGTCACTGAGAGACCTCGGTTGGATTTGGAGATGAGCTTATGGGGCCGATTAGGCACGAGGCCACACTAGGTCACCAAAATGAACATGCTCAACATGCAATCTAACTTAGGGCCGAATAATCTACATCAAAAATCATTGCTACTGAGGCTAGGACATTGGTCATAACATGCATGCATATAGACTTAGGTTCGGAGGTGAAAATGGCTCGATTTCACTAACAACTTGACCGAACATATGAACTCAAAACATGCCAATCTTTTACCAATGTCATATACATGATTTTTGAGGAATTATAAGCTACTAAAAGCGGCCTACTCATGCTTGTACCAAAATTTCCGAATTTAAGGGGCTTAACTTAAAAAATTCGTATCATCATATTTAGTACGTGCATGCATGGCATTATTTTTCAACATGATAATTCTTATTTTATCATGTTAAAGCTGAGAAAAATGAAAAATACGAGTTTACCTTCCACCGAACTCGAAATGGTGCTAAGTGCTCCCACTCGTTCTTAACTCGCGGCTTAATGGCTTGGCTCGACTATGAGGGGCTAAGGGCCGAAATGGTTGAGCTCTAAAGACTTAGAAAAATCAAAATAACACTTAGAAGGTGCTAAGTCTCGAGAGAAAATAGCTGGAACAAAGCGAAGCTCGGTTCTCCTTCCTCCTTCTCCCTTGCGCGCGCGAGATGGCCTAGCTTGGGGCTCTCGGTTTTTCCATAAAAATTCTAAGTGTGCTCGAGTTTAAGAAGTGACCAAGAGCTGAATCTCTTAAGTAGAGCAAATGGGCGGAAGAACCAAGGCTAGGCATGGGGACAAGGTGGCGCACCACATCACATGGAAGTTTGGGGTGGACTTGTGTGGGAACTTGAGCACGTTTTGGTGGAGTGGCAGCAGCATCTTGGACTGACTAAGGCAGTCAAATGGTGTGGGAATCAGGTCTGGTCATGCATTCAGGTGAGTGGGAGACAAGGTATGACATACACCCATTAAAATAATGCTCCACTCACAATATAATAATGCTAGTGCACTTTGACCATGCTAATCCACTCTTGACCAAGGCTTAGGCTTAATTAACTCCCACTTACCTCTTAATCACACGCATCATCTTGGGGATAAAGGAAATTGGGCCAAACTTATGCATATTGGGCTTGGAAGTGGACTAGTGCGCTGCCAGCACTGGGCCTGGGCGCTGCTGGGCCCTGGGCGATGCCTGAGCGCGAGGTCTGCTAGTCTGGGCTCCGCGCGAGAAATACTTGCGCCGAGAAATATTATCTTCTATGGCTGATCAATGGCTGAATTTATTAGCCCAAAATACTTAGAAAAATTCCCATATGAGCTCAGCCATGACTTGGGCCTTCGTGCACGGCATTGGACCTCCGGTGCGCATGGCTTGGTGCGTGCATGATTCTTGGGGCTCGGCATCTACTTGGGCTGAGTATATAGCACTCTTCTAAGGCTGAATGATGGCTGAGATTGAAATAAATGGACAGAAAATTAATAACTGAGATTAATAAAATGGGCCGAAATTTCTAAAAATAAATGGATCGAAATTAATAACTGAGATTGAATAGATGATAACTGGGCTCAGAACTCAAGACGAGTAGTATTAATAAAAAGAAATAGTTTAACTTGGATCTAAAACCTGTCATTTTTATTAATACAAAACAGGGCTATTACAATCTATCCCCCTTAAAATATTTCCGCCCTCAGAAATACTAAAACTGGGAAAATACATACAACTAGATACAATCAGAACTGAAAATCTGGGAAACGAGCTCTGATGTCTGCCTCGCGCTCCCAAGTGGCATCTGAATCTCTGTGGCGATTCCATCTGATACGAACAAGGGGAACATCTCAGTTCCTGAGCCGAAGAACCTTTCGGTCCAGAACTGCTACCGGCTACTCCTCGTAAGTCAAATCTGGCTGAAGCTGAATCTTGCTGTGCTGAAGCACATGCTCAGGATCGCACATGTATGGCGACTTCTCCCACTCGCTCGAGAATCTCGAAAGGACCGATATAGCGAGGATGCAACTTCCCTCTCTTCCCGAAACAAACGACACCTCTCATCGGTCGAACCTTCAGGAAGACATGATCTCCGGGCTCAAAATGCATCTCTCGTATATGCTTGTCGGCTGAGGACTTTTACCGACTCAGGGCAGTCTTGAGCCTCTCTCTGATCCAGGCTATCTGCTCAACTATCTCTTCGATCAACTTTAGACCGAGTACTCGTCGCTCTCCGACGTCATCCCAATAAAGGGGCGAACGACACTTGCGGCCATAAAGTGGTTCGTAGGTAGCCATCTGAATAGACGCCTGATAACTGTTGTTATAGGCGAACTCAACTAGTGGCCGCCACTTCTCCCACTTAGCATCTCCGTCCAGAATCAAGGCTCAGAGCATATAATCGAGCGTCTGGATCGTCTTCTCGGACTGGCCGTCCGTCTCTGGATGGTAAGCCGAACTGAACTTTAACTGGGTGCCCATTACCTCATGCAAACTCTCCCAGAATCGGCTAGTGAATCTAGGATCTCGATCGGATATGATCGTCACGGGCTCTCCGTGGAGTCGAATAACACCACGGGTATATATCTCGGCTAACTGATCCATCGACATGGTCATCGTCACAGGCATAAAATGTGTGACTTTCGTCAGCCTGTCTACCACTACCCAGATCGCGTCGTGATGCTCGAACGACTAAGGTAGTTCCGTGACGAAGTCCATGGTAACCTCTTCCCACTTCCAACTGGGAATCTCAAGTGGCTGTAGCAGACCTATGGGACTCTTGTGCTCGGCCTTAACTTGCTGACAGACCAAACACTTCTTCACGAAGTCTGCTACATCCTTCTTCATTCCTCGCCACCAGAACGACCTTCTCAGGTCGTGGTACATCTTGGTACTCCCAGGGTGGGCTAAATATAGCGCACTGTGGGTCTCAGTCATGATCTCCTTGCATAAAGTCCCAACTTTCGGCACGACAATGCGGTCTCTGAACTCCAAGGCTCCATCTGTGCCTCGATAAAAGCCCTCTATGCCTCCGGCGAGAACCTTCGCATGTAAAGTACTAATGAACTGCAGGATTGCTCCCGCCGGATTCTATCTCTCAGCATGGGCTGAACTCGCATCGAGCTAACACTCCTCGAAATCTCCTTAGGAAGTGAGTCGACGACCTTTATCTGCATCCGGGCAAACTCTCTAATAAGCTGGCACTGGTCGGTGATAGAACAAACTGACTCAGCCCTCACCTTTCGGCTTAGGGCGTCTGCTACCACGTTCGCCTTCCCCGGATGGTACTGTAAGGTGCAGTCATAATCCTTCACAAGCTCCAACCACCGCCTCTGGCGCATGTTGAGCCCCTTCTGTGTGAAGATATACTGCAAACTCTGGTGATCGGTAAAGATCTCGCACCGACCACCATACAGATAATGGCGCCCAATCTTGAGTGCATGCACAATCGCTGCCAACTCTAGGTCGTGCGTAGGGTAATTCTGCTCATGTGGCTTCAACTGACGTGAAGCGTACGCGATGACTTGGCCATCTTGCATGATAGTACCCTGCTAGACCGAGGAAACTGCGGACCTCGGTGGGACTTCTGGGCGCTGACCAGTTCCGAACTGCGGCAATCTTCGACGGATCAACCTCTATTCCTCTCTCAGTGATGATGTGTCCTAGAAATGCCACTCGCTTCAACCAAAATTCACACTTGGAGAACTTGGCGTACAACTTTTCTCGCCTAAGAGTCCCGAGAACAACCCTCAGATGCTGCTCATGATCCTCCAAACTCCTGGAGTAGACCAAAATGTCATCAAAGAAGACGATAACAAATCGGTCTAAATACTGATGGAACACCCGATTCATCAAGTCCATGAACACCGTTGGCGCATTACTCAACCTAAACGACATAACCTCGAACTTGTAGTGTCCATATCTCGTCCGGAAAGCAGTCTTGGCCACGTCAGACTCCTTAATCTTCAGCTAATGATAGCCTAAGCGTAAATCGATCTTGGAAAATACGCAAGCTCCTCTCAGATGGTCAAACAAGTCGTCTATCCTAGAGAGCGGATACTTATTCTTCACCGTTAAAAGGTTCAGATCCCGGTAATCGATGCACATTCTCATGGATCCGTCTTTCTTCTTGACGAATAAGACAGGTGCTCCCCAAGGTGAGACGCTCGGTCGGAAGAAACCGAGTTTCAACAATTCCTCCATCTACGTCTTCAGCTCCTGCAACTCCTTTGGTGACATCCTGCACGATGCCTTCGATACCGGTCCTCCTCCTGGAATAGTGCCAATGGTGAACTCCACTTGTCTGCTGGGGGGTCCTCCGGACAATCGATCCGGAAACCCATCTATAACTTGCGCATTCAAGGTATGCCCCTAGAGATGGGATACTTCATTTCTGAGAGCATATAACTCTTGCTCTTCCAAACTCTCCTCAGTGCCAGAAGTCGCTCCACTAATAACTGGAACTGGTTTACAACCACGGCCTCTTCCCGCTTTGCGGGTGGGTTTGGAGCTATGTGGGACGGCATTCTGGAAAGCCATCAACCATTTGACTAGAACAGTATGACCATTAAAAAATAGCCATACCAGACTTAAGGAATATGATATGATTTGCCGAAAACACCTAGCTTGGCTAGAGTTCCGGTTACACTTGCTCTTTTGCGCTTCTGGTCGCAAATAAGTACTTCTGACCTCTAGAAGGGTCAATTAGTACTTAGTGAGTGGCTTAACCCAATCTAAGAAATCGAACATCTTGATGGCCAACTCTACCTCATTTGCTTCTGATAAATCTAGAAAGGAAACTGGTTCCCTTCTATGGCTATGCCGATGATTATACGGCTGAACTCTCTGATGGGTTCGGATTAACGATCACTAAACTCGAAGTGATCATTTCTCTATTGGGTAGCTAACTAGCGACAGAATACTGGTTGTCGATCATAGACGGGAATCTTCCGTCATCTGAAACTAGGCATAGAGAAAAGCGGTGCCAATCTGAATGATTAGTGATCTCGAAAATTTGCTCGAGACCCTGGATTCACTCGACTACTAGGCGAGATCTCATTATACTGCAACTTCTCAGAATTATAGTCACGAAGCTGGGCAACTACAATTGACTAGTCATCTCCTGCTGAGCTCTCTCTCTACGGCGTGCCTTCTGAGTAATAAGCCGCATAACTTAGGCAGAACAAGAGATGAAATTGAATAAGGCTGAAAGGGAACGCTGAATACTGAAAATAGGTACAAATTTCTTGACGAGTTGCTGAAAATAACTCGATAATATAGAGTTTGACTAGAGTTCGAATCTAGAGTTCTGAATTCTGATAGAGGCCATATCTGATACTGCTAGGAGTCTTATACTGGTTTGAGCATCTAAAGTTCAGATTATCTGAATCCTATTGAGCATAGACATAGTACAGTTTGCTTATATAAACTTTGAAAACTTTTTACAGCATGGACTTACCTGGTAGTCGGCGCGGCGTGAATGTGGTGTGGTCGGGTTTTGTAAAATTCCTGTCTTTTAAAACATTCAGAAGCACAAAAGTGCTTTGATACCAGCTGCAACACTCCGCTACTTAGGGCCAATTTTTCGCAAATTCTAACTTTCGGAAACGCTTATAAATTTTTCAAAATCGTTTGCAAACTATCTCGGGATGCTGCTAAAACCTCATTTGCTTTGGAAATCTGTTTTCCTCACCTAGGTCTATCAACTGGTTTAGACTTTAGGAAAATCAGATTTAAATCTTTTATCGAATCTTGCATTTTAACTGGTCCCGTTCGTACTGGCGAACTGGATTAAATTATTTAAGTCTAAAAGTACTGTCATGCAAGTTCGAAATAAAAGCAAGCATAGCGGAAGTCTGAAAATGCGTGGAAATATTAGTTATACAAAACATGATAACAAATGTCCCTGGAACGGCTCGCTGTGCCATCTCCACGACCATAACCACCACAGCTGGACTCACGCTTGCCCGCCGACCCTGCCATCTGAAAATATAAAGTGGGGTGAGTACGGTCCACTCGTACTCCATAAAAACCTATTCTAAAGTAAACAACAATAATAATAATGATATCACAGAACCGGTATATATAAGTAAACTGAAACTCCCGGAATACTATGGCCGGTAACTCCTGGAACACTCTGGCCGGTAACTCCAGGACTCTCTGGCCGGTAACCGTGTGCACACTCTGATGGTATAACTATGGCGAACTGGGCCACCATCAGAACTTAGGGAAGGCAAGCTTGGCCTTAACCCCAAGCGGATAAAACTCATATACATACCTGAACGTGATATCGACTTTTATACTCAATGTATAACCCAGACTGGGTCCCCACCTGATCTGCTTTGAAAATATATAAGTGCGGCTGTGCTGGTAGCTGACTCCTCAAGCCACATAAAAATATAAGCAAACAAATATACTAAGAACTATGTTCGTCATATGCTCAATAATATGCTACGATGCTCTACTCTATCAGATTACTCATCCGGATATAAAGGAATGCTCTATGGGTTCATTAAAATAATTCTAAGTCCGAAAATTAGACTAATGTGCTCAACTGATCTGGTTTGGCTGGAAAAATTACTTAAGTTTCGGAATAAAACTCGGACCGAAATACTCGAACCAACACTGACTCGAACCGCCGGCTAAACTGGCCGGTTCGCTTACTGACTGAACTGGGTCGGGCTGAACTGGACCGGGTTGGACCACCGGTTCACTCTGGACCGGGTGGTCACGGGCTGCTCGGACTGGCCGGGCTCGGTCTTGTGCCGGGCCTGCTGGGGCCCTAGCACGGCGCTAGGCACGAGCTGGGTGCGACCGGCCTCGGTGCTAGGCGCTGCTGGGCGCGGGCGGTGCGGCTGGCACGGGCCCTGGCACGACTGGTGCCACTAGGTACAGCTGGGCACGACCGAGAGTCACTGGGAGTGTTGGTGCGCTGCTGGGCAC
>BKCP01005428.1:482868-529673 GCA_008636005.1 Striga asiatica | reverse complement strand
GGACAGCGCTGCCGGGCGCTGTCGGAGGTGCTCGGGCGCGACTGGCGCTGAGACCTCGCTCGTTGGCACGGACAGGCGCTGCTGGGCGCTGTCGCGTGCACTGGGGGCTGTGGTGCCTCGCGAGCGCTAGGCGCGGGCACTGACAGAGGCACTGCCTGGCCTCTGCAACACGGCACGGTGATGAGGATGTGGTCATCGACCCATCCGAGCCTGAGGACGAAACGCGCAAAAGCCATGGGAAGAAGCGCGCGAGGGCCCAAGACCACCACCGAGACCATACTAAGAGGTCTCGAAGAGGTATGAACAGGAGACTTGGGCCGACGATGAGAGTGAGAAGATCGTGCCGGGAAAAGTGGGCGAGTGGTGCAAGGCATGCGCGAGAGACCGGCACAAGCAACGCACGCGCGCTAAGACAGAAGGTGCACGAGGGGCGGATGAAGGGTGGATAGCGTGCACATGGGGCGGCAGCGATGAGGCGGACGCACGAATGAAGTGGGGTGTTGCGATGGGCTCGACGAGCGGGTGCGAGCAAGGCGCGATGACGGGAGTCACGCGCACGGCGCTGGACAAGTACGGGCTAAGGGCTGGGCCAGCGGGCGTGAGCAGAACGCGTGCGGGTAACGCAAGGCGACGCAAGGCGGGTAACGCGTGCGATCGCGCGTCCTCACTTGGGGCGCAAGGCGGCTAACGCTGCGTGGGACGCGGGAAAAGGCCGAGACCTCGGAGGGCAAGGACTAGCCGTGACGGCTAGGGTTGAAGCGGGCGCTACGTGAGGACGCGCAATCCTTCTAGAAGGGCTAGGGCCGATTATCACTAGCATAATAGGAATCATAGTTTGGTTAGGAGATTGGATAAAAGGCATGTGCCTAAGTAGTTTTGGTAACTGTAATGCCCCATTTATCTATGGTATATTTGAAGTATTGTTATTATTATTATTATTATTGTTATTATTATTATTATTATTATTATTATTATTATTATTATTATTATTATTATTATTGTGATATTACTAATTATTGCTTGCCAATTTGAATGTCTAATTGTCAATTAATTGCAAATTGTATATTTTGATTTATAATATTAGTGTTTTAAAAATAATGTACGTATTTAATTTATATTGTCCGGAGTTTTGTTTAGTTGTCGTGCGATCGATTTGAATTGTCGAAATTAGTAATCGGAGAACCCGAGCCCGAGAACTGGATTTATTTTCGTGTGATTGAATTGGGCCCAAGAGCCGAATTTATTAATCGTGCGATTTAATCAAACCCGAGAATATTCGCGTGAACAAAAACCGAGCCCGTGAGCCTATTCATTGTCACGAACCGGCCCAATAACCCAAAAATTCGGTTCTCCTGCAGATTTCACGAGCGTGTCTTTATTTCGTGTAAAAAAAACCCTATGCTTCTCTCTCGTCAACAAGAACGCGCAGCTTTTTTCTCAAATCTGATCTCTTTTATCTTTTCTTTCTCTCGTCGCATACCGAACGCCTGCAACTCATCTCCCTCAACTTTCTCTCTCAAAATTTCTGAACGCCGTCACCCTCTCCCTTTTCGTTTTCTTTCATCGCGCTCGCTCAGAATCCCGCCGCCTGCAACCCTTCCCGCGTCACCTCCTCCGGCAAACCCTCTTCCATCTCCTTCATCGTTAGCACCGTCCCTGTTCGTGAAGAGGCTCCGACACCTTCTCCTCCCTTCCTGGCGAACCCCTGATGCGGAGTTCTCCTCTACCTGCAAGTTTCTCCCCGACGACGAGCCTGCTCATCCTCTGCCTGCGAGCCCGTCCTCCGCCGCTCACAACCACCACGAGCAGGCCTTTCCTCCGGCGAGTTCCCACCAGTCGCGGCACCTTCTGACCACCGTTGCTCCGCCACTCAGGCCGTTTCGGTGCCACCTCGAGTCACTGTTCGCCGTCGAGCCCGTCGTCCCGTCAATCCGTTCGAACCGTTCTCGCGTTTCCCGAGAACGATATCGAGCTTCGACCACTTTGCTATTTATTTTTGTGTTCGTTGATGTGTTAATCGTGCCTTACGAATTTATATGCTCTTTGATGTCATGTGTATTGAATATAAAGATATATAATTGATGTTATTTATTATTGTCGTGATTTTATGTGAATTTCGTCGATTCGTGCGAATTGAACGAGAACTTGTTAAAAGTGTTAAGTTGCTGTAGATTTAGGGACTTAGGATATTCATGAACACAATGGTGTTGGCCTTGTGTCGTTTGAACTTGTAAATTTAAAGTTATGAATTTTCGAAGTTCGTAATTGCTGTTTTGAATGTAAAATTTACCATAAATCGAGTATTGATCTAATTGCATTGAAATTTTAAGTGAAACTGCTTCTGATAAGTTTGTAACTTGTGTAAAAATTTTATAATTTTTGTCGTCCTGTAGCTATTTTTAATAATTAAAGTGTTTTCTGAGCAGATTCTTGTTAAATGCATAATAAATTGGTCCGTACTTCAAATGTGCTGAAATTTAAATATGATGTGCCCTTATAATGTTTTTGCGTCGCGTAAAATATTTGGAATTTTTGGACTGAGTTTGATAGGGTAAATAATTTATTTGGGTAATCTGTTGAATGTGGTTTTAATTATGAAAAATCGTTCAGTTGCTGAAAAATTCTGATTTTTGGTTTATGTGCTTATTTTGTGTTGATTTTCATTCTATTAAAAGATGGGAAGTTTTGGTGTTAATTTTGGTTCGATTTTAATTAAATTCGAAAACAGCAGAAACTTGTTTGAATTTTTAAAATTCGTGTATTCAATGTCAATTGCTGGAATTTTTACCTGATGATATTCACATGCTGAAATATATGGTGTTAAAATTTCAAGTCGTGATTCATTCATTTGGTATGGATATGAATTTATGTTTTGTTTTTGCTGTTTACTTCTATGTATTTTATAAAATTGTGTATAACGAGTTTGAAGCTGAAACTTGGTAATTTTCCAAAGTACTGGAAGGTGAATTTTGTGTAAAATTTTCAGAAGTTAAATCTTTGGTTTGATGGACCTTCTAATACAAGTATGAATATTGACAATTGTTTTCAATAATGATTTTTGGTTAAGTGTTGATGACCAAGTTTGTTATGTGTTTACTTGTGGCTTGTTTAAAAGTCTTTTAATTTGTGTGATCTTCAATATGTGGTTTAATCGAGTCTAAGTCCTAGAGTTCCCATATCCACAGAACTTCACGAACCACTTAGTCGAATCAAGTTCGACTAAGTCAAATTTGTGATTTCTACTTAGGTCTAGACTAAAGTGTTGACTTTAGTATTTGGACTTAATGTAGGTGTCTAGAGGTGTTGACCTCGCCTCATTTCAAGATTCGTGATTTTGAACTGTTGCTGCAACCAGGTGGGTACATTTGTGATGTATTCCATATTTATCGCACTTATTATTTCGTGTAATGTTTCTTTTGAAAATTTTTGTATGCATGAGAACTCTAGTCTAAGTGTCCCGAACGATAGTACCTTTGATGAATGCGAAAGCAGTAGGAGGTCGCCTGCCCGTTGTATCCGGGAGGGACGCCCCATGTCGTCGTATAAGGAAGGGGAAAAACATCTCTGCTGTCTCCTGGAAAGGATCCTACGAACCGTTGTACCCGGGGGTGGGAAGGTTTCCAGTTACAGCCATGTCGTTGTATCTGGAAGGTTGTTGTATGTACATAGGAGGTTTGCGATAGGGCCGGGTAGGGGGTTTAGGCTATTAATTCTATGAATACCGATACTGATACTGTTTACTGTGATACTGTTTTTAAAATATTTATATGGGATAACTGTGCGATAATGGTGAGCTAGTTGGTTGCTCACCCCTATAGTTTTCCTTGTTGTGTTTCTCTTCTTTTGTTCTAGGTTGAGACGAGCTGGAGGCGGTGGCGTAGGACAAGCGAGATGGTGGTCAATTTCTCGCAGCTGGAGGAGAAGCTCAAAGCTGATTGTGGTTGAGACCCGTAGGGAGGTAGATGACATCAATGAGCTGATTCTGATTGTGAGAGAGTATTTTATAGGTTTGTAGATGGTACTCAAGAGGAGGGAATTAAAGGACAATCCTGGACTTACTTTACACACTGCAAGCTTCCACACACAAGGCTTGCATAAGTGAATGCAGTGACGCTCCCAAACCAACATTTGGTGGGTCCGGCGTGAAGCTCCTGCTCACCTACCTCTTCGTTGCATTTCTCAGATTGTCTACGAAGGAGCGCAAGTTAGTCGAGCAGAGTCTGCAGCTGGTAGAGGAGGGATTTCACCCACTTTCAAAAAAGGATGAGAGTTGCCAACCACAAGGATCTTATTTCCCAACTCCCTTCCGAAAGTGACTCCATGAAATGGCAGCCAAAGTTAGGTAAAGAGGTTTCTTTGGCTGGTATACGAGTGGGAACAGATTTGAAGTCGGCTACCGATAGGTGGCTTTTAGTCTTCCTCTTCGATGTGCTCATTGATTCAAAAAATCACACAAACAATACATAATTTAGAACTAATCCCGAAGCGAAGCAAAGTGAAGTCACTCAACCGGATCGATGCAATTGAGTGCGACGAAGAGGTTGAATACTGCTAAAGACCAAGCGTTGGCTACCGCCTTGACTGAACCAGCACCGGGAATTTCATCCAAAAGCAGCATACCTATCAGCCGATCTTTGACATCGTACATCACCACAGCACACTTCGTTCTTTCACTCCCTTCTCTGATGTTCACCTCATAACGATTTGAGACGTCTGTGACGCCCTTTTGGTACAAGACCGGTGCTGCAAGGAGATGGAATCGAACCACCACTTTCAGGCGGAGCGTTAAGCTTCAAAGTTAAGAAAGAACTACTGAGCCGCTAGGCTTTTAGTCCAGTGCCGGCCTCGCCACCCCAATCATTAAGGGTGACTAACGAGTCCATGTTCCATCGAAATTCCCATACGTCATCCTTTTCAATAGCACCTAGAAGGGATTAATCAGGCCTTCCTGGTTTTAAGGTGCTTTAAAGTGCAAAGCCTGAGCACGACGGCTAATTTCGTTGGTAGGCTGCTGGAGACAAACCCGAGTGTGGAGAGTTAAGCAAAGACGGCCCGCCAGGTACAAATGGACAAAATTGATAATTATTACAGTATGATATTTTATTGTGCAATACTTATAGAGTAATGTGCAATATTTTATACAGTAATGTGCAATTGTATTTTTTTTTTCTTTGGCACAGGGATACATCTATCATCGAGTATTCTATGCTCGTGTTTGAATATTTCAAGGTGGCAATCATTTTTATGGGCATGCTCGACAATTGAATTTGCATGTGCGAAAAATATACCATTGATCATCAGATTGTAAATGTTTAGTAGAAGATTTGTTTTTTTGGGGCGTCGGTGCATTGTTGTATTTGGCCACATAGCCTCTCATTTTTTTATTTCAACGTGATGTGTATTTTGGATTATGAACATTCATTTTTTCTGCAATACCCCAATTCTGTATTAATAAAAATGACAGTTTTTAGTTCCAAGTTGAACGATTTCTTTTTATTAATACTGCTCGTCTTGAGTTTAGAGCCCAGTTATCAGCTATTCAATCTCAGTTATTAATTCCGATCCATTTATTTTAGTAATGGATTTCATTCAGTCGGAATTAATTATTTCAGTTGACGAATAATCGAAACCGAGTATGTTTCGATAAATCGTCCAAGTCAAGCCGTGTCCGGAATCGAGTCGTTCAGTCACGAGTATCGCGCCTAGCCAATTCTCGAGCCTTAGTAGTTCGAGTCTTGTTCGAGCCCTAGCCGTGCTCATAGCCTTACTTAGAATATTTTTTTCTAAGTATGAGTCGATCATTCTATCAAGCCTCGGTCAAGTCACTCGGTCGAGAGGAACCACACACCGAGCTCGTGCCATGGTTCGAGTCCCCGCGCCTCACCGAGTGCAAGTGCCCAAGTCATGGTTAGTAGTGTGGCATATTTTTCTAAGTGTTTTGGTTCCCTAGACGAACCACGAGTTCAGCTCTTAGAGTACTTCATCTCTCGGCCAAGGACCACGTGCACCAAGTCCAAGCCTCGCGCCTTAGTGCCGCGGGTGTGTGTGTATGTGTGCCTTGAGTCGCGCCGAGTAGGCCTTAGCTATGGCCGGGCATTCTCGAGATTTTTCTAAGTATTTTTCCTCCTTTGGTTCAGCCATTATTCAGCCCCAGATGTGCTATGGTCTTGGCCCAAGTATTTTTCTGGCGCGCAGCCCAGGCCAGCAGTTCTCGCGCCCAGGCTCCGTGCCGCGTGCAGCCCAGACAGCGCCCAGGGCCCAACAATGCCCAGGGCCCAGCAGCGCCCAGGCCCAGCGCTGGCAGCGTACCAGCCCACTTCTTGAGCCCAAATCCATAAATTCCGGCCCACTTCCCTGATGACCCAAAAGTGGTGAGTAATCAGGATATAATAAGGGTCTAATTGAGCTTAAGTGGCCCTAATGAAGTTTAAGCCTAAGTCAAAGCAAGTGAGATGTGAGGCATGTGCATGGAATATTATATTACCTTGTGTCATGCCTTGTCCCCCACTACCTCTCATGCACAACCAGAATCAGATGCTCTACCATTTGGCTGTCTTGATCAGTCCAAAATGTCCACAAAATCTGTGCAAGTCAGCTCACGGGGACCAAGGCCAAGTCCACCCAAAAATCTCCATCTCCCCATGCGCATGTGTGGAGCTTTTGTCCCCATTTTTGCCTCTTGTTTGCTCCGCCCACAAGACCCTTATAAGGGACACTCCTCAGCATTTATGTGACTCTTGGACACATTCTACACTTAGCAATATTGAGAGAAACTTAGCAAAACCGAGGGCATTGTTGCTAGCCAACACGAGCCGCGCGAGAAAGAAGGGGAGAGGTTCCTCGAGCCTTACACCACTCCAGCCTTACACACTCGTGGTCTATCATTACCTGAGTGTTTGGTGGATTTTTGTAAGACCTTGGAAGCCCTCAATCGCAGCCTTAAGCCACAAAGTCGGGCCTAGCAACCTCGAGCCGCGAGTGAGCCCTAGTGGAGGCCATTAGCTCCATTCCGAACTTTGAGCAAGGTAAGCTCACACTCCTCATTTTTCCCAGCATATACATGACATTTTAAGATTTATCATGTATAAAAATGAGGCCATGCACGTGAGAATAAGAAGATTTAGATTTTTGAAGATTTAAGCCCTAATTTCGTAAGTTATTGTACATGCAAGATATGGCCGAGTTTGATAGCTTAAAAATCATCAAAAATCATGAGTATGACATGGTTAACAGATTAGCATGCTTTAAGTTCATTTGTTCGGTCAAATTGTTAAGTGAAATCGAGCCATTTTCACCTCCGAACCCAAGTCTATGTGCATGCATGTTATAGCCAACGTCCTAGCCTCATTAGCTATGATTTTTGATGTATATTATTCTGCTTTAAGTCATTTTGCATGTTAAGCATGTTCATTTTTGTGCCCTAGTGTGGCCTCGTGCCGAATCGGCCCTATAAGCCCATCCAAATATTCATATTTGTATATATTATAATATATATGTATATACTATATATACAAAATTAATCTAAGTACTTAAATTTTATATTTTAAGCACCAAATTAAATTGGTGAAATTCTCAGTACAAAAGGTTCATTCAAAACTTAATCCTAAGTCAACATTTTTATAAATCTCGATATTGGAGAATAAGAATATAATTTGCGCAAAAATTAACGCGATCGCCTAGCGGCAGAATGGTATTGAAGGCGGCCTTGAGGGTTTGAAACGCCCACACCCGGGTTATATTCCCTTCAAGTGCGAACCTTCAACTATTTTTTTATGTGTAAAACGTATTCTCAGAAAAATACGTTTTACAATCAATTAAATATAAAACGTATTCTGGAAATATGTTTTCTGTTTAATTTTTTTTTAATAAAACGTATTATAAGAATACGTTTTAAACTGGAAGTTAAAAAAATAAAAACTAGTTTTTTCCATTCTTTAACTAAAAAAAACATGTTTTAAATGTTCAAAACAACCAACTAAACCAAAATTACACTAAAAAATCAACCAATCTACCCTAAATATCATCCAAACTAATCCAAATAAATCATTCAAACAAATTCAAATAAAATAAATCATCCAAACAAATCAAAATAAACAATCCAAACAAATCCAAATGAACCATCCAAACAAATCAAAATAAATACTAACAAATCTAGTTTCCCCACACATCACGAAGTCTAGACCTATTAGTGCGAGGATGTGAGGACGGACACTCATCCACAACATGATCTGGATCACCGCATCTAGTACGTTGTCCTCTATCATTTCTGTAGCATTCCCGACGATCCATTTACATGTGATAGCGTCTCGTTTGCACGCGACCGGGTCCAGGCTTCAAGATGATCCTCTCCCACTATGGTATCAAATTCCATCCGACCGGCGCCCATGTATCCGAACTACCAATCGGAGCAAAACTCCAATTAGTAAATTGAGCTAGCCAGGTCTCCGTCCAAAAGTGCTCATCGTACAACAACTTTGGGTCATCCCCAATAAAACGACAGATGGTTATTTCATGAGAGCATGGTTTCCTATGTGTCTGCCACTTCCGACAACTACAATGTTTTTTGTGGTAATCAACCTTATACTTTGAAGTGAAACAGATTTCACTCGGGCTCCTTCAACTCACACGGCCACCGGACCTGCAAGAACCCAACGCCGGGAGGGGTCCCGGCGTCGGGCCTCCGACGCTCAAGTCAGTATCAGTCCACATCCCAAGAGTATAATTATGAATGTAGAGAGAGTGAGAGAATGAGATACCTTAGCCCCCTTTTATAGGGAGAGTGTACCTTATGGCCCAAGTTGGGCTTGTCCAATAGCATCATGCCACGTGTCCTGTGTAGGCTTATTTCTTCAATATATTTCCTTTTTATCCATTAAACTGGGTCTAGTATAATATCCTATATCATCTAGTCACCCCCACTCTGGTCGAGTAAACATGACTCGATCCTAGAGTGAAATTCCTCTTCGGGCCGTTTCTGACAACCTGCCACTGAGGTTATAATTTGAATAAATCATCGACCACCAAATAGTCACCAAACCTCCAAATGAGCATCGGGACCCCAAATGAACACTGAATGACCACTAAGGTCGAAAACTGAGAGACCTGCCTCTGAGGTCGAACACCGAAAGACATACCACTAAGGTCGAAAATCGAACGATCTACCACTGAGGTCGAGAACTGAATAACCTGCCTTTAAGATCGAACACCTCATGAGCACTGAGGTCGAAAACCGAGTGACCCGTCACTGGGGTCGAACACCAAAAGCTGAATGACCACCGAGGTCAAAAATCGAGTGACCAACTACTGGGGTCGAACACCAAAAGTCGAACGACCACTGAGGTCGAAAACCAAATGACCCGCCACTGGGGTCGAACTCCAAAGGCCGAACGACCACCGAGGTCGAAAATCGAGTGACCCACCATTGGGGTCGAATACAAAAAACCGATCGACCACTGAGGTCGAAAAACGGGTGACCCTCCACTGGAGTCGAACCTTGATTCCTAGGGCAGATCTCTATGCTTCTCATTTGGCAATGTCGACTCTCCTTTGCTATCTCCCGATCTACTTACTTTGGTAGATTTCCTCGATCAATCCCCTAGGTCTTGAATTAGAAAATTTGAACTAACGTCTATTGTTTCTCGACCACCATGTTCGAGCTCTCTTCATTCAAAGATAAACCTTTTCTACCACCTCATCCTACCATCGCTCCCTGAGTTCAAAATTTTAAATTCAACCCTGCTGTTTATCCTCTCGAAAACCGAATGTCCTGACACCACACCGAAGTCAAAAGCCGAATTCGAGAAAACCAAAATCAGGTAAAAACCATTAACCTGCCACCGAGGTCCTCGAATAATCTTCACGAAAATGGAAGGAAGTGTTGAATGACTCAAATCGGCAACACACGGCTCAAGAAAGGGAAGATGACGGCTCGTTTAACGGAAACAAAGGTGTTGCGCAATGACTAAGCTCGCTGCTGGGGGTGCTCCAACGCAAAGGAGGCGCTCGTCGAGTTGGTGGGCTCGCCGGAAGATCTCGCGTGGACAGGTGGTGTCGCCAGAAAAATCCTCGCGGGGCAGCTGGCATGACGGGAAGTGAGCAGAGACTCACGGTGAAGTTCTCGTCGCGAAGGTGATGCACGGAAGAGCAGACTCGCCGATCATTGCAGCGGCGGCTCCTTGCAGATCGCGAACAGAGGAGTCAAGACGAGTCTGAGGTCGCGGCGCGGCGAGGTGGTTGGCCGCGGCGTGACGAGTATCTATTCGCGGCGTGGTGAATCTGCAGGCGGGGTCGTCGGGCTTCTACTGGGATGTTGCTGCGCGAAGATGAAGTCGCCGGAGATGGTCGTCGGACTTGGGCTGGTCGTGACGGAGGAAGGCTCGCGAGGGCGGCGGTCGGTTTCCCTCTTAAAGAAACGGACTTGGTCAGTGTTTGTTGGTTTATGGGTATTAGAGTTTTGGAGGATTATTTGATTGGGAATATTTATTTTGGTTTTTTAGTTGGAGTAAAAAAATGAGTTTTAAATTTAGAATGGTAAAAGAATAATTGAATTTTTTGGGTGTTGGATTAGACATTATGTGTTATTGTAATTGGGAAGAATTGAAAGTGTTTTTTTGCAACAGGTATAAATGGCGTATTGCGGTTCATACCTTGTTAATTTGTACTGGCACTTTGCGAAGGAAATGTTAAGTAATTTTGTTTTATTTAAAGATCATCCGGATGGTTCATTCGTTATTCCGGAGAAGATATCATATGAACAATTGGTATAAATGATTAATGAAAATTTTCGGCTTGGAGAAGGTTGGACAATTGAGGAGATTACTTTAATGGTTAGCCAACCCGATAGTTCGTGGAATGCCGCAAGACTCAATAACGATACTGTTCTTTAGTGGATTTATTATTTTCCTCCTATGCCCATTGTGTATTTTCATTTATCGTTGGAGGCAATTACACCGGTTACACAGGTTGAGGATGTTACACCTTGTTACGGGGGAGTGGTTGATGTTGAGGATACGTCGACTTCGCATCTACGTAATTTTGGAGAAGGGACAAGCTCAACAATGAGAGAATGGGAAATAATAACGGGGAAGAAAGCGATGAAGATTTCATTCCTGGTGAAGATGATTTTACAGATGAGACCTCCGAAAGAGAATCAGACAGATCGATAAATGTGGAGAGTGAACCTGAATTGATTGAAGAAAAACACCCTTTTCCTAGTGGTGGTCGCCACATATATCGCGAGATGGGTGAATGGTAGACGTCGAAGATAGATGAGAACGAGTTTGCTCTTCCAGTTTGGAATGGGTACATCGAGACTATAGGTCTGGTACAATTTTTAGAAGCAAGAAAGAAGCAAAATCGGGTATATTGGCTTGGAACGTTGATAGGTTGAGGGCGGTTTGGACGAAAGTTTCGAACAAAAAGTCATTCAAAGTGGTCTGCAGATCTAATGAAGATGAACCTTGTGTGTGGAAGGCTCGGGTGACTAAGTGCAAACGGGTTCATGAAATGTGGGAATTAACTTAATGGACTGATAGACACACTTGTATGCAACAGGTCGAGAAAAATGACCATAGAAATGTAACTGCCGAATGATTTCAAATCTTGTAACTAATAAGATTGAAAAGAAATTGGACTACAGTTAGCATGATCCAGGCAGATGTGATACAGTGTTGGAAAGTCGATGTCAGCTATAAGAAGACATGGCACGAAAGGAAAAAGCCATCGATAGTGTGTATGGCAGTTAGGAATCGAACTTCGCAGAACTCCCTCAGTAAGAAAAAATTAATTACAAATATATGTGTTGTTTGTCACTATGTTTATCTATTTATGATTACGTTTTGCAATGTGCAGGTTCTTTGTCGCGCTTCAAAGAGCGAATCCCACCACAGTTGTACAGTGGGAATGGCAGGGTGGGGAAATGACGCGATTTGTATTCTGGGCGTTTGGTCTCGCCATTCAAACCTTCCAGAGATGCCCGCTGGTTATTAGCATCGATGACACACATTTGCGTGGATCGTACAAGGAAAAATTGCTTGTGGCCATAGCACAGACTGCGAACAAGTGATTGTCGATGAAGAAAGCAAGGATAGTTGGTCATTTTTCTATGCAAATTGCGGCTATATGTTGTCTTTGAGAGACAGATCTGCGTTCTTTCCGACAGGGATAACGGCATACTCAGTGCCATTGAATCCTTGGAATATCACCGGATTTGCCTTCGACACCTTTGAAGCAACGTGGTTACTAAGTTGAGGAGTAAGAAAATCCAGAATTGGTGTTGGGATTTGGGTTCGCAGTTGTCGAAGCGAAAGTTTCAGCAGATAAACGAGCGACTCAATGAATTTAATCTCGAAGCACACAATTACCTTTTCCAAATTCCTTTGAACAAGTAGACCCTGTTTCGAGATGAAGGACGTAGATGGGGCACATTGACAACCAATATGTCGGAGAGTTACAATAACGTCTTGAAAGGGGTTAGGTTCCTGCCGTGCAGAGCTTTAGTACACGCCACATTTCACAAAACTTTGGTTTTGTTTAAACAGAAACAAAACAAGTCCAAGAAATGCAGGAGTCCCATTGTTAGGGAGCACTATGCCGCCTTTTTACAATTGGAGCAGACTGCCGCAACTCATAATGTGCAATGTATGGACGCCGACATTCATATACAAGGTGATAACCGGTCTACGGGCTAGTTGAATATGGCAAAACAAGTAAGTTTATGGTCTTTTTTTTTGTCAATTCATATTTTTTATTTTTTATATATATAAATCACTGGGGAAATACAGGTATGATATAAGATATTATAATAGATCGGGTTTAATGGATGAAAAAAGAATATATTGAAGAAATAAGCCTACACATGGCCAGAACACGTGTCATGATGCTATTGGACAAGCCCAACTTGGGCCATAAGGTACACTCCCCCTATAAAAGGGGGCTAAGGTATTTCATTCTCTCAATCTCTCTACATTCATAATTATACTCTTGGGATTTGGAGTGATACTGACTTGAGCGACGGTGGCCCGATGCCGGGACCCTTCCCGGCGTTGGGTCTTGCAGGTCCGGTGACCGTCCGAGATGAAGGAGCCCGAGTGAAATCTATTTCACTTAATTGGCGCCATCTGTGGGACCCGTTCAAGAAGCCTAACGGAGTTCCGACCAAAAAAATTCTAAAATTTTCCAGCAAGCTCCTTCACCTCCACCGGCCGCCGCCGCCACCGCCACCGCCGCCGCCGGCCGCCGGAAAATGTGCTCCGATCGGAAAATTGTTGGTGTCATCGAGTAGATCTCTTCGAGGTGAATCTCCCCTTAAAATATCATGCGAAAATTTTAACGGGAAGGCCGTCAATTTTGCGGTCAAAGTTTCCAAATCTAGCAAAAATTTGGTTAAAAATCGGAGATTCAAATGCATTTTCCCGACGATCCGTGAAGGCTATGAAAAATCCGGGAGCACCACTGGAATCCTCTCGTCGAGACGACTTTCCAGGCTATCACCTCCGCCGACACCTCCGTCGACCGCCGCCTGCCGCCCCCATCGCCACCGTCGGCAGCCCCCCAAAGTTGTCCGATCTGAAAAATATTTACATCATCACGAAGCTCTTCTCGTGCTCGTTCTACCCTTAAAATTTCATCCAAAAATTCCACCCTGAAGACCGTTGATTTTTCGGTCAAAATTTTTGGATCTAGAGTGTTTTTTTTCAAAACCCGGTCACCTTCTCCATTTTCCAGTCGATTTCCGTCGAAAAACTTCAATCCGACAATACCATCGGAATCTCCTCGTCGTGGCGCATCCACGGCCGATCAGATTCGCCGGAGCCGGCAACATTTTTACCGGCGAAGCCGCAACCATTGTATTCCCTGCCCGCAGCTCACTGCACATGGTGGTGGTTTGCGCAACCCAGTCCACGCTTGTCGGCCCAACGAGGAGGCTCATCGATCGGGCCCAGGTGTTTAATTCCAAAAGCCTGCGCCCACATCACCATTGAGGCCCAGCGCACGGCCCAAAGGAAAGCCCAAGGAGAATGGCCCATATGGAGATCTAACAGCCCAGCGCGCGGGCCGCGCTCAGCCAGCACGGACCGCCTTCTCTCACAACTTGGCCCACGTCCTGGCCCACGAGAGCCCGCACTCCAGCCCTCCTTCTCTCCAGTTACCAGCCTAGATGTCCCTCTATACGGCCCACCACCAAGGCTCGATTCGCATGTGCGCGGCTCAGCAAGCAAAGGAGCGGCCCAGCGCGCAGAATAGCCCAGAACGTGGCAAATCGTGGCCCAACAACCTAGGAGTGGACCATTTCGTGTCTAAGGTAGCCCAGAATGGTACCAACTTGGTTCAACAGCTTCATTTTGTGCTCAAGACTAATTCGGGATTATTCAACGCGAACGATAAGGTAATTTGAGATAGCATTCTCATGATGAAGGTATGGAGTTGATTTAAATTTTGAGCTTGAGGATTTTTAAATTTGTGAAAATTAGAGAAAATACTTGATTTATTCGGTGGAGAATTTGTGGAATTTATTCGTGGAGAATTTATTTGATTTATTCGTGGAGATATTTGATTTGTTCGAGGAGGTATTATTTGATTTGTTCATGGAGATATTTAATTTGTTCGTGGAGAATATTTGATATATTCGGGGAAATTATTTTATTTATTCGTGGAATTATTTGATTGGTTCAGGGAGATATTTGATTTGTTCGAGGAGATATTATTTAATTTGTTTGAAAAGATATTATTTGGTTTATTCGTGGAGAATTATTTGATATATGTGTGGAGAATATTTGATATATTCGGGGAGATTATTTGATATATTCGTGGAAATTATTTGATATATTCGTGGAGAATATTCGATTTATTCGAGAAGATTATTTGAATTATCCATGGAGATATTTTTTGATTTGTTCGAGGAGATATTATTTTGTTTATTCATGGAGATATATGATTTGTTTGTGAAATTATTTGGTGTATTTGCGGAGAAATTATATGTTATTCGTTACACTTGGAGAGGGAAGCAATATTTTGCGTAGCGCTAATTTAACGTGGTTGTTTGAAAAAAGTGCGGGTCGTGATTTCTAGTTGTGGATATTTCGTGATAATGGTTGGCGTGTATTTGGTGCATTTATCAATTTTTATAGGTGGGCTCGACGAGATTGATTAACATTATATGATTTGATATCTTGATATGTTCGCAGCCTCTCATTTGGATTTTCATGTGAAAGTGTGGAATTTTGCTTGAATTGTCGACTCATAGTTTTTTAAGCATGTCATTGCTCGAGCATGTCTTAAATCGAGGAGATGGTAATATTTGTATTTATTCTCTTGTTTTTTCTTGCGTGGAGCATTGCAAAATGGAGGACGTGAATATAATGTGGATAATGATATCTTTTTGAATTCTTGTCGAGGAAACAACAAAATAACCAGAGTCTTGACAAGCTATGGTGGACGAGTTTGTGGCATTTTGAGGACAAAATGGGCGAGCATGAAGCCATCGAAGCAGGGTGATAATGAGGGACGAGTCCGGATCGTGTCGATCGCCGCTGGCAATTTCAAAGGCATAAATCATTCTCTTTTGGAGAGGTAGGATAATTGGGAGTGGTATTCTCAACCTTCAGGTATAAAATTAATCTCAACTCTCATCGGCGGTCAAGTTCAACCAACACGATTTGTTGACACACGGAATCTCTTAACATTCTTTTTTGGAAAAATGTTCATTGTTTGACTATTTTTGACGAAATGTTACCGAAATTGTGGTGTATGTGGATATGTCTAGAATTATTATTTGGGTGACTAACAAAATGCAGGAAATGAGGTGTACATGGAGCCTCGAACAAAATCTGGCATGACTAAGGCCTTTGAGCTGGCCAGTCTTGAGTCGTCATTGTTGCAGCAAAATATATTTTTACCGAGTACCGAACCGAAAGATTCGTTTCCCGGGTCGATCACTCAAGGATGGTGGTTCGGAATCTAGGAATGGTGTTGATAACACACAAAAGAAAAATAAAATCCTAAACACTCTAATCAAGATAGTGATTTTTACTTATCAACTACGAAAGAGAATTCAAACACTGCAAAATCGAACTAAAAAGCAAAGACTAAGATCAAATAATGATAAGAAGCTAAGAAGTTGGGGATGATGATTTTCAAAGCAATGAAAATATCAAGCTAAGATCATTCGGTTGGATGATTCGAACAACCTAACGTCTAAAGATTAATCCTCAATAACTCTTCATAACAAAAGGGTATCATAAACGGTAAATCACGCAAATCACACAACACATAGACAATACATTTCCGAACAAGTCTATTTCATACGAGTCTAGATCGATAAACTCCTCCCCTTTCGGTTCTAAGAGTTGATTAATTATCCTAGACGATTGTTAATCTACTAGTTTGTTGGATTTAAACACATCACACAAGAATGAATCATATTCAACTGGAAATCAATTGCAAATCGAAGTGTCACTCTCTGATAATATTCAACATTCAATGAGCGAGAATTATAAACCCTAGTTAAACATAACTCGCATAAATTGAATGATCAACAAGCATGAAATCACAATTAAATTCTAAACATCATCATCATCCCCTATCCCTAGCGAAACGAATTAGCTACTCATATGGAATTCAAAATCAACAATCTCAACAATCAAAGCCATCATATTCATGGATTGGATGAAAGAGAAACTTACGATTAATAGAAATCCAATATTCGAATCCAATGACAAAGCTAAATCCGAAAAAGTAAAGAGAGAATTGAGCAAAAAGAACGATATAAATCTGAGTTTTTAGAGAAAAAGAAAGTGAAAAAAGAATATTGGAGATTGTTCCCACGAGTCTAAGGATCAGTTTGATATATAGTGCGCGAAAAACGGAGCTAAAACAAGTAAAAACGAGCAAAAATAAAAACAGGGTCGGCCCAATTGCGACTCGCGAGTCACCTGGGTCGCTGGGGCTGTGCGTCTCTGTTTCCTTCACGAGGCGCGACATGGTGGTCGCGAGGCGCGAGATGCTGGGCGCTGGGGGTGCGCGCGCTGGGCGTGGGTCTAGTCGCGGGTCGTGGGCACAGTAGCGGCTCGCGACTTGGACTGCAATGCGCCTCTTCACGTTTTGGCCTCGTTTGAGCTTGTTCGAACTCGAAATTGAGCGCCGTTTTTTCCTACGCGTCGCCAACGAACCCCTCTATTCAACTATGCTCTCGAAACGAATTTTTCCCTAAGAGAAAATTCTCCCGAAGCTCTCGACCTACACACCAAAAACGACAAAACACAAAAGAAAACCGGAAAAACAAACGAAAAACACCTAAAGACTCAAAATAAAGAAAAACACATAATAAAACGCGAAACGGACTAAAAACTAAAGAAATGACCTAAAAAGGGAGAAAAATAAAGATAAAATAAATACGAAAAACGCAATAAAAATGGGACAAACAACTACCCCACACTTAAACCTTTGTTCGTCCCGAACAAAAAGAAAAGAAAAGAAAAGACACAAAACTAAAAACCAAGCATGGACAACAGTCATTAACAAGATAGCTTCAACATGTTCAACTTCAACAACGAGCATTCAAATGGCACATACGAACATTACACAACTACATGCTTGATCTCTATACTTCGACTTGGCGTTCTCTCAAGTATGGGAATATATATGTGTGCCTCACTCGAATTCTTATACAGATAAAGATAGGTGCCCTCAAATTGGTCGATAACAAGTTCAATCATATGCTTGCCCATTGTCTAACTTCTACTCTAAACCAATCAAAATCGAAACTAGTGCATTAAAAGGTCTTTCAAGGTTGTAACGTAGGCTCACTGGTTAGGTAGGATAAATATAGGCTAAGTGGCTCGAATTCATTACAAAACTCAAACACCTTACCCCAAGAATGGTACACTCAGCCAGTTGCTCAAACAAACCAGATCCTCCCCCACACTTCTTCTAAAAGCACACGTTTCACCCATTTTATTTCTTCTTTTTTTCTTTTCTGTTTGTTTTCAATTTTTTTTTTTTGAGAACCTTATTGGATATTTTATAATCCATTCGGCTTCTTTTTTTTTTCTTTTTTTTTTCTTTCGATTATTTTTTTTAATTGAAAAACATAAAAACAGCTCCAACAAACAACTCCAACCATCATCCCCTCCAATTCTTAACCCGCAACTCCAACAACACCATCAGCACAAGGTTATCAACAAAAATCAAATAAGGCTCGAAAAGGGGAGACTAGGGAATAATTTGTAGAGAAAGAAAAGGATAGAATACAATAAACGCCTTAATCATATACACAGTTCACAATTCTAATCAATTTATTTCAATGCAGACTCAGGTAAAGTTCTAATCAAACAAGAGCAGGACCAATGTATCTCAAAAAACAAATAAGGCTTAAACCTCACTAGGTAGATATATGAATGTCAATCAAAGTAATCAACCAAGCATTTCATTATGCTATGCTGCATATGACCAACATCACAACTCATCGAATTCATCAAACAAGTCTTAACTAATCTTGAAATTTCCAAAGTCGATGATCCAAAACACACAAAACCTACACTAGACCGGTCCACCACATAAACATGCAAAAAAGTCAAGTAAACTCCCCCACACTTAAAATGAGGCAATGTCCCCATTGCTTCAACACATATCCAGGAAGTAAAAAAATAATACTTAACAATTTTATATCATGAACCAATACTAGCAGCTAATACAAGACCACAAAATCAAAAGAGAAGACACGAGGAAGAAACAACACAAAAAGATAAAAAGAGAAAAGATGTGCAAACCGAAGTAGCGTCGAGTAGAGTAAGCATTCTCATGCGAGCCGCTCGCTCGTGCTCAACCCAGAACCTAGATCTTTCATGTTCATCTGAATTCCCCTGATCGAGCTCTCGAACTTGTTCCAGCCAAGAAAACCACAAAACTCCAAAACTCCAATTATTCAAAGATCAAACTAAAAAAAACATAAAGGAAAATATCTAAGAACGCAATAAATAACACTTGGGTTGCCTCCCAAGAAGCGTTTGTTTAACGTCATTAGCTTGACGAAACCTGTGAGGAATTCAGCCGGGGTCCAAAAAGAAGTGACGATCGTGCCACGCCTTCGTATTCTCTAGCAGTGGTAGCATGGGCAGTGTGGCATGACCGCAAACAAGATGGGCTAGGGTGGCAATATTCTTGTGGAACCGAGCATAAGCACCAAGGATGGTAACAAAACGGCTCATAACTCTTCTCATCAAACCTCCACAGTCAACCTCTCGGAATACAAGAGTGTCTGTGGAGCATGTCGAGCTAAATGGAGCCTCCACGATGGTACGGAGGGATGGCTCAAATGAGGTACTCTCGAATTTAGACCTAGGAGTTTCCTCCATCAGAATATCACCCTCAATCTCTGGGAGCGCATCTTCCCCTTCTTCAGTCTCGCCCACGTGAATCTGATAGACATTGATAATGGGCTCATCGACTTGCGGCTCAACGGATTGGATGTGTTCTACTATACCGTAAAGCTGCACCACCAACTGGGTGCATCCACCCTCAATCCCCTCCAGTTGAGTAGTTTAGGCCGACACACGAGCAAGAATAAGATCGAGTTTTTCATCAACCGTCAAAGCGTTCCCCCGATGCTTATTGTCTACGAGGGAATCGGGAGAAGAATCGTAAACTGGATCCTCCATAACTCGAATACGTTTTGCTAGGTTCTCGATTCTGGCCTCAAGGTTTTTCCTTCGGGCTGCTTGGGAGGTCAGAATATCGAGAATCCGATCAAGCTTAGCATCCGACTCTGAGGAGTCCACGGGGGACTCATATGATTGCTCGAACGGTAACGGATTCCACGATTGCTCGTAAGGGAAGGCACATGCCTGGCCATACTCCCACGAACCGTAGCTCGGCCCATTATTCCAGTAAAGGGTTTGTGAGGAGGGGAACACATTGCTCGGGTTCATTGATACTTCTGTCCAAAATCCCTGTACACAAAAACAAAACGGCCACGCAAAGCCACGAAAAAGAAGACAAAAAGAAACAAAAACAAAGAGAGAAACAAAGACACAGAGAAAGAATACAAACACGAAAAACAAACAAAAATAAAGAGAAACACAGAAGATAAAATCAACACCAAAAGTAAATATCCTACTTGCCTTCCCCGGCAACGACGCCAATTTTTTTGTAGCAAAATATATTTTTACCGAGTACCGAATAGAAAGATTCGTTCCCCGGGTCGATCTCTCAAGGAAGGCGGTTCAGAATCTAGGAATGGTGTTGATAACACATAAAAGAAAAATAAATCCTAAACACTCTAATCAAGATAGTGGTTTTAATTATCAACTACGAAACAGAATTCAAACACTGCAAAATCGAACTAAGAAGCAAAGACCAAGATAAAATAATGATAAGAAGCTAAGAAGTTGGGGATGATGATTTTCAAAGCAATGCAAATATCAAGCTAAGATCATTCGGTTGGAAGATTCGAACAACCTAACGTCTAAAGATTAATCCTCAATAACTCATCATAACAAAAGGGTATCATAGACGGTAAATAACGCTAATCGCACAACACATAGACAATACATTTCCAAACAAGTCTATTTCATATGAGCCTAGATCGATAAACTCCTCCTCTTTCGGTTCTAAGAGTTGATTAATTATCCTAGACGATTGTTAATCTACTACTTCGTTGGATTTAAACACATCACACAAGAATGACTCATATTCAACTGGAAATCAATTGCAAATCGAAGTGTCACTCTCCGATAATCTTCAACATTCAATGAACGAGAATTATAAACCATAGTTAAGCATAACTCGCATAAATTGAATGATCAACAAGCATGAAAATCACAATTAAATTCTAAACATCATCATCATCCCCTATCCCTAGCGAAACGAATTAGCTACTCATATGGAATTCAAAATCAACAATCTCAACAATCAAAGCCATCATATTCATGGATTAGATGAAAAGAGAAACTTATGATTAATAGAAATCCAATATTCGAATCCAATGACAAAGCTAAATCCGAAAAAGTAAAGAGAGAATTGAGCAAAAAGAACGATATAAATATGAGTTCTTAGAGAAGGAGAAAGTGAAGAAAGAATATTGATGATTGTTCCCACGAGTCTAAGGATTGTTTTGATATATAGTACATGAAAAACGGAGCTAAACGAGTAAAAACGAGCAAACATAAAAACATGGTCGGCCTAGTCGCGACTCGCGAGTCGATTGGGTCGCTGAGGCTGTGCTTCTCTGTTTTTTTCGCGAGGCGCGACACGCTGGTCGCGAGGCGCGAGATGCTGGGCGCTGGGGGCGCGCGCGCTGGGCGTGGGGCTAGTCGCGGGTCGCGGGCACGGTAGCGGCTCGCGACTTGGACTGCACTGTGCCTCTTCACGTTTTGGTCTCGTTTGAGCTCGTTCGAACTCGGAATTGAGCGTCGTTTTTTCCTACTCGTCGCCAACGAACTCCTCTATTCAAATATGCTCCCGAAACAAATTTTTCATGAAGAGAAAATTCTCCCGAAGCTCCCGACCTACACACCAAAAACGACAAAACACAAAAGAAAACCGAAAAACAAACGAAAAACACCTAAAGACTCAAAATGAAGGAAAATACATAATAAAACGCGAAACTGACTAAAAACTAAAGAAACGACCTAAAACGGGAGAAAAAGAAGGATAAAATAAACATGAAAAATGCAATAAAAATGGGACAAACAGTTATGACTAAGGAGCTTGATATCGGGAATAATTCATTGGAATTTTTGTATGGTACATTTGCTTAATGGGTGTTTGTAGCTGCGGAGTGTGGTTCATTGTAACTATTTGTTGAATTCTTGGCTTTGTGAAATTCTGGTCGACTGTACATTTGAGTGGGTGTTTATGCGATTTCATATCGTGGTAGAGACTTGCATGTAGATTGAGGCGTAGTATAAACGAATGTGGACCAATGTGATTGCATTGATTTATTCGTCTTTTGTTATTATTGCTATCAAGATTGCAAATGGGATGATGTGGATAAAATGCAACTAATGGTCTGTTGAATTCTTGCTGAGAAAAATGCATGAGCAGGAGAACCGGATATTGGTTATGGTGTGGAGTGGAAAGCATGGAGAAAACAACAACTCAGGTCATCGTGTACAGACAGGAAAGGGAGGTCAAAAAAATGCTTGATTATTATTTTTTTTTAATATCTTGTTCGATATAACTATGCATTTGATGGGACTAACGATAATGATCAATTACTATTCTGTCTCATGGTGTTTGGTGTGTTTTCTTGTCGACCTCAGTGGCAGGTCGAAGTGTTTGAGCAGTTCGAAAGAAAACAAATCCACCATGACTAAGGCCTCTGGGCTGGGTGGTCGCTTGTTTCGGTGCATCCCTTTCGGGGTGGACAAGTGGTCAAAGAAAAAAATCCACCATGACTAAGACTTTCGGGCTGGATGGTCGCTTATTTCGGTGCATCCCTTTCGGGGTGGGCAAGTGGACGAAGAAAAAAACCCACCATAACNGCTTATAAATTATAATTGATAGTTTATGGCTTACGACTGAAAAAGTTAGCTGATATAATAAAAGTGTTTAGTAAATCTAGCTGATAAGTCAGTTGAAATAAAAATTACTTAAGAAAGTTTGTGATATAAGCTCAAGTTTATTTTAAAAGTTACTTAAGAAAGTTTGTGATATAAGCTCAAGTTTTTTTAAAAGAGTCCGTTCTACGAGTTTGTGATATAAGCTCAAGTTTTCATAATTTCAAGGAGTTTATTTTATAGTAACATTCTGCACACCTTTTGAGCAGATTCAACGGCATTTAATGCAGATTGACAGCATAGGGTCGGCTATGACGTAAGTAGGTCTGTAGGCAATGATGAGGGTATGGGCCGCCCATCAGTTGATTGACAGGCGTTGCTTTTTGTCGGGATGAAGTCGGGCCTGTACGATCTCGGTGTTCTACGATCCGTTGATCGGCTATGCACACTGAGGTGTCGACCTTACACCGAGGTGGTCCCAGAGACAACTCCTAGTACGTCGAAACTTAACATTAGCTTTAATCGTCCTTATTAATCCTCTCGACACGTCCTTAATTTGAAGTATCTGAATTTGATATCAACATAGAGGCTCCTGGCATTAAGGAGTACACGAGTAGTGGTGCTTCTTAATGACAATTAATCTTCAATCGACCTTTATCCCGAGGTCCTTCCGAATATCCCGAGGTGATACACTTAGTCGAAAAACGAAGATTTTCTTTTCTTTAACTGGTCTTTAATTCAGGATTGAGCGTTGATTAGGAAACGGTCCCCTAGATGCAGGGAACGTGTAACGCCCCACTTGATTTTTAAAGAAATTCTGGTGTAATACCCTGTTTGATTATCGGATATTTGGAAATTATTTATTATTATTTACTATTATTATTTATCTTTATTTTTTGTTATTATTATTGAATACTAAGTATTATTAAATGTTTAAAATGATTTATCTGTCAAATTGCGATTAAATGTCTAATTGTCTAAATGATATTTATTTTGCCAAATTGTAATTAAATGCTTAAATGTCTAAATATTATTATTATTTAATATTATGTGTGTATTTGTATTATGAATAATATTATTATTTTATAATTGTGTGTATTATGAATATAAATAATATCCATTTTATTTTTATCGTCGAACCAAATTAATTATACGTTTAATCGAGCCCGAGAAAACCAAAACCCGAACCGTTAGGCGAACCGGCTGACCCGCGAGCCCAAAAACCCGACCCGGTCTGCCCATTAAGCTGTGTGAGAGTTTCTTGTGGATCAAGATCAATTAACCCTAAGTCTCGACCCTTTTTCACGCTCCAATATCAGAAAAGAGAACGACCGCAACTTTTTTTGTTCCTCGCAAATCCCTCGCTCACGCCATCTCTTTTCTCTCCTGCCCCGATCGATCACGCGTGAGATAATCGATCTCATCATCTCCCCTCAGCAAATCCAATCGCCATCGACAACCATCTCTCCTTATCATCCCGTCGCCATCTCTCGCAGAGGGAAACCGATCGCCGCCCTCGTGAGCCTTCCTCCGTCATGACCAGCCCAAGTCCGACGACCATCTCCAACGACTTCATCTTCGCGCAGCAACATCCCAGTAGAAGCCCGACGACCCCGCTTGCAGATCCACCACGCCGCGAACAGATACTCGTCACGCCGCGGCCAACCACCTCACCGCGCCGCGACGCCCCGCCGCGACCTCAGACTCGCCTTGACTCCTCTGTTCGCGATCTGCAAGGAGCCGCCGCTGCAACGATCGGCGAGTCTGCTCTTCCGTGCATCACCTTCGCGACGAGAACTTCACCGTGAGTCTCTGCTCACTTCCCGTCATGCCAGCTGCCCCGCGAGGATTTTTCTGGCGACACCACCTGTCCACGCGAGATCTTCCGGCGAGCCCACCAACTCGACGAGCGCCTCCTCCGCGCTGGAGCACCCCCAACAGCGAGCTTAGTCATTGCGCAACACTTCTGTTTCCGTTAAACGAATCGTCGTCTTCCCTTTCTTGAGCCGTGTGTTGTCGATTTGAGTCCATCAACCCTTCGTTCCATTTTCGATCGATTTCTGAGAACCGTACAAGGCTCGACCCGTCTCGTTTAATTCTATGTATTATTTTATGTGTGTGGTTATGTGAGATGGGTGAACGTGCTTCGTGAATTTATATACATGCCTATGTTAATTTTGTGTTCGTGAGATTTAAATACGTGTTGAATTTATGTGACGAACTCTTCGATTTTGTGAAATCGAATGAGACTTCGCCAATTTGTGATATAATCACTGTGGATTGGAACATTGTATTGTCCTTAGTCTTATGGCGAAGACTTCGGAAGAATTTGTCGTAAATCGAGCCGTAGAGAAATTGTTAAACTTTAATAATTGTTGTTTTGGTGTGGGAATTATTAAAGATTATGTACTGCTCCGTTTGCCTTGAAATTTTGAGGGTCTTGTCTTCTTTTGAACATATGACATGTGTTAAAATTTCGTAATTTTTCAAGGTCTGTAGCTATTTTAATAAATTAGAATGATTTCTGGTCAGTTTCATGTAAATGACATAATAAATAGTGTAGTGATCGAAATTGGCTGAAAATTTAGTATGTTATGCCTATGTTATGATTTTTTTTTTATTTTTTTTACCAAACATCAAATTTCATTAATAAGACGACAATGTACAAGGGCTAACCAATTGGTTACAGAAGTGAAAAGGAGGGAGTTCTGGACATAACTCCCCTACAAGACCATCTACGGCTATTCTAACAAGCTACCCAAGAAAAAAACTAGGAAAAAGAAGAGAAAACCACTGCCTCGAAAGAGGGAATAAGAGCAAAAATATCAGAGGCCAAAACATCTATATTACAATCAAAAGCAGTCCTTTTAATCAAATGCTGCCTAAGGATTTCACAGCCCACCTGAATTTCAACTTGCTGCCACCCCACCCGATCACCTAATAACAGCCACTCTCTGATTTGGAGTAAAGAATACTCCCATTGATGGTTCCCCTTCTGTCCAGAAGTCACAGAGACAACAATATTGTAATGCCCCGTTTAATTATTGAATATTTGAGAATAATTTATTATTTATTTTTATTATTTGCCTTAATTTATTGTTGTTATTGATTTAATGTTATATATTGTTAAATGTCTTATGTGATTTAATTGTCTAATTTCTTAATTGTCTGAATATTATTTAATTGCCCAAATTGTCTAAATGAATTTATTATAAATAATAATGTGTATTTGTATTTTTACTAATATTATTATTATTTTCAAAATTTTGAATTTCGTATTATCTATATATATTATATATTTGTTTTGTTTACTTATTTGTGCGATTTAATTTATCGAGCCCGAGAAGCTGTTTTACGTCTACGTAGTCGGGCCCGAGAGCCGATACGTTTCATTGAACCGAAACCTGCGAGCCCGATAAACTGGCCCAAGTCCGTATATATATTGTGCTTTTTCTTTTCTCGATCAGAATTGAGTATCCCAAAGTCCCACAGCCCTTATTTTTTGTATCTGTTGCGTTCGACCCCTCCCATCGTCTTCATCCTCTCAATCTCATCTCCCCTCCCTCGCTGTCATCTCCTTCACCATCACCGCAGGCCACCAGCGCGCCATCACCATCGCAACGTCATCGCCAACGCTTTCATCATCTGGTCGCGCCACCATCTCCGAGCATCCTCCTTCGTTGCCTGCAAGCATCTCCGCCACGAGCCTCTGCCTCGCCACCGCGGACCAGCAGAGACCTCGACGGACGCCGGCGACTCCTTTCACACGAAATTCGCCGCGGACTGCCATCCTCTGCCCCCTTCTTAGTCGCAGCAAGACGCCGCGACCAGCCCGATTCTAGCTAGCCCTTCATCTTCACGAGCTTCCCTGTCCGCGGGACGCCTTCACCGAGCAGACCTGCAACTCGTCATGCCGTGGTCAACCACCTCGTCACGCTGCGACTAGCGACCCAGACACGCCGTGACTCCTCTGCCGCGAACAGGAAACTGGTCGACCAACCACCACGAGGCTGCCTTCCTCGCCAGCGTAAATCACAACCCCTGGACTCGCTGGCGACAACTGAATACCGGCGATCTGAAGTTTCAACCAATCGACGACTCACGAGCAGCAGCGACCAGCACTTTTGTGGGGCTGAGCCATCGTCCTCCGTTCATCTTTTGCACGAGCAGTTGTCGGTCTGTTAAATCGTTGAGAGGGCAGCGTGTTTGTTCAAGACTGGACCTCGAGCACTTCACGAGCAGCAACGTCGGCTTCCTTTGCAACGAGCAGAGGTTGGGTTCCTTTCTAGCCGAGGCCGTTTGATTTCTGTTTTCGAACCATCCTCGTTTAATCCCGAGAGCGGTACAAGGCTTGACCCGTCTCGTTTATTTTTGTGTGATATTATGTGCTCGATTATGTGAATGTGTTCGTTTGACGTGATATCTCGAATCATATGTGCTAGTATATGATGATGTGTTGTTATTAAATGAGGATTGTGAAAATTGTGTTATATACTTGCGAATTGGATATCAAAGTGATTGCCGTCACTTTGAAAAATTGTTGAACTGAATATATGTGGTTAGTTTCGTGGAAATCCTAGAGTTATAGGTACTTGGAGTTGTCCTTGATCTGTTAGTTTTGGTTTGAAGTCGTTTCGAGTTGTATTTGGGAGTTATGATTTTTCTAAACCGAGCATGCTGCTGAATCGTAATAAATTCACCATAAATCGAGCTATTATCCGTTTAAGCTAAATTTTTGATATGTTGTTCCTCTGCGTATGTCGAATATGTGTGCCAAGCCCCTGAATTTATTTTTGAGTTTTTCGAATTCAAATGCTTAAAACGGTTTCTGAGCAGAAACTTGTAAAATTCACTAAAAATCGTACACTTGGAGTTTTGAGTTGAAACTTTCAGGAACCTGTTATAGTGTGATTTTTTAAGTTGTCTAATAATTTCAGATTAAAATTCGAAGTGTAGATATGTGAATTATTAAATGCTGATTTTGGTGCTGTTTTTGTGTAAATTATTTAAAAATGTTCCCGGATGAATTTAGGGCTGAAACTTGGTGAGTTTATGTGTTTTTGCATGTTTTGTAATGTGGTAAAGTTCCAGGTTGATTGGCTGAGCCTAACTTCCGATTCTGAATTTAGTTCATTTTGGAGTCTAAATGTTCGGTTATCGGTTGGTTAGGTTCGGATAGGATTTATTTAATGTTGGCATGTTTTATGTGAAATGTTTGAGGTATATGGGTTGTTTCCAGGTCTAGTAGTCACTCCATAGTACTTAACTCGGTCAAGGAATCCACGAGTCGCTTAGTCGATATGATTTCGACTAAGTATACGTGCTTTTGTGTGGTATTTTATATTGGATAGTCAGTGATAGGCTATTATAAATGATTGTAGGTTCTTCGAGCTAAACTTGTGCCATAATTCCTTCAACTCTGTGTTTGGCTATACCTCTTACTATATCCAGGTGGGTTATTCAAAATTTCTTATGCATTAAATTCTTTATGAAAGTCGAATGGTATGATCAATGTATGCATGTGAACCTGTAACCTTCGATGTGTGCGGTTTCGACCTTCGAACGGTTATCCCCGTCGTCGTGTGCGGTTTCGACCTTCGTCGGTGCCTAATGATAGGCAGTCTCCCTAGCCTAATGATAGGCAAGGCCGAGGGGAGTTGTACACCCTTCGGTATTTACTCCCATTGTTGTGTGCGGTTTCGACCTTCAATGGCTAATGATAGATGTGCACATGAGTAAAAGGTTATGATTAGGAGATGTGATATTTGAATGATTCGTGTTCATGCTGCGACCATGCTTATCTGTTTTTAAATACATTATTTATTGCATAGCGGTGAGCACTACTTTTTCCAACTGTGCTCATCCCCACCTGAAATTCACATTTCAGGTTAAGCAAGGCGGGCACGACGGCAGGATGGCGAGTGGATGGTCATATTTACATTATTTGCTTCCGCTTTATTTTGAATAAGTTAACCCGAACTGATGAACTTGGAAATGTTGGGTTATGAACACGTTATTTCATTTCAGACCATGTCGTTGAAATTATGTCGGTTTGAACATATGATTTGGTTCTTTTCATGGAACTATGTTTGGGTATTCATATTGAATGTGTCATTTGGATATCATGTGAACTGTTGATTTTAGGACAATGAAGTCCATGTGAAAAACCGGGTAATGTATACCCGTGAGGTTTCAAATATGAATTGAAATCAAGATAATGCCCTAATGTTATGGATTTTGAAAAATGAATTTCGAAAATGTAAACTTGATTTTTGAATAAGCCATGGATTATTTCTAAAATCAAAGTGGGGTGTTACAAGCATGCTCCTTCCCATTTGTAATAGCTTTGCACATCAGATTCCCTTTGTGAATGTTTTGGACACTAGCACTGGAAACCTGAGAGTGTTCCCCTACTCCCTGTCTCAATAACACACAATGGTTTCTGCTCTTTGACCTTGCACCTTTTCTTTTGATGTGATCATATTCCAACCATTCTCCTATGGCCCCTTTCACAAGTTGAAGTTCAGTGGTGTGTGCCTTATTGAATATCCAGTGGTTGCGTGTTTTCCACATCCACCACAGAAGATAGGTGGATAGAGTAATCCTATAGCCATTGGCTACAGAATCTTGCATGGAACATAAGTCTTCCCACCATTCTGTGTAGTCGATGTGATCCTAATTAAGCTTAACCCACTCCAAACCTGCTATTTTCTACACTCTTTGGGCCCTGTTACACTTGAAGAATAAGTGGATCAGATCTTCATCATCTTCTCCACACCAGCAGCATTTGGTATCAACTGCCATGCCCCTCTGATGCAGTTTTACTCTTGTGCCCAACCAGTTGTGTCAGCATCTCCATAAAAAGTTCCTCAGCTCAGGCTTGACTGGTAGCTTCCAGGTTCTTTCCCAGATGTGGCTGATTTGTTCTTGCTTGAGCCTTCAGATCCCTTCTTCATTTTGTGGCTGTGTTTGATAGTCTTGTATGCTTCTTTGACTGAGAACATTCCTTTTTTGTCAGAGTGCCACACCAACTTGTCTTTGGAGTCTGTTTGACTGACATGGATTTTTAAAATGTTTGCAGCATCCAATGGGCTAAAAGTTTTCATAATGTGCTCATAGTCCCATTTTTTGCCAGAATTAAGCATTAGGTCTGAAACTTTCTTCAAGTGCAACTTATCATCTGCAAATTGACAAACAGGTTTGAATGTTGAACTGTTTGGGGTCCAAGGGGAATCCCACAAATTGATAGCCTTACCAGAATCTACCTGAAATCTCATGCCTAACTCAAGTGATTTCCCAGAATCTAGCCACTCCCACATCCAAGAATTACTAGACTTCTTGCTAACCACCATAAAATTTTGCCCAAAGAAATATCTACCTTTCAAAACCTTACTCATAAGACAGTTTGGCTTAGTTAACAATCTCCAAAGCTGCTTAAGGATAAGGGCTTCATTAAAATCACACAGGTCTCTGAAACCTATACCCCCCTCCCCTTTTGACTTTGCTAAACAGCTCTAAAGAGTCCAGTGAATTTTACTCTTTCCCTCCTCAGTTTTCCCCCACCAAAAAGTAGCTAAATCCCTACAGATATCTTGACAAACCCCCACAGGTAATCTAAAGATGGACATCACATAGACAGGGAGAGCACTCAATACAGTCTTTATAAGAACCTCCCTGCCTGCCTCACTCAGGAATTTATTCCTCCAGCTCATAATTCTAGAACTCACACACTCTTTAACAAAAACAAATGTGTCTTTTTTGTTTCTGCCAATTCCCAGTGGAAGGCCCAAATACTTAGAGCTTTTAGCAATGACAATACCTTGAAGGATATGATAGATATCAGCTTTGAGGGAATCTGGAGTATTGGCTGAGAAAAAACATTAGATTTATGCAAGTTTACTGCCTGACCAGAAACAGAACAATAGAGATTCAAAATATTGAGTAAGGTTTGAGCATGGAAATGATCAGCATGACAAAAAATCAAAGCATCATCAGCAAAAAAGAGGTGGGATATACTTGGTGAGTGTTTACTGATTTGGATTCCCTTGTAGTTAGAAGAAACACAGGCTTTATTAATAAGATTTGAAAGGGCTTCAGTAACTATGATGAACAGGTATGGAGAAAGAGGGTCTCCCTGTCTCAACCCTCTGGTGGGGATGATGTTACCCAAGGCTTACCCACCTATATTAAAAGAAAATGAAGTGGTGCTAATAAAAGCCCAAATCCAAGAAAGAAAAGTTTCCCCAAACCCCATTTTTCTGCAGATTCTAATAAGAAAAGACCATTCTATTCTATCAAAAGCTTTGGCCATGTCTATTTTTAGGGCCATGAAACATTTTTTTGCCTTTTTTTCTTGTTGTTGAGAAAATGCAAGCATTCATTTGCTATTACTATGTTATCTATGATAAATCTATCAGGGACAAAAGCAGCTTGGGACTGAGAGATGCAAGATTTAAGGTTATGTTTGAGTCTAGAGGCCAGGATTTTGGACAAGAGCCTATAGGTGGCTGTACAGATGCTGATTGGCCTAAAATCAGAGACATTTTGAGGGTTCTTAATTTTAGGTATAAGAGTTATAAGGGTGTGATTGGTATAGGATGGAATGCAGCCAGTTTGGAGAAAATTAGCAATTGCTGTGCAAATGTCATTTTTTAATAAATTGCCAGTAGGATTGAAAAAAACAAGGTGTGAAACCATCAATACCTGGAGATTTGCTTGGCTCCATATCCCACAGGGCTGCTTTAACTTTCTGCTCATCCACTGGTCTAGTGAGTTCCAAGTTCACCTCAGTAGTGATGGAGTTTGAGATACCTGAGAGAGCTTCCTCAACGAATTCTGGATTTGCAGATTGGAAAATGCTCTGAAAGAACTCCATTATCATCTGAAGTTGCTCAGTTCTGTCCCTGCACTTAACACCATTTCTGTTGACTAAATTTTCAAGAGAATTCCCTCATCTTTTTTGTTTGACATAGGCTTGAAAGAACTTGGTGTTATTGTCCCCTTCCCTGAGCCATTTGAGTCTGGACTTTTGTTTCCAGTAGCTTTCCTCATCTTTATAAGCCTTATGCAGGAGCCCCTTACAACTTTCCCATTCATCCCAGTCTCTGCTTCAACCTTGTTGTCCCAAAATCTCAAGCTTTTGATTACATGCTTGGATGGCTTTGGCTCAGTTTGTATTGTTTTGCACAAGCCACCCCAAGAGTCCCATCTTGGTATTTCTGAGTTTTTTCTGGAAATTATAGAGACCTTTACCTGTCTTTTCTAAGCTCCATGCTTCCCTAATACAGGTTGTGTAAAATGTTTAGAATTTTTGGACTAAGTTTGATAGGGTAAATAATTTATTTTCTGATTCTGCAGAAAGTTATATTATTTATCATAAATTGGTTAGTTGTTGAAAAATTCTGAAACTTGGCTGAAGTACTTGTTTTATGTGTATTTTCATGCTATTAAAAGATGAGAATTTTCGGAGTTCACATTAGTTTGGTTTGACTGAAATTCGATAACTGCTAAAACTTGTAGGAATTTTTATAATTCATACAGTTAATGTCCAAGGCTGAATTTTTGATATGTTGTCACTCTCATGCCTTAGTCTGCGGCATAAAAATTTCATAGGTTAACTCATTCATTTGATCTGGTTGCTAATTGTATGCTCGTTTTTGCCATAAACTTGCTCGAATTTTATAAAATAGCACATTTTGAATTTGGGGCTGAAAATTGGTGGTCTTGCTTAACTCTGGGAGGTGAAATTTTGGTTAAAATTTCAGAGTTAAACTCCTATGATAACCTGATCAACTCATTTTTTTGATTTAAATCTAGTATTTTTAAATATATGGCTTGTGCAATTAAAACGGTAAATTGGCTCGTTTTCCGTTTCTTTAAGTGGTTGACTTGGTCAGTGTTTGTGTTGAATTATGAACTAATGCCCTTGGTCAGTGTTTGTGGTTGACTTGGTCAGTGTTTGTGTTGACTAAATCACGGTCCTTGATTAACTGACGGGCACTATAAGTGTGCTTATTCAACTCGGACAATAGTCGGGCAAACTCGTCGGACCGAGGCCGTTTGTTCTGCTTTACTTTGAAAGTGATCCAGGTATTTACATAGGGATACATGTTGGGAGCGGGCCGAATGAAAACAAACTTCGACTTCCATTCGGTGACATTCGACGAAAGGTCGTCTAAGAAAGTAACACCAGCACGGCGACCCAAACAGTGGGCGCCCTTGGAAAGTCGATAACCATAGCAATAAAAGAAAAAGTCGGGAGAAAAGAAATTGAGGGTTATTCGGGAAACGACTATGAAAGCTATCATAATGCGAATGGCGTTAGGAGAAAATTGATTTATTGGTATATTGTACAGGTTGCTTATTAATATGAGCTCGTCTTGAATAGGAAAGCGAAGGCCAAAGACGATTTGGTCTACAAAGAACGTATGACAGCCGGGGGGAGGATGAGCAAAATCGTCGTTAGGACCGGGGGCGACTAACTCCCAATCTGAGGGAAGCCCACTGAACTTTCTGAAGCCCTCGACTTCGGCTGCAGAGGCATAACAAAACGGATTTAGAACAGCTAACCTAGCCAAGGGACAAGCTATCGATACAACATTTTGAGAGTCGAGAAGAGGAGCAATTATTGGTACAGATACAGGGCTCGTTCTATATACAGGGATATCTAAGAACCTAAGGGGAATACCTCGAGGAATGATGTCGAGACGGGGAAGATTTCCTCGAGGAGGGCTTTTCACGATGTCGACTAAGCCGCCCTCCAAGAGCGCTTGGTCATATAGCTCCCAGTCGGTAGAAGAAGCAGTGGCGAGAGGAGGAGGAGGAGAATGGGAAGGCAGTGAAACCATCCTATAGCCGGTTACCTCGACACAATCAGAGCTAGAACCCTCGTCGGCTTGACAAGTATAATCATTGATCTGCTGACCGAGGGAGCCAGAGAGAGGTGACGAGTCGGAAGCTAAAGAAAGAAAAAGAAGGAGAAGGTCGAAGTTAGTAAAATCACGAGTAAGGGCCTACAAGATCGAAACAAGGCGACTCGCAATAATCGACAAAAGAAGAAAAAACAAAGAAGGGGCAATCGCTATCGGTATCTCGACCTAAATAAGCTAGTAAGTCGACCTTAGTCGACTCGAAAAGAGAAAACTGAAGAAAGAAGGCCACTAAGTCGACAATAGCCAACTCAGCGACAGGTGACAGTCGACTGCTCATCAGCAGCCGATGACTGGCGAAAAACATTATGTCCTAATAGAATATGCGCGTAAAGGGATCCAACGCAGAACCCAGGAGAAATTCGTGAAGAACATGAAGAGCACACGAAAATTCCCAGAACCCAGAAAAAATCGAAAAAGGGAAGAACCAACAAAAACACAAGCAAAGGAGATAAAGAACAAGTAAAGGAGATAACGAACTTACACATGGTGGTTTAGTAGCTTGAAGCCTTGAACGAATTTGAAGTTGCCGGAAGTGGAGAGTGCCGGGGAAGCCGAAGTACGAAAGTTGCCGGAGGTGCTTGAAGAAATCTAAGAGAGCAGGAAGTTCAAGATTGCGAAAAATGACCTCTTGAGAGAAGGAGACGTATTTATAGGAGGAGAGAACTGATGCCGATCGTTGGATCAATGAGGAAACCAACGGCCCTGATGAAGCACGGAATGCGAGGAGTTGGCGATGGAGATGACGCGCGTCATTTTAGGGTTTCGAAATTCAAAATTTGAAATGGGCCTGTCAGAGTGTCAGACCTATCCGGAAAGACAATCATGAGTTTGAGGTGTACCTTAATTAATTGACGAGACGAGTTGCAAACAAAAGGGGCTAATGCGAGCGAGATTGGTAGGAAGGCGACACAATTATACTTCACCAAATTTACTCTTAAGCAGTCGACTGCTTAGAGTAATTTTTTTTGGGGGGGGACTAGATGATATAGCCACATAAGGATAACCCGATCCAGAAGCTCCTTGCTCAACCAGTGAACCACTTAAACTACCCGCAGTCGACATGACTCCGTCGACATGCCCAAATCGACTTCCCTAAGGTCGGTTCTGCTAAGAGCAATTAAGAAGAAGCAGAAATTGGTCTAGTCGACTCTCGCAAGTCGACTTCAATCCATCGACTTTCACTAGTCGGCACCAATGAAAGAGTAACAGCAAGAGTACAGTGCCCAAGCATCCCGACACCCTAAGTCGACTCCCAACAGTCGACTGAACCAAGACGACCTCACCACAAAGGATTAGTCAAGCGTAGCCTCCGAATCCACACATATCCACGAGTCGACCTCCTAGCTCTCGAAGTCGACCTCGCATACCTCGAATAACAAAGAAGTGATGATGACTCATCACACTTGCAATATACTTGAAGTTCCACATACTATGAAGGATAAGAAAGAATCTGTTGATGACTCAGCAACAAGGGTAGACGAATCGACAGGGGCATTTTGGACCTTCCAGGTCCACCGACTTGGGCATTCTGGGTACTTCAGGTAAATATTCACTCCTATATAAAGTAGGTGAGGTAACCCTAAAACCCTAACTCTCATTCATTCCCACTCTCCCCCATAGCTGCTGCGCAGCCTCTCTTCATCACTCTCATACTGACTTGAGCGTCGGAGGCTCTACGCCGGAAACACCTCCGGCGTTGAGTTTTTGCAGGTATTCTTGCGGTCTAGCAACGGTTTCAAGGCGGTTCAAGCAGATCTGAACTCACAACCACCGGTTTACTGCAGATCTAGAAGTAGACCCATCAGGCGTGACCTTCAGGAATACCTTGTCTCCCTGCTCAAACTCAAGCTCCCTTCTACGCTTGTTAGCGTAAGCCTTCTGTCGGCTCTGAGCCTCTCTCAACCTTGCTCGGATCTCGGTGAACTTCTGCACTGTGTCCTCGATCAACTTGGGACCGAGAACCTGTTTCTCGCCGACTTCATCCCAATAAAGGGGTGAGCGGCATTTGCGATTGTATAAAGCTTCGAACGGCGCCATCTTGATCGACGAGTGATAGCTTTTGTTATAGGCAAACTCCATAGTGGGTAATAACTGCTCCCACGAACCACCATGCTCTAGAACACAAGCTCGAAGCATGTCCTCAAGCGTCTGAATGGTCCGTTCCGGCTGCCCATCGGTCTGTGGGTGATAAGCGGAGCTAAACTTCAACCTCGTCCCCATGGACTCGTTCAGACTCTCCCATAAATGGCCTGTGAACCGAGGATCTCGATCTGATATAATCTCGACAGGAATGCCATGAAGTCGAACGATTCCCTGGAGATACGTCTCGGCTAGCTGCTCCATGAACAAGTCCATTTTGACGGGCATAAAGTGGGCCGACTTCGTCAGCCGATCCACTACAACCCATACCGCGTCGTGGTGCTTGGACGACATCGGTAATCCCATGACAAAATCCATGGTCAGCTTCTCCCACTTCCACTGCGGGATCTCTAAAGGCTACAAGAGACCCGGTGGAACCTTGTGCTCGGCTTTCACCTGCTGGCAAATCAAGCACTTCTCAACAAACTCGGCGACGTCTCGCTTCATCCTCTTCCCCCCGAAACGACCCTTTCAAGTCGTGATACATTTTGGTGCTACCAGGGTGCGCCAAGTATGGAGCACTGTGCGCCTCTGTCAAGATCTCCTTCTTCAGAGCCTTCGACGTTCGACACAACGATCCTTCCCTTGTACTCCAAGGCACCATATGTGCCTCAGTAAAAGCACTCTAATCTTCCGGCATGAATCTTTGCCCCCATCGAGCGAACGAACTCGTCAAAGGCTTGATCCCGCCGAATTCTATCTCGCAATGGCCTCCATACAAATAGTGCCTCCAAATCTTCAGGGCGTGAGCAACAGCTACCAACTCAAGGTCGTGAGTCGGGTAGTTCACCTCGTGCGGCTTTAGCTGACGAGAAGCATAAGCCACAACCTTCCGTCTTGTATCAAAACACAACCTTGACCCTGCTTCGAGGCATCACTATAGATAGTGAAACCCTGTGTGAGGTCCGGAATAGTCAACACGGGTGCCGTCGTAAGCCTCACTTTGAGCTCCTGGAAGCTCGACTCACAACGACTATCCCACTCAAACTTCACCGACTTTCTCGTCAAACGGGACAAAGGTAGGGCAATCTTTGAAAATCCCTCGATGAATCGTCTATAATAGCCTGCCAAACCAAGAAAACTCCGAACCTCGGGTCTACCTCAATCAATCTGGATGTGAGGATGTGGCCTAGAAAAGCCACTCGATCGAGCCAAAATTCGCACTTTGAGAACTTGGCGTACAGCTTCTCACGCCGAAAAGTCTCCAAAACGGTCCTCAAGTGCTCCTCATGCTGCTCCGGGCTACTGGAATAGACCAAAATGTCATCAATGAAGACGACAACAAATCGGTCTAAGAATGGATGGATGACACGATTCATGAGATCCATGAATACCGCTGGCGCATTGCTCAAACCAAACGGCATCACTACGAACTCATAATGACCGTATCTCGTTCTGAAAGCTGTCTTGGCCACGTCGGCCTCCTTGATATTCAGCTGATGGTAACGTGAGTGGAGATCTATCTTGGAAAACACGCTGGCTCCCCTCAGCTGATGAATAAATCCTCTATCCTGGGAAGCGGATACTTGTTCTTCACCGTCAACCGGTTCAAATCCCGGTAGTCGGTGCACATTCTTATAGACCCATCCTTCTTCTTGACAAAGAGGACAGGGGCTCCCCAAGGTGATACGCTGTAATGCCCCGTTTAATTGTGGATTATTTGGGGTATATTATTATTATTATTGTTATTTTTGTGATAATATTTATATTTATTTTTCTTGAATGCCATGATATTTATTAATTGTCAAATGTGATTAAATGCTAAATGTGTAATTGTCTAATTGAATTTTTGTGATTTTTTTTAATTATTAATGTGTATTTAAATATATATATATATATATATATATATATATATTGTTCGGTTTATCTTTATCGCGCGTTTGCATTCGAAATCGAGCCCGAGATATATATATATATATATATATATAATTGTCTCCCTTAAAGATCAAAACGCCCGCAGCATATTTTTCTTTTGATCAATCGCAATTTTTCTTCTTCTCACTGTGATTTTTTTCTTTCGTCTTCACATCACCAGCATCGTTCTCCTTCCTTCATCCCGTCATCATCGTCCGATCATCATCACTGTCGCCTCCCGTCGCCGCCATCACCTCTGGTGTTCAGCAACTCGCGCGACCACCACCGGCGACCCCTGTGCGCGTTTTTCCGGCGAATTCGAGACAGCCCGCGAGCCTCCGCCGAGCTCATTCGAACCCTTCACGCTCGTTATACGAGAACGGTATCGATTTTCGACTTCTCGTTTATCTTCATAATTATCTTTGTGTTTGAAATTGGTGATTGTGAATATTGTGAAGATGTGATTTTCGATTTTCAGGCTGAAGTTATGTATTATGCGTACTGTAAGAGTGTGTATTTGAGAAGTGATTGTGTTCATTTGGTGACCTTTGAGCAGGTGGTTCATGTTTAGAAAATAAAGGCATGTTTATGTTGTGTTTTGCCGTGTGTTATTATGTGTTGGGGCTGTAGATTTGTTATTCTGTTAGTGATTTGCTATTTGTTGATTCAATGCCAAGTATATGTTAATTTTATATGCATGGGCCGTGTTAAGAACCTTTCATTGTGCCAAGAAATTACTTAAATGGAATAAAGGGTCTTGTACCTATTCTGCCGACCTTTTTAAAATGCCTAGCATGATAACTATGTGCCATAAATATTTGATTTACTGATATGTGAAGAATTACTGGATCTTTAGAAAAACATTTATTTCGTGTTTGTTTGAAGTGTTAATGAGCTATATGATGTTATGTGGAATTGCTTAAGTGATCGTTTGATGTCGTGTTGGTATGTGTATTTCGTCGATTCGTGCGAATCGAACGAGACCTCGAAAGTCGTGTAAGTCGGTGGATATTGGAACAATGTCGAGTCCTTGGTCTAATGAAAAGGCCTCGGACGAGAAATTTTATGTTGTGAATTAATTGCTAAGTTGTCGAGCTTTTTAATCGCTGTTTCGGTGTTTGAATTTTTAAAAATAGCTCGCTGCTCGAAACGATTTGAAATTTTGAGGGACATGCTATCTGTTCATTGCCTGCCTTGTGTAAAAATTTCGTAATTTTTAGAGGCCTGTAGCTATTTTTAATAATTAAATTGTAATCTGACCAGAATAATGTTAAATGCATAAAACATTCATGCCTGAATGAAATGAGCTGAAATTCGAATATCTCATGCCTCTGTGACTTATATATGTTGTGTTAAATTTTTAAAATTTTTGGAGTTGATTTGATGTGGTTAATATTTTATTTATTGAATCTGCAGAAACGTTGTTTGAATTTTTATAAATTGGTTACTTCATGAAATATTCTGAAATTTTACTGAGAGGCCTATTTTAGATGACATGTCAGCAGCGTAGACCCGTTTTGCAACCCTGTGATTCATTTGCAACAAAATGATACTTTATATTATTCCAACTAGTACGTGGCCCGTGCGATGCACGGAAAAATAATATTTTGATTGTATTATTATAAATTAAATAAATAAATAACATTAATTATGATTTACCCATTATTTATAAATCAAACTGAGTTGGACACAGTCCGATCGCATGGACCGAGAAACGGTTTATAACCGATTTAGTGCGCTTGAATAAAATATTTACTATCGAATCCGCCAACACCAGTATGTTGGACTGGTAAGATCGATACGATTTTCTAAACAAATTTTGTTACATGAAAAATTGTTTTAAATAAAATTATATATTTAAATAAAATAGAGATTTATAAATTGTTTATCAATTAGTTTAAACATTTGAATTTATAAATTGTTTAGATATTTAAGTAACACTTTATATATATATATGTATATATTAAAGTATTATGTATTAAAATCTGAACAACCACAAGACGGTCCGATTCTAAAAACCTTATATTTGCCGTACATTAATAAAAATGACAATGAAATAAATATTTTGTTCACATAAATAATAATAAAATGATATATAAATATTTATAAATCATTATTCATGTTGTCATAAAAGTATTGTTAATATGATTATTTGAAGTTTGGACTACATTTCATTCATGGAATAAAGTATTTTCGATATTTAAAATTTATTTTTAGGTTTAATAATCAATTTGGTCTGGTCAAACTGATACATAACTTAGTTACACCAGACCAACCAAGTTGTGTCAAGTTTTTTGACTATTTTAAATATCACCTAAAAATAATTCAATCAAAGTGGGCAGTACCCTAATTCAATCACCCGATTGATCCAAAGTAATTTCCTTTATTTCTTTAAATATAATATTTAATTTTAGGAAATAAAAATATTTTATGATTCATATGTCTACACCAAATGATAGTATATTAAGATTATAAATTATATATCTAAAGATGAACTATTTATTTTTATTTTATGCATATTAATAAAAAATAAACCTAGTAATTTAAAAAAAAATTAAGATTAATTAATTGAGTATGCAATTTAAAAAATATTTTTAGCGTTCAATATATATATATATATATATAGGGGGTGGATCCAATGAGACCACTCCTTAAAATGAGTACGTGAGACTCAATCTTAGTCACTCATTTTGTCTAGATCAAAATCAATTAAAATATACATTAATTAAATAATAAAATAGTTGACCGTTGACTCCGGCGTTGACCGTTGACTTCCGGTGTTGACTTCCGGCGAGAATCGTTGACTTCCGGCGTTGACCGTTGACTTCCGGCGTTGACCTGTTGTATTGAAATAAATAACCTAGCAACAAAAGACACTCAACCTTGAGTGGTATAGTGGTTGCATTGCTTGTCTTGCGTCCATGAGGTACCAGGTTCAAATCCTATGGGTTACAATTTTTTTATAAAAAAAAAATACAACTAACTTAGCAACATCAGACAACTAACCTAGCAACAAAACACAACTAACTTAGCAGCATCAGACAACTAACCTAGCAACAAAACACAACTAAGAAAGAACTAACCTAGCAGCAAGAAAGAAATAACCTAGCAACAAAAGACAACTAACCTAGCAGCAAGAAAGAAATAACCTAGCAACAAAAGACAACTAACCTAGCAGCAAGAAAGAAATAACCTAGCAACAAAAGACAACTAACCTAGCACCATCAGACAACTAACCTAGCAGCAAGAAAGAAATAACCTATCAACAAAAGACAACTAACCTAGCAGCAAGAAAGAACTAACCTAGCAACAAAAGACAACTAACCTAGCAGCAAGAAAAAAATAACCTAGCAACAAAACTCAACTAACATAGCAGCTACAAATAACTAACCTAGCAACAGCAAACAACTAACCTAGCAACAAGACACAACTAACCTAACAAGAAAGAAATAACATAACAAAAGACAAATGGTCAACGGTCAACGTCGGAAGTCAACGCCGGAGTCAACGGTCAACGTCGGAAGTCAACGATTTTCGCCAGAAGTCAACGCCGGAAGTCAACGGTCAACGCCGGAGTCAACGGTCAATGGTCATAATAATATTTAAATAATTAAAAATAAAGAATTAAATAATAAAAATAAAAAATTATTATTTAAATCAAGATCTAAATCTTGTGGCTAGGAATGAGTCTCACATTCTCACTTTAAATAATGGGATGCATTGGAACCAATCCCTATATATATATATATATATATATATATATATATATATTTAACACGATTGAATTTTTGGATTAGAATATATATATTTAAAATAATTTTATTACTAAAAGTCAAAAAGAAAAGATGTCATAAAGATTACAACTTTAAAAAGTTTGTAACCATTAATTTAGGAACCCTCCGATTTTAAATAATTTATTATTTTTGAAACATGATACGTGCATTTAAAACCCATTAATATAGGAACCATCCAATTTTTTATAATGAATTAAAATTAAAATGTAAAATGTAAAAGTTGTTGAAAATAGTATATAATAAATGTGGTTGACTTTTCCTTACTACTATTTATGGTAAATGTTAATTCTTATTATATATATATAGATTTTAAACAAATTTGGCTTTATTAGCAAAGACAAAAAGGATTATTCATTTTTCAGCAATTAAACCAATTTATAATGATGGCAAGTGGGCTTTACTCACTTTACATAATTAAAAATAAATAAATAATCATAAAATAGCAAGATACTATTCCAAATAGCATTTTCTGTCAAATAATTTCCATATGTGCCAAGTTCACTGGCGAAGTTGAATACTATCTGTGTACCAAAATAGCAGATACTCACCACACCGCACAAGTGAGTCCTTATGATGAGCATATGTTTATCAGCCTGCAATCAACTTCAGAGCTACATATGCGGTTCAATAAGTAAAAGACCACTGATTTTTTTTCTTCTTCTTTTCTCTTTTTAGTTCTCTAAGTCCTAAATAATGGCAGAAACCATGTCAAGCAATGCTAACTTTCTCGACAAGAACATTGGAAGTGGAATCAATTCTGTAAGAAACATTGAGGCCTTCCAATATTAGGTGATAAACAACATCATCGCTCGTTGGAGAGAAAACAAGCTCACCTACTCCATTTTCCGAAGCTTCATCTTCTTGGGAATTGTTATCCAACCTATTTACTATCATCTCAATATCATCATCATCATCATAGCTCATAGTTTCAGCTTCAACTTTTGCTTTAGGCTGATGAGGACGAGTTCTTTGGGACACAGACCTTATGTCCCATGAGAGCACCTGCCTTATCAAGCACTGGAATTCATCGGGTGAAGCATAAAGTGACTTCTTATCCTGAGGAAAAGACGGAAAGATAAAATCACACATGTTATTTGTTTAGAAGAATAAATCCAGTTTATTTCATAATTTGGAAATTGAGGATTGTTGAATCGCAAGATTTTCCAATTTCATCTTACAGATCAATTTCAGTGTTCATATAGCTCAAAACATCTGATCCAAATCCAAATTGTACATACATGTTCGCATACAGGAAAAGGAATAAACGGTGCCATTTCACATGCTCAAAACGAAACCTTTTGCACTTAGCTAACTAAAACAAAATGTAAAACAGAAATAAAAGAAACGCAACACAACTTTAACCAAAGAAATGAAAGGTAATAACTGCCATTGTGAACTTCTTGATCATCTTCAACATCACAACAGCAACCATCTTCAACAAGGATATTTGGAAATTGTTTGATGAATTAGGAAGAATAATTTTTATACAGCCCACATAGCAAATGAAGGAACATTTAAGCATGTGGAATATTTTTTCAACTTAAAAGTAAGCAAAATTGTTGTGAAGCAAGTTAATATCTACATTTATATTTTATTCCAATGTGCCGTGTTGAGGGAGGGGTTTAAGTGTTGCATTATGGAGTTGTTGGTTATTATTTTATTTCGTCTTTTATTTGTTCATTTATTTCAGGAAATACAGACCTTCTAATTTTGTTCCCTCAGTAACCCATAACAACTATATTGTTTGTCTTCAAACAAAAAACTAGTTTCAGCTACTCCAGGAAATAACACGAAGAGGAGCTAGTTTCACGAATTTTCAGTTATGTTTCAGTCATTTCAACTTAACAATTAACTATTACAAAAATACCATTAGGTTAAATCCAATAATAATAACAATAACAAAAGTAAACCTTTCAAAAAAGAAAAATATCTTCTAAACCAAGTACAAAAGAAAAACAGCAATTTGTAATTTTGTAAGTTAACTAAATTTGTCTGAAATTAGGCATTTTTGTAAAAACTGCCTAGTCTAGTGAAGTTAGTTCTGAGGTCTTACCAACAATGACCAACAATCAACTAGACTGGAAAAAAAGCTTTCAGAGAAGTCGACAGAAGCTACAGCCAACACATTGTCCACCTGTTAAAAAAATGGACAAAAAAAAGGTCACAACTTCCTGGTGGGATACATCATTAGAGTAGACTTGCATAGTAACTAAAAGATTATAGCAACTCAAATATGGTTCCCTCTACAACTTCAAGCTTCATGATAGTTATGAATACGTCAGTAATTGAAACTCCAGCCTTTATGAACTGCAAGTAAACACCTGGAAGTTGGTCTTTGTTACACAAAAGATGACTACCTCAAAAGGCACAAGTTTTATTTTATTCTTTTATTTTTTTAAAAAAGGTCCAAGAAATATTTTTGTATTCAATATTTTAGAACATAACTTGGCTTTTCAAAACTAAACTATAACAAATGAAGTGAATACATTTCTGGGGAATATTCAAAGAAAACGTATCACAAAATGTACCTTCACCCAGTCAGGTACCATTGCTCCTTGAATGTTGTCACAATACGGCAAATAAGGTTTGATGTCCAGAACAGGCTGTAATAATAGTTGTAGTAGGTTGTGTTACTGTTACATATAAACGTACTTATAAGACGAAGAAAACAAATGAGACAATTTCTTTTACATAAAATAGCTACTGATGCAAAAATCGAGAACTTACAGTTCCATCAACCAGATCCACGCCAGAGAGTAAGACCGTATGCCCATGTACTGCCTCGACCTAAAACGGCCAAAAGGCGAATTTGCATAAATTTTATTTGAAAAGGAGCAAAGAATAGATTCTTCAATTCCTAGAAAGTAATTTTGTCATGGGCATAAAGTTCTGCCATAACAAATATTTTCTCCCCAAGAGATTTTGCCAAGGAGGCATCAGCATAGGAGTTGTTAATAGATATAAACTAAAAAATGGAAATATAACATGCAACTATATCCACAAACAAATAATTAGAAATACAGAACTACATGATTAAACAATGAGGGTTCAAATTTGGCAACAGAATTTGATTGAGCCAATTATGGATCAAACATAACTTTTTAACATGGAATCCGATTTTTTCAAAGAAAATAGGTCTGCCTGCAAAGTTGATAGTTGAAGTGTGATTTTATTCCCAAAGCTTCTGAATTGCGTACACAAAGGCAAAATTCATGGATTTGTTGATACAAACAAAGTGATAAGCAAAGGAACTTCAACAAAACCATTTTGGAAGATATTTTGTCATAGTGCAATATAACAATACCTTAGCTACAGTCAGTCCAATGGGGCACAGACGATGAGGAGATCTTGTAGCAAAGACTCCAATTCTTTCACCTTTGAGTCTTGGTACCCTTACCTACCCATGCACTCAACCATCTTACAGAACTCGCTAGGAACCATAAATTTAAAGAGAGAGAGAGAGAGGAAGAAAAACATAAAATACAACAACAACAACAACATAGCCTTTAGTCCCAAGCAAGTCGGGGTAGGCTAGAGATGATGAAACCCAAGAGAAACCCAAAAAGACTCGAACCAAAAGGAAGAGATCGAAAAAAAACAAAAACAAAACAAAAACGAGAGAGAGAGAGAAAGGAGCAAAAGTCACGGTTCTGGCACGTTGATAGCGAGCCTCCAAGCGCTCCTATTCACCGCTAAATCCTTGGAGATATTCCAATCTTTAGGGTCTCTCTTAACCGACTCTTCCCAAGTGAGTTTAGGCCGACCTCTACCTCTCTTAACATCCTCAACCCGCTGTAGAACTCCCCTACGCACCGGTGCATCAGGAGGCCTCCGTTGGACATGTCCGAACCATATCAGCCGATGTTGAACCAATTTCTCCTCAATTGGGGCCACCCCGACCCTATCCGAATATCCTCATTCCGGATTTTATCCCTTCTTGTGTGCCCACAGAACCAACGCAACATACGCATCTCTGCTACACTTAGTTGTTGGACATGTTGCCTTTTTGTAGGCCAACATTCAGCACCGTATAGCATCACCGGGCGAATCGCCGTCCTATAGAACTTATCTTTTAGCCTTTGTGGCACCCTCTTATCACAGAGAACGCCCGACGCCATTTCAACCAATCGGCTGCAATTCTATGCCTAACATCAGCATCAATGCCGCCATCCTTTTGTAGCCACCACTTGCCCGTCAAGGGTAACGTCACCATCATCATGTGAAGCCATGCTGAAAGCGCACGTCATGTACTCGGTCTTCGTCCTACTAAGTCTGAACCTTTCGACTCTAACGCGTCCTTCCACAACTCCAACTTCTTATTTACCCCTGCTCTACTCTCGTCACTAGCACCACATCATCAGCAAAGAGCCTACACTAAGGGATATCACCTTGTATATCCCTTGTGACCTCATCCATCACCAAGGCAAATAGATAAGGACTCAATGCTGACCCCTGGTGTAGTCCTAGTTTAATTGGGAAGTCGCTGGTGTCGCCCCCACATGTTCGGACATACGTCATCGCATCCTTGTACATATCCGGGAAGAAAAACATAAAATAAAGTTCAAAAATACAAAGGACACAAACCTTTGCCTTAAATTTAGACTGTGATGGGTGTTTCCATAACTTTTCAAGATCCGTATTCAAATGGAAAACATATATAATCCAACAGTGTGAATACTCTTCTAGGCCTTCAAGAGATGCTTGAGGGACACGAGCAGAATCAAAAATCAAGGATGCTTTTGCTAAGGGTACAAGCAAAGGCTGTCTTGGAGTCCCATTCCTGACACAAATACAAATTTCCAGACATGTAATAGGAATTAGTTGATGATTTATGACAGCCATTTTATTTCGCCAAAAACAAGAAAATGTTGCAAAACGGGGACTGGACTAAAACTAAATTGTGAGATTACCGTGTCGAAAAACATGAGCGGACGACAGCAATAGGTGCCATGGGATATGAACATGATTCAACCTTATCACTATTCGGCTTTTTCAGTGATTCCCTCAAAGCCTTCAACAAGACATGTACTTTAAACGTCAAACAATATTTTCATAATATTTTACATCATTAACATGGGAGGACGTGAGTGGATATAGAGATATCCATGCTCAAATCTAATCCCGACTCAAAATCTAACACAACTTTAACTCAAATCCACTATCGTCAATATTATCAATATAATTCAATAATATCAATCAATCGTCCTTACACATCACATCAACTTCAATTCACAATTCATCCACTCACATAATTTTTTCATCAATATAATCACATGTCTCTACTTTTTCATCAAATCAACTTTAATCATTTTACATTAAATATTATTTTAATACAAACGTATTATCCCACTAAAATTAACCAAACCAACTTTTTCAAAATTAATCTAATTAAAAAAAAATACCAAAACTGGATATATCTATATCCACTCACGCTTGAACAACACAAATCTCATATCTGATTATATTCAGACTGAAAGTAAGACTACAGAAATGGGACTAAAAACTGAATTGTGCTCTAGCTATCAACAAAATGAACTGCACCCTACAGTTGCAAGACATACGAAATGCTGAAATGGATGAAGAAATTAGAA
>BKCP01005428.1:392997-482713 GCA_008636005.1 Striga asiatica | reverse complement strand
AAAAAAAAAAAAAACGAGAAAAACAGAGATTTTGGTCCACGGAGACTTACGAGAAATGGCGGTAGATGAAGAGAGAGAAACCAATGCCAACGTAATCGAGACAAAAAGCCACTGCGATTTGCAGCCAGCACTCATAATATCTGTGTGTGGAAGTGGAAGTGGAGACGAGAGTAGCACTAAACACAAATTCTATGTACCCAGGTTTTCTTATGAAACAATGATGAATTTGTTAAAGGTACCACTCGTACATACTTAACATCAAATACCCCATTATTTGACCATTGGGTTAATTCAAAATTGAATATCAACCATAAATTCAACTGAGGCAAAAAAGAATTTGCCTCGTACTTGACTCGTACACCTCGTACATGCCCAAAAACCTATTATACCCTTACTTTTTTAAATTTTATTTAGTTTAATTAATTATAAAAATATTAATTGTATTTACTTTCAAGGCCATTTATTTATCTTATTTGTTTAACAACCCTATAAATACAAAAACATACGATCACATTCTCAAATTTTGTAATATTACATATCATCTAATCATACATTATAATTAACGAATTAAGATTGTTCATGTTCTTCAAAATCTTCTTGCTTTTCAAATTCTGCTTCTTTTTTGTTGTGGGCCCTTTGCCTCTTCACTTTGCTCGGGGGCATTCTTCTCGTTTTTGGGTAAATTTATAGGGTGAGGGATTTGGAGGGAGCGGGCGGATGAGATCTCGGGCGAAATTCCGAAGCTCGGCTGGTGATAAGAGTTGTAGTGATTTGCAGAGAATAAATTTAGGTACTCTAATCCATTAGTGGATGCCATCACAGGCGGCGGATTGGAAGGCACATGGTCATCGATAGGGCCGAAAAGGGGTTTTTCAAAAATCAGCTGGAGATTCAAGGTGTTCTTGAGCGTGGAGGATGGTGTCTCGAGAAATCCCCAATTTCTCAAATTCAAATTTCCACTCCCATCCAATTTCTTTTTTTTTTTTTTCGATTAACAGGTAAACACTGCTTATACAAACAAAAAAGCAAACACCTTTGAGAACACTTAGTGGAGTAATAATACTGGTGATTTGAGAGATTTATCTGACGGCAAACCCTACAGATAAAAACACACAGAAGACATTAACTTTGTATCGAAATGAATCCCTTTCGCATAAATGTACACGATAATGGATATAATTAATCGGCTTTGAAGTCATATCGTCTTCATATTTTGATTGCAAAATGTTCAATCGTTTTAAATTTTTGCTGCTGCCGGTGGTGTTCTTCGGAAATTGGAATCATGGAATTGACAATTGATAATACGATGAATATATGAAGATGAAGTCAGATGATGATGTGAAACAGAAAAATGTAATTTCGTAATAATAAAAGATTTATTTGAAGATGAATTCAGATGATGATGGAATACAGAAAAATATGTAATTTCGTAATAAGAAAAGATTTATTTGAAATATGCTAATGTGTTTAGGTATAATAAAAATATATGAATAATGAAACACCTTTTAAGTAAATATATTTATAGTTAAACATTTTTTAATTAGTATTTTTAAGTAAGGGCATTTTTGTACTAACTTATATAATTTTTTCATTTTTTTTTAATTTAATTATGAAAAAGGACACTTGGCAGGAATTGAAGGGGTACCTGTTGTTATGCATGTACGAGGCATGTACGAGGGTACCTGACAGTAGAATGACCCATGTGTTAAAACTAGAGAGGAAAGAGAGAGAATAGAGAAAATGTTTTTGGTGTGTTCTTCATTTTAACTGAAGTTTTTATTTATAAGAAACTTCTGATGGCACAACTCGTAATAATACAAATACATGGAGGCAAAATAGTCATTCACATATATTATTTTATAATTTCATAACATTCCCCCTTGAATGACTATTTTCTAAACATATTTTAACTAATTTATACAATGCCCATTCTGCACATCTTCAAGTGTATCTTGTGACCATCAGATACCGTTGCTTCAGCATGTCAAGAAAACCCGGTGGGACAAAACCTGATCATCGTGAAATCATAACATTGTTTCTTCAGGAAAATCTGGTGGGACAAAACCTGAGCATTGTGGAAGCACAACATTGCTCTCCCTCAAATAGATCATCTTTAGTGGAGTATCCACGTGTTACCTCGTTAAAACCTTGTTAAGAAAACCCAGTGGGAAAAAACTTGATCGAAAGAAAAAGAGTACAGCTACTCCATTCTCTTCTCATCATCATGAGGAATCACATCATTTATCCTTTAGTCCTCATTATACCATGAATATGCCTCGTTAAAACCTACGAAAAACCCAGTGGGACAAAATCCTAATGAAGAAAAAAGAGTACACTATTCATGTGAATACGTCATCACTGTTGCCTCATTTAAAACATTGTTGGGAAAACCCAATGGGACAAAACCTCAGCCAAGGGAAAAGAGTACAACGCGTATTCCATATATTCACCATAATAATTGTTCCATAATACGCATGAGTATCGTATAAATTCGTTCAGATTTTCAGATACTGATGGTATTCATGATAATATGCCATATCATGCTTTGTGCAACTTTTATTCTTAAACTCATTCTCATCATCATTGATTTCAATGGTCTTACTTCAATAGTTCCCAATATTCACATTTCATTTGATTTCATTATTGTCAATATCATTTATATAACACTATTCATTTGTTTGCATTGACACTTATTTATTTCCATTATTCCCCGTAGTATATTGAGATATCTCATTATCAATTGATTCCATCAATGGTATATATATGCCTCCTTTCATCACTTATTTGGGGGATTTCAATTTGCACAATATCAACGCTTCCAGCGTATTATTCCACCATCATATCATTTCATATATTTCACCATCATCAGTATCATACAGTTTATGATTTGCACACTTTCAATGTGATGCATATATCATTTCAAAATTTCAATCATTGATTCTCCCCTCCATCTTAACAGATCCCTGATCAGTATTTTCAATATTGAATTTCTTGAGGGGAGTTCATATAATCCCCATTTCGTTCTCGATTTCAACATATAATAGGAGGACTTTGAACTCATATCACTTGTAATGTGCACATTTTTTTTCATGAGTTCACCATATCAACTGAGTATATTACTAGCTTCATCACTTTCATATGACACTTATTTTCATTCTTTCATAATCATCTTGAGTCATTCTTTGATCAAATCATCTCGTAACTTCAGGTTACGTGTCATATACACATTCTTTGATAAAATTATCTCGTAACTTCAGGTTACGTGTCATATATCCATTATTTGATCAAATCATCTCGTAACTTCAGGTTACGAATCACACACATGTGGCTATCTAGTGGATCCATAATATCTAGTAACACACATGGAGGGGTAGTGGGCCCATATATATATCATACCCCTTTCATACTCATATTGATCAAATATCGATTCATAAATATTTAGCTAGTAATAACTTTTACCAATCGAGAACGAAGCATCTCATATCACAAATAATCAGTTAATTATGAAAACCATCATCATTATTTATACCAGTAAACATTTTTAAAGTGATCACAATAATTCATTGTGCACGTTTATCACAAACATTTCACATCATCTTTCGGCGGCAATAAATGCACTTTAAGTGCAGATTCTGATACACAATCTTTAAATCCAAAATCGCATCACATGCGTATCATGTCTTCTGACATATAGACTTTTAAACTCTGTTTTAGAGTCGTATTGCATACGCATCATTTCTGTAAATTATCAGGTAATTAATTCAATCTTCCTCAACAAAGATCCGAATTTACAAATAGATCTAGCACTCTCAAATATCCGTAAATATTATCCATTTGTTCCAGTAAATATCATAAAAAGGATTTATTAATCTCGATTAAAAATATTGAGGGTCCTCATGAATAATGGTATTCCAAATGATGTTCGATGGTTGATCGAAGCACAAGTTCAGTTGTCTGGAGAGTTTCTAAATTCATATAAATATATGCCAGACATGGGTAAAAGTACTTTTGCAAAGAAACGAAGAGAAAAAAGATTAGGTGGATGCTTAAAATGCGCTCGATGGACCTGTGACACACGATGTAAATCTGTGGGGTACGTGTCCAGAAATCGAGAAGATAAAATAGCATTTATAAAGGATGGATTGAGTCTGGATCAAACGATTCAACAGATTCTTGAGACACATTGTAACGCCCCACTTTGATTTTAAAGAAATTCCAGACTTTCAGAAAAATCAGAATAAATTTTTCAAAATTTATTTCAAACATTTATGGCGTTAACTCATTTATTTCAAATCATTACCATAACATAAATCATCTAACTCCCGAAACGGGATTCATAAATCCATAAATCATCATTTCGCCCAAATTGGGTTCCCAAAATAAAACATAAGTTTTCAAGACATAACAATGTCAACGGGGCATCTCCCCAATAGTATCTCAATACTTCAATTCTCAAAGTTCGAAAATACATAAATCAAAAATAGTTATAACTATAGCGGAAGCAAAATCAATTAATAACCGGTCTCATAGACCGACTACCACTCGCTCTACTCCGCCGTCGTACCCGCCTTTCTTAACCTGAAACGTGAATTTCAGGTGGGGACGAGCACAGTTGGAAATCGTAGTGCTCACCACTATACAATAAACATTTTCATAGTATATACAGTGAAAGAAGTAGTATGATCATAGCATGTATAAGAATCAATTGAATATCCCAACTTTTTCAATATAAATTCACAGTGTTCAGACTCATGTGCACATCTATACCAATAGACTACTGCCGGTAGACGTATCGAATGCCCCTCGGGCTTCTATCGAATACCCCATGGGCTTTACGTGTATGCCCCTCGGGCTTATACACCGAATGCCCCTCGGGCTTCTATCGATGCCCAGTCAGTAGGAGTAACCCCTCGGGTTTTTATTTTATAAATACAGGGACAACCGTTCGACGCCGGTACAGCTCACATCGAAGGCTACATGATTCTTAGGCATACATCAATCATACACAAGTAAAGAAAACTATTCATTGCATAGACGATTTTTTTAATAAAAACCCACCTGGTCGAAATCGAGACAAATCACAAATTGAGTGTAGGCGGCGAGTTCGACTCGTTAAGCACCTACATTTAATAAAATAGCCCTATCAAAGACTATTTGACAACCACTAGTCCAATTAAGCTTATGTAAGCATTTAAGGAGGCATTAAATCAAGGAAAATCACATTTCCGAAAATATCACATAGATTTTGAAAACTTAACTCGGGCAGCGTTAGTAAAACCGACACAACTTTCAGCACACAACTCATATGATTATGGATCAAGTTGCATTGGCATGCTAAGATACTACTCTACAATTCTTATGAAGACACCGAAAGCAAATATGGTCATTTAGCAGGTGATAAATCAACAAACATTCAAAAATGAGTCACAGTCCAAAACTGGGGTAATGCACTTGACCAGCCCTCAGTAATTACTCTTTAACTAGAGCTACAGACATGATTTTAATAAAATTAAAAAACTAAATGATAGATAACTCAAATTTCTACAACTTTGATGAAGGTCACTTTGGAAAATAAATACATTTTTAATGAGTTTAAACACAAAACATTTGGTTCAGCAAATCTGTCAAGAACTAACATGTGATATGGACAGCACTTCAGTTTTTACAACCTAGACCGAGCTACAGACCTTCAATTGACATGGTTCAAGTTTCAAATTAAACCTTATGCATTCCTCTACAACTTTTCTTTAGAACACAGAAGCATTTAAGATCATTTGGATAGGGTAAAATCAGTTCACATTCCATATCAGATGTCTGCCAAAGTAATAAGTCCCAACTCATGCATGTCTAATTTCATACGAGAACAACTCGAGCTACAGAGCACGTATTGATATAAAATTTATCTCATTTGAAAGGTAAGAAACAGATCTACAACTTTCATGAAGGGCATAAGTTCATACGAGCACATTATGACATGAAAAACAGATCACACATTAAAATATATAAGCTGTCGGGTAACCAGAAAAACTGGACACACACAAATCTTGTAAAAATCATAACTTTACCGATATAGCTCGGAATCGAGAAATTCCAAAGCTCAGATTTAGAAAATTGAACATACTACATTTCATGTGAAGAATACATTTTCAAAGAACAGGTTTATGATGGCATAAACGGCGTCACAACAGAACAGTAGAAACGCGATTTCATATGAAATAACAATGAACACATATGACGAATGTTCTAAGCTCGACCACGTTTAATATGACTTTCTCGACAGCAAATAAATGAGTATATTGAGATTAACATAGTAACAACATGATATTCGGTTTAACAAGGTCATGAGCATAACACGATAAACTAAACGACATATACGAGCCGATAATAATTCTAACCAAAATCCGACTTCAAGCAAATAATTCGGAAACACATATGATATATATATATATATATATACATATCATGTAATATACGAATACGACCGGAATAACGAGAGGGTTCAAAATGAGTTACCCACTTTCGAAAATTTACGAGCTAACGGAGGAGGAATGGGCCGAACGACGGCTCGGCCGAACGGAACTCGGGAAAATGAAACGAAAAGAGACGAACGGTACGTCGGCTCGACGGCTTCTCGCGTATCACCGGGAATGATATCGGGGCTGCTAGTTCACGCCGGGAGCTCGTCGGAAATAATTGCAGGTCGGGGTGGTCTCGTCGGAAATGAGAGGTCGCGGAAGAAAAGAAAATGACAAAGGTGATGAGGTTGATGATGGTGATCTCATTTGTCCCGAGAGAGATATGAGAGTTGAGATTTAAGGAGAAGATAACATGTGGGAGGAGAGAAATTTACGGATCAAATCAGATTGGAATTGAAAGAAAAATAGAGATTGGATCAAGTTCACGTGAAAAAGAGAGATATACATATTATGTATTGTTATACCACAAATACCTGAACCGCTCGACCGCTTCTCTCGAACCGAATTGAACCTTCTCGATCGCCGGTACCTGCAAAACACGCCGGGGGTGGTCCCGGCGTGGACACTCCGACGCTCAAGTCAGTGGTGGTGTTTCGGAGAGAAAACGGCAGAGTAACAAGATGATATGTGTATGTGTGTTGTGTAGAATGAATGAACCTGCTCCTTTTTATAGGTGAAGCCATGAAGAGTCCTGGTTGTTCTGGAAGTCTTCCTAACATCTAACCCTAGATTTGGTTAGATCTTCTTAGATCATAAGAATCCTAGTTGCTGTGAACCTCCTCGTAACTTGGTAATTACGACGCCACCCCCAGGTCCTAGTCCCCTCAACGGAATCCTCCTGTCGAGCTGCCTAGGTGACGAGGTGCCTAGATGACGAGGTGCCCAAACGACGAGGTGCCCAAACGACGAGGTGCCCAGGCGACGAGGTGCCCAGGCGACGAGGTGCCCAGATGACGAGGTGCCCAGGCGACGAGGTGCCCAGGCGACGAGGTGCCCAGGCGACGAGGTGCCCAGACGACGAGGTGCCCAGGCGACGAGGTGCCCAGGCGACGAGGTGCCTAGGCGACGAGGTGCCCAGGCGACGAGGTGCCCAGGCGACGAGGTGCCTAGGTGACGAAGTACCTAGGCGTTTACCTTAGGCACTCCGCCTAAGCTAACCTCCGCCTGGCCAGTTGAGCCACGCCCAAGTGATTAGACTACGCCTAGCTGATACAAAGTGCGGCCTACGACCGGTCCTTTATGAACCCCATTCTCATGGCCGTATCATCTAGCCCCCCCCCATTTCTAGGACCAGCTATAGCAGCTTGGCCTAAGAAATAGAAAAATTCCTCATATCGTGGTGATCCATCGCATAATCGTGTTTACTTTCCAACTTCCCTGTCATCACATGAGGTCTTATACAAAGTGTCGCGACCCGACCCTTTGTACAAAGCTATCTAGGGGTGCCGACCACCAAGGAGACCCGCCGAGCTACCGAGGTGCGGCCCACCCGCCGAGACGCCGAGCTGCCTTCGCCGAGCTGTCGAGGCGCGACCCCCGCGCCGGGCTCACGCGACGACCTACCGAGCTGCTCACGCCGAACCGCCAAGCAGATGAGCTGACCTGCCGAAGAGCCGCCGCCGAGCTCCCGCGAGAGGCGACGCCGAGCTGAGGATGCCGAGGTGATGAGCTGCCGCACCGAGCTGTTGAGCCGCCGAGCTACCCAACGCCGAGCTAAGATTTCCCTTGTACCCCGACCTACTCGAATTGAGCAAGTTATATCGCTTTCTCTTGAACCAATTTCCTCCTAACGCGATGCACTATCTCGTTGGTTTTATCATGACTTGTCGGGCTCACCTCGACGAGTTTGACCCAGAACTATGCTTCTATTGTCTCAATCTCCAATCCTCAAACAATACTTCACCCTACCTCATGCCCCGCAACAATGCTAAGTTCTTAAAGAACCCTAAATCAAAAATTCATAATTGGCAAAACAAATTCTTCTTCGTCCGCCTCCCTTCCAAAATTTCTGACCTCCAGTCCGAGTGGCTAGACGAGCTACCGTGTCAGCGAAAAAAACCAAGACGGAACGCCAAATATGACACCCTTATCGCCCAATGGAATAAGACCCCCCTTCACGTGGTGAAGCTGACCACCAATGACCGACTCCTTCGGCACTTCCACCTGTCGAGCTGTGCCGCCGACCCCGTGAGTGATATAGGTAGGCTTCGACGTCACAAGTTGTCGTCATATCACTTACTGTTTCCTTTATGATAGTCGTACTCATATGACTTGTTTACTTATAATTTTTCTTTCCTTGTACTTGTCCTGCAGCGGAACTTCTCCAGACCTGCGCTGCCCCCCCTGCCAAGTCCACAGAAGCAGCGCCTACTCCCGCCAAAGGGCCAGCGCAGGAGGTGGACAACCTTGCCCTGGACCAGGTCCTCGAGCGCCGGGTCTACCGAGAGCATCCGACGAGGTCCTTCAAGCGTAAGAAGACTTGCCCTAAAGAGGGGACCACATCGGCACAAGGCGCCGAGGTGACCACCGACACCCAGCGGGCCAAGAAGCCAACTCGATTTGCCGGGAACAAGGACGTATCGGTAACCAGCTCTTACCTCCTCGACATTTTTCCGAAGGGCGAGACAACGCAATGGCCTACCAAGAAGAGTCGAGCCGAGACGATCACCTACAACCTTGGTCTGGTATGACTCTATCACACTTAACTTACACCTTTATTAAACATATATTGTAAAATCTATGCAAATCTAACCCCATGTCCCAAACAGGCCTTGGCTGGCATAGCTCCTCTCCTCGACGAGCAGCTAGAGGACGAGGATGACGAGGTGACATCCTTCAAGGACGAGGTGGAGAAGGGCAAGGAGCGAGCTACCGACCTTCAAAAGGCCCTCGATCGTCAAAAGGCCAAAACGCAGAAGTTCCGAGCCGAGCTCCAAGCCAAAAAGGCCGAGCTTAAAGCCAAAGACGCCGGGCTCGAAGCCAAAGACGCCAAGCTCAAAGCCAAAGACGCCGAGCTACAAAAACTTCGAGAGGAAGTTGATGAGCGCGTTGCTCAGGACGAACGGGATGGCCAAGGATCTTTCCTATCATCGAACATAGGACAACACTTCGTCGAGTGCTTCCGGTCCGAACTGCTGTCACACTATCATAACTCCGTAGCATTCCTCCGGCGGATGGGCACAGCCTGCCGGGAGTACTTCCATGAGGGGGTCGTTCGTACCCAGGCTGAGGCAGAAAAGCAAGGCTTCACCATCTCCGTAGATGAGGACGCGTTGCTGAAAGGCGTCCCTACCCCATCTGGATGGAACGACAACAAGTCTTTTCCCCCGAACCATCCTTGGTGGGACAAGGCATTGGAGGCTGCCGCGACTACCGTGGCGAAGAAGTTCGGGGGAGATGTGGAAAAGGTCTACGGCACGCCACCTCCTTAGAGTCATGTAATTTCCTTTTGTGTTGAAGTAGAACATTTGAACGTACTCCATTTATTTTGGCATGTAACTCTGAACTTATTTAGTCGTATGTTTTGGGTATGTTCAATGAACCATGTTTTGCATTTCCAACTTCTACGAACTGTTGGCACCGTGCCGTTACTTATGTCAATGTCCGCATACTTATATAACCTATTACCGTGCAAGTAACAATATTTATCCTTCTACGACGAACTTATTCACCAAGTCTTTGAAACACTTAGCATCGTGACAATGGGCTTTGGCACCTAGCACAATTATTGCTAAGTCTTTTAAGACTCATATGCCCCACTCCATTCAACGGCCTTGTCAACTATAGAAGTCGTCGCCTAGCTCCGCGAGCTTAGGAGAGACTAACAGGCGTTTGCCTTACGAAGGTCGTCGCCTAGCTCTGCGAGCGTAGGTGAGACTAACAGGCTTTCGCCCTATTGAAGTCGTCGCCTAGCTCCACGAGCATAGGTGAGACTGACAGGCTTTCGCCCTGTAGAGGTCGTCGCCTAGCTCCGCGAGCGTAGGTGAGACTAACAGGCTTTCGCCCTAAAGCGGTCGTCGCCTAGCTCCGCGAGCGTAGGTGAGACTAACAGGCTTTCGCCCTAAAGCGGTCGTCGCCTAGCTCCGCGAACATAGGTGAGACTGACAGGCTTTCGCCCTGAAGAGGTCGTCGCCTAGCTCCGCGAGCTTAGGTGAAACTGACAGGCTTGCGCCCTAAAGAGGTCGTCGCCTAGCTCCGCGAGCTTAGGTAAGACTAACAGGCTTTCGCCCTAAAGAGGTCATCGCCTAGCTCAGCGAGCATAGGTGAGACTGACAGGCTTTCGCCCAGAAGCGGTCGTCGCCTAGCTCCGCGAGCATAGGTGAGACTGACAGGCTTGCGCCCTAAAGAGGTCGTCGCCTAGCTCCGCGAGCTTAGGTGAGACTAACAGGCTTTCGCCCTAAAGAGGTCGTCGCCTAGCTCAACTGCCCACTTCACCATCCTCCCCGAGGCCGAAGGGCGACCTAAGGTGTCTTTGAGCGGGTAGTTAGTCCGGACCATAACCTTGTGCGCCAGAAAATAGGGACGCAACTTTCGAGCTGTAGAGATAAGCGTCAGGGCGGCCTTCTCCACGTCTTAATACCGGCGCTCGGCACCTTGCAACACCCGACTAGCATAGTATATTGGCTTCTGTTGTCCCTGCTCCTCCTTTATCAGCACTGAACTAATGGCTTCGTGTCCCACTGATAGATAAACGACTAATGTGTCACTTGGCTCCGGTTTTGTAAGTAAAGAGAGCTCAGCCAGAAACACTTTCAACCTCTCGAATGCATGTTGTGCTTGCGATGTCCACTCAAAACGAGATCCCTTCTTCAAAGCCCTAAAGAACGGAAAACTTTTTTCGGCGGATTGAGCTATGAACCTGCTTAACCCTGCTAGGCATCCGGTGAGGATCTGCACCTCCCTCAAGTTCCTTGGTGCCTGCATCTCACTGACCACTCGTACCTTCTCTGGGTTGACTTCAATTCCCTTTTCCGTCACCAGGTAACCTAGAAATTTTCCCGACCTCACCCCGAATTTACACTTGGTCGGGTTGAGCTTCATGCCATATCGTCGCAAAGTGTCAAAGGTCTCGCGCAAGTCTGCCACATGGTCACCTGCCTTCCTACTTTTCACCAGCATGTCATCAACATAGACCTCCATATTCCGACCTATCTGCCCTTTGAACATTTTATCTACCAACAGTTGATAAGTGGCTCCCGCATTCTTCAATCCAAAAGGCATGACGACGTAGCAATAAGTGCCCTTGGATGTCACAAAGCTGACCCTCTTCTGGTCCTCCTCGGCAAGAGGGATCTGGTGATACCCCTGGGAGGCATCCATCATGCTCAACAACTCGCACCCGGCTGTAGAGTCGACGAGCTGGTCAATACGTGGTAGGGGGTAATGGTCTTTAGGGCAAGCTTTGTTGAGATCCCTAAAGTCTATGCACATCCTCCACTTTCCTTCTCCCTTCTTCACCATAACTGAGTTGGACAGCCACTCCGGGAATTGGATAGATCGTATATGCCCCGCCTTCAAAAGCTTCTCCACCTCAGCTTCAATGATCACATCTAACTCAGCGCCAAAATGCCTCCTCTTCTGCTTCACTGGTCTCATGGTTGGGTCGATGTTCAACCTGTGCTCTGCTACCCTGGGACTGATGCCGGTGAGGTTGTCGGCCGAAAAGGCAAACACATCCACAAACTCTCTTAACAATGCAATCAGCGCGCCTTGAATGTCGACCGCCAGATGCCGACCCACCTTGGTCGTCTTTGCAGGGCTCCCTTCTATCAATTCAACCTCCATCAACTCGTCCTGGGAGTTCATCCCCAATTCTTGTTTCTTCTCCCGGTGGGAGCATTCAGGTAAATCATCCCTCCTTCTCTTATTCTGCGTCTCAGCTGTCTTCAATGTGACCTCATAACACCGTCGAGACTGCAGCTGGTCTCCAGTCACCTCGCCGACCTCATTCCCTACGGGGAACTTAATTTTCATGCAATAAGTGGAAATGGCTGCCTGGAATAATTCAAGCTAGGTCGCCCCAGTATGATGTTATAGGCCGAGCTAGCATCCACAACCAAGAAACGGACCATCTTCACCTTCCTCAGAGGCGACCTTCCCAATGCCATAGTTAAGCTGACTTCGCCAACGGGGCGAACCTCGCTGCCGCTAAATCCATAGAGAGCAGTGTGGACCGGATCGACCTTCACGTCTAACTCCATCTACTGTAAGCACTTCAAAAAAATGATGTCCGCCGAGCTTCCCGTGTCTAGCACCCTTTGCACATCGTAACTGGCCACCTCCGCAGTGATGACCAAAGCGTCATTATGTGGGACAACAAGCCCCTGCACATCGTCAACTCCAAACTCTAGAGTGGCCGAGCTCCTCTGTACATGCACCTCGGCCACCTCGCTGGAAACACCCTTTCCCCGGTAGGTCCTCTTCCTCTCCCTATGCGAATCTCCATCCGTAGGACCCCCCGCGATCATGTGTATTATGCTCTTCTTAACCGGTCTATCAGGTTGCTCATCAGTCCTCCTCCGCTTGTCACCTGATTCACGCCCTTCACGGCGATCTTCTTGGCGCTCTCTATCCTTGATCACGAACTCCTTTAAATGACCGGCCCGGATGAGCCGCTCAATTTCATCCTTCAATTTTCGACAAAAATTGGTAGAGTGGCCGTAATCCCGGTGGTACCGACAATACCTATCCTTCGATGCCGAAAATTTTCGCGGCGGGGGTAAAGGCTTCGGCTGTGCGAGTAGCTTATCCTCCCCCCGTTTTTCCATCATCTCCAGTATCTCCTGTTGCGGTGCATTAAGTGGTTTGTAATGCTCGTACCTCGGACCTCTGAACCTATCCTCGACCCTAGCCTCTTTAGGGGCAGCTCGTCGATCACCCTGTCGAGGCCTCTCATCGACCTGCTTAGACTTTGTCTTATCATTCCGAATGAAGTCTGCCTCCGATTCCTCCATATTCACATACTTGCTACACCTTTCCAAGAGCTCGTCAAACGACCTTGCCGGCCGCTTTGCTAAGGAGTCCCTTAACTTTCCTGCTCTTAGGCCCCGCGTAAGCCCTCCGGCCTTTACCTCCTCTGAGGCCCTAGGAACTTCCACGCATTCTTTAGTATACCGAGCCACGTACTGTCGCAAAGTTTCACCTTCCCTCTGTTGCATATTAATCAGTGAGAGGTATGTCTTTTCATGCTTCCTAGCGCTTGCAAATTGATTCAGAAACAAAGAGCTGAACTTCTCAAATTTATCGATGGATCCTGCTGGCAGCTGGTGGAACCAATCCTGTGCTGAGCCCTTTAAAGTGGTCAAGAAGGCCCGGCAGCTGACTGCGTCACTATAACGATGCAAGACGGCTATATTGTCAAACGACCTTAGATGCCGAGCAGGGTCTGTCGAGCCATCATAGGATAAGCTCAGTTCCCTAAAATTACTTGGCAGATCTCCTCCCAACACTTCCTCTGAAAACGGATGTCCACGTGACACTACCACCCTTCTCCCTTGTACCCGAGCTTGGAGTTCCTGCATCTGAGCTACCAACCTCTCCAAAGTTAATCCCTCCTGCTGTACTACCAGGGGTCGAGATGTCGCCGACCTATCACCATCCTCATCCCCCCTTTCGCGCTGGTGCGTCTGGTGAGGGTGCAAGGATAACTGCTGATGCATGGGCTGCCTTAGCGATTCATTAGCTCGTCGATCAACCTCTTGAGCTCGCCCTATTGCGTGCTATGATCCTGTCCAATTCCGCCCTTGTCATATGTATCGTTTGATCTCCTCTTACCGTCGAGGAGTTGCCTGGGGGGTTAGTTCCTCCCGCTAAGACCATCTGTTGGTCGTTCGGTTGGGTGGTCTCCCCTGCCAAGACCATCTGTTGATTATTCAGCGGGGTTACCTGACCCGTGTTTCCATTAGGGACCTGGCCAACCTGACCAATTCCTCCACTCGTTGCACCGCCGCCGAACTCCTTCTCCTTGTTGGTCAAGCCACCTGATTCTCCTGGGTTCGTCAAACGCCCATGAGCTCCTGGTGGCGGCGTCGGGGTCAACGTCTCCTTGGGGGTGGTAGGCGACGGCGACCACCCGGGCGGCGGCCCTGTTCCAAGAGCCCTCTTCGTCCACGCCTCATCCATATCCTTCGTCAAATTTTTCTTCAAGCTATCTCCTGCCATGATCCTCGTTACTTCCTTCTTGTTTGGTGAGAAAAAACAGCCTATGATACTCTGGTAGAAGACTGAGTTTCCCCACAGACGGCGCCAATTTGTTATACCACAAGTACCTGAACCGCTCGACCGCTTCTCTCGAACCGAATTGAACCTTCTCGATCGCCGGTACCTGCAAAACACGCCGGGGGTGGTCCCGGCGTGGACACTCCGACGCTCAAGTCAGTGGTGGTGTTTCGGAGAGAAAACGGCAGAGTAACAAGATGATATGTGTATGTGTGTTGTGTAGAATGAATGAACCTGCTCCTTTTTATAGGTGAAGCCATGAAGAGTCCTGGTTGTTCTGGAAGTCTTCCTAACATCTAACCCTAGATTTGGTTAGATCTTCTTAGATCATAAGAATCCTAGTTGCTGTGAACCTCCTCGTAACTTGGTAATTACGACGCCACCCCCAGGTCCTAGTCCCCTCAACGGAATCCTCCTATCGAGCTGCCTAGGTGACGAGGTGCCTAGATGACGAGGTGCCCAGACGACGAGGTGCCCAGACGACGAGGTGCCCAGATGACGAGGTGCCCAGGCGACGAGGTGCCCAGGCGATGAAGTGCCCAGGCGACGAGGTGCCCAGGCGACGAGGTGCCCAGGCGACGAGGTGCCTAGGTGACGAGGTACCTAGGCGTTTACCTTAGGCACTCCGCCTAAGCTAACCTCCGCCTGGCCCGTTGAGCCACGCCCAACTGATTAGACTCCGCCTAGCTGATACAAAGTGCGGCTTACGACCGGTCCTTTATGAACCCCATTCTCATGGCCGTATCATGTATGTATAATGATCAAGAACTTGATATATTTTAACGTAATGTAATGAAAGTTGACTATTCAAGTCTAACCAAATACACTATACACACACATATTCACGGATTGGTGAACCGGGTCTGGTCAAGATTACGGGTATACTCGGGCTCGATTAATCGCACGATAAATAAATAAAAAACCGGGAAAGAATTAAATAAATTGCACATATATATTTTTAAAATAATAATAGTAATAATAATAAAATAAAAATACACATTTAGGCAATTTTTATTATAATTGAGCAACAATAATATTTAGACATTCAATAATCATAGCAACAACATCAACAACAACAACAATAATAATCATAATAATAATAATAATAATAATAATAATAATAATAATAATAATAATAATAATAATAATAATAATAATAACAATAATAACCATACATAATATTAATAATACACCATCTCAAATAATCCGTTTCTAAAATAAACGAACCAGAATAACATTCTAAAACTGGCCCGATTACTGAATAGAATTTTACCGAGAATATAATTATATTATCCACCTAATAAATATATATATATAATCTCATAATCAAAGAAAATCAGAAAAATCTAATATTCGAACGGGGCGCTACAGTCTACCCACCTTAAAAGGAATTCCGTCCTCGAAATTCGTAAACAAAAGAAACCATCCCGTTAAAAGAAATACAAAATAAATCAAAACGCGAAGTTTGGGTATTTCCTCCTAATATCGGCCTCACGCTCCCAAGTCGCCTCAGACTCGTCATGTCGGCTCCACTGCACCTTCACGAGACTAACTGCCCGGTTCCTCAGCTGATGGACCTTCCGGTCCAGTACGGCCACCGGTACCTCCTCATAGGTAAGGTCTCGCTCGACCCGCATCTCGCCAAAGTCCACCACGTGGTCGGGGTCATGCACATATCTCCGCAACATCGAGACATGAAACACGTCATGCACTCCCGACAAAGTTGGCGGTAAAGCTAGCCTATAAGCCAAGTCTCTAACTCGAGCAAGGATCTCAAAGGGCCCGATATAGCAAGGTCGAAGCTTCCCCTTCTTTCCGAAGCGAATCACACCCTTCATGGGCGAAACTTTCATAAAGACATGGTCACCAATTGCATACTCGTGCTCCTGCCTCTTCCGATCGGCGTAGACCTTCTGCCTCTCTTGGGCAGACCTGATTCTCTTTCGGATCTTCTCAACCTGTTCCGAAGTCCTACGAATGAACTTCGGACCCATAATCTTCCTTTCTCCAACCTCATCCCAATAAATGGGAGTCCGAACCTTCCGTCCGTACAAAGCCTCGAACGGTGCCATCTTGATCGAGGCGTGATAACTATTGTTGTAAGACAACTCGACCAATGGGATGAACTCTCCCAAGTTAGGTTCCGGTCTAAGACCACAGCCCTCAGAATATCCTCTAGGTACTGGATCGTCCGCTCCGACTGACCATCCGTCTCAGGGTGAAAGGCTGTACTGAATTCCAACCTCGTCCCCATGGCTCGGTGCAAACTCTTCCAGAACTGACTCGTGAACTTCAGATCTCGGTCCGATACAATCTCCACGGGCACCCCATGAAGTCGAACAATCTCGTCAGCGAACAACTCAGCATAATCACTAGCCTTCATAGTCGTCCGAACGGGTAGAAAGTGGGCAGACTTAGTAAGTCGATCCACAATCACCCAAATAGAGTCGTGTCCAGACCTCGATCTCGGCAATCCCACCACAAAGTCCATGGTGAGGCGCTCCCATTTCCACATGGGAATCTCAAGTGGCTTCAACAGCCCTCTCGGTTTCTGGTGCTCAGCCTTCACTTGCTGACACACTAGACATGAATTCACGAACTTCGCTACTTGCCTCTTCATTCCTCGCCACCAAAACGACTTCTTCAGGTCCTGGTACATCTTCGTGCTACCAGGATGAACAGTATAAGGCGCACTGTGCGCCTCTCGAAGAATCTCACGGCGCAGTTCCCACACCTTCAGAACACATAGTCTACCCTCGAAGACTAATGCCCCATCAAATGCGACTGCGAATCTGCCAACTTTGCCGGCCTCCATCAACTCCTTCATCCGGCATAAGAATCGATCATTCGGTTGTTCAGCGACTATCCTCTCGCGAAGAGTCGGTCCCACAACCAAGGCTACCAAAACATCACTGGCTGTCGAAGTCGACTCCATCGCCCCTAACTGTAGCCGCTCGAACTCCCTAACTAACACATCCTGCCTTGTGAATAGGCAAGATAGCTGGCTATGACTCCTCCAACTAAGGGCGTCGGCAACCACATTAGCCTTCTCGGGATGGTAGCTAATCTTGCAGTCGTAGTCCTTGACCAACTCCAACCATCTCCTCTGTCGCATGTTCAACTCCTTCTGAGTGAAGATATACTTCAAGCTCTTGTGGTCGGTGAAAATCTCACACTTACCTCCGTAGAGGTAGTGCCGCCAAATCTTCAAGGCGTGGACCACAGCGGCTAACTCTAGATCATGAGTGGGGTAATTTTGCTCGTGAGGCTTTAGCTGCCTCGACGCATAAGCCACTACTTTCCCTTGTTGCATCAACACACAGCCTAAACCCATCTTTGAAGCGTCACTATAGATTGTGAACTCCAAAGTCGGGTCAGGAATGGCTAATACAGGCGCGGTAGTTAGCCTTTCCTTCAACTCTTGGAAACTGGCCTCGCACTGTGGGCTCCATACAAATTTTGATGCCTTCTTCGTCAGATTGGTTAGTGGCTGGGCTATCTTCGAGAAGCCCTCGATAAACCTCCGGTAGTATCCTGCTAACCCCAGGAAACTACGAACATCACTAGCATTTCTTGGTGTCTCCCACTTGCTCACAGCCTCGATCTTGCCGGGATCCACCTCAATACCTCTAGCTGTAATAATATGGCCGAGGAATGCCACACGATCCAGCCAAAACTCGCACTTCGAGAATTTTGCATAAAGCTTCTCGCGGCGAAGGGTCTCCAGTACAATCCTCAAATGTTCCTTGTGCTGGTCGATGTCCCGAGAATATACCAAAATTTCATCAATGAACACAATGACAAACTGGTCCAAATACGGATGGAAGACCCTATTCATAAGGTCCATGAACACTGCCGGAGCATTGCTTAATCCGAACGGCATCACTACGAACTCATAGTGTCTGTATCTGGTTCGGAACGCGGTTTTGGAAATATCGGACTCTCTGATCTTTAACTGATGGTAGCCAGACCTCAAATCGATCTTCGAGAACACGCTGGCTCCCCTTAACTGGTCAAAGAGATTTTCGATGCGGGGAAGAGGGTACTTGTTCTTGACGGTAAGGTTGTTCAGCTCACGGTAGTCAATGCACATTCGCATCGACCCATCTTTCTTCTTGACGAAGAGAACGGGCGCTCCCCACGGAGATACACTCGGTCGGATGAAACCAAGATTAAGTAACTCCTGGATTTGGGACTTGAGCTCTTGTAGCTCCTTCGGTGCCATACGATAAGGTGCCTTCGACACGGGACCAGCTCCGGGGACTAAGTCGATAGTGAACTCGACTTGGCGATCCGGTGGTCCACCTGGCAATTGCTCCGGAAATACATCAAGGTACTCGCATACAATCGAGACCCTCTCCGGAGTCCGTTCGGTATCCTCATTAACCATACTCACTAGGTAACCTTGACAGCTACCCTTCGACAGACCCTTCATGGCTTTGAGAGAAGAGATGACTCGAGGCACAGTCCTCGACTTCACCCCATAAAAGAGAATAGGCTGATCATCATCTGAATAAAGAGTAACTTCTCGCTCCTGACATCGGATGTCGGCTCGATAGCGAGTGAGCCAGTCATGCCAAGGATGACGTCGAAGTCGCGTATATTGATTACATAGGTATCGGCCTCTAAGATTCGTCCTCCAATGTCGACTTGCAGACCACGGACCATAGAATCAAGGATAAGAGTTTTTCCCGAGGCTAAGCTAACCTCGAGAGGATCGACTTTACACACAACACTAATTGCTAAGGACTCTAAGCAACGAGAAGAAATAAAAGAATGGGTGGCTCCAGTATCACACAAAGCAAAGATGGGCACATTGGATATTGAAAGCATTCCAGACATTGTACCTGCGTTGTTTGCCGCCTCATCATGGGTAATGGTGTAAACACGGGCCTGGCCTCCATTCCTCTGTTGGTTCTGCATTGGGGGCTGTCTGGGTTGCTGCTGCTGATGTAGAGGTGGGAGCTGCTGCTGCTGGTAGGGCTGCTGTCTCTTGGGTTCGGGGCATGCGTGGTAGAGATGCCCAGGCTTCTGGCAGTTGTAGCAGACTCTCTGCTGGTACCAACACTCCCCAGGGTGGGCTCGGCCACAGTTGCGGCACCTCGGAGGTTGACCCTGAGGGGCAGGGCGCTCGCCGGGTCAGTTAGGACCTCCACGTTTTCCCTTCCGAGGGTCTCGGCGGAAATCAGACTTCATTTTATTCGAATTGGAATTAGGCGGGACTGTGGTGACTGGCTGAATCATGGGAGCATGAACATAAGAGGAAATAGGGGTGGGCTGAGGTTGACGGCTTTCAAGCTGAAGTGCACGGATAACCATCTTCTCATATGGTAGCACTCCGTGACTAGTGAGGATCCAGCAGATGTCCGGGCGAAGACCATCCCGGAACATAATAGAATTTTTGCAATCGGTGTCTACCAGTTGTGGAGCAAACTCACTCATGCGGACGAACTCTCATTCGTACTCCCCTACTGTTCGGGCCTCCTGCTTGAGGTTCCAGAATTCATGCTGCATCTGCATAATGTACTCCTACGGATAGTACTTCTCCAGTATCACCTCCTTCATGCGGTCCCATGTTAAGACAGCCAATTCTGCTGGCCTCAGCCTCCAGTGATTCGACCACCAAGTGGCCGCATCGCCATCCATCTAGAATCGTGCACAGGCAATTCGCTGCTCATCTGTACAAAATAGCAGATCGAAGATCCTCTCTAACTTTCGGATCCATTCAGCGGTAGCTGCGGGACCCTTAACTCCTGTAAAAGTCGGTGGGCTCAGCCGCTGAAACTTCATTACGATTTCAGCATGGTCACTAGCCTGGTTATTTGCTGGTTGCTGGTTCTGCTGGTTACGAGGTCTTGCCATAATTCAACATCATATAATATGGGCATTTAGCACGAGTCTAAGATCTCTAGAGTTCAACAAGTTCAAAACAGGTGGATAAACTCCTAAGCCCCGATTTATAGCATATCATATCATAACATTTCGTATATCAGGCAACACATAAGCAATTCAAAATTTACTTATGAAACTCATACCTGAATTGTCGTGGCACGACGGAAGCGAGTGGTCATAACTTACATCATAGAATTCACATAATTTCACAGAGTTCACATGATTCGAGTATACCAGTCTACAGAAACACAGACTGGCTCTGATACCATACTGTAACGCCCCACTTTGATTTTAAAGAAATTTCAGACTTTCAGAAAAATCAGAATAAATTTTTCAAAATTTATTTCAAACATTTGTGGCGTTAACTCATTTATTTCAAATCATTACCATAACATAAATCATCTAACTCCCGAAACGGGATTCATAAATCAATAAATCATCAATTTGCCCAAATTGGGTTCCCAAAATAAAACATAAGTTTTCAAGACATAACAATGTCAACGGAGCATCTCCCCAATAGTATCTCAATACTTCATAAATTCTCAAAGTTCGAAATACATAAATCATAAATAGTTATAACTATAGCGGAAGCAAAATCAATTAATAACCGGTCTCATAGACCGACTACCACTCGCTCTACTCCACCGTCGTACCCGCCTTTCTTAACCTGAAACGTGAATTTCAGGTGGGGATGAGCACAGTTGGAAATCGTAGTGCTCACCACTATACAATAAACATGTTCATAGTATATACAGTGAAAGAAGTAGTATGATCATAGCATGTATAAGAATCAATTGAATATCCCAACTCTTCAATATAAATTCACAGTGTTCAGACTCATGTGCACATCTATACCAATAGACTACTGCCGGTAGACGTATCGAATGCCTCTCGGGCTTCTATCGAATGCCCCATGGGCTTTACGTCTATGCCCCTCGGGCTTATACACCGAATGCCCCTCAGGCTTCTATCGATGCCCAGTCAGTAGGAGTAACCCCTCGGGTTTTCATTTTATAAATACAGGGACAACCGTTCGACGGCTGGTACAGCTCACATCGAAGGCTACATGATTCGTAGGCATACATCAATCATACACACGTAAAGAAAACTATTCATTGCATAGACGATTTTTTTAATAAAAACCCACCTGGTCGGAATCGAGACAAATCACAAATTGAGTGTAGGCGGCGAGTTCGACTCGTTAAGCACCTACATTTAATAAAATAGTCCTATCAAAGACTATTTGACAACCACTTAGTCCAACTAAGCTTATGTAAGCATTTAAGGAGGCATTAAATCAAGGAAAATCACATTTCCGAAAATATCACATAGATTTTGAAAACTTAACCCGGGCAGCGTTAGTAAAACCGACACAACTTTCAGCACACAACTCATATGATTATGGATCAAGTTGCATTGGCATGCTAAGACACTACTCTACAATTCTTATGAAGACACCGAAAGCAAATAAGGTCATTTAGCAGGTGATAAATCAACAAACATTCAAAAATGAGTCACAGTCCAAAACTGGGGTAATGCACTTGACCAGCCCTCAGTAATTACTCTTTAACTGGAGCTACAGACATGATATTAATGAAATTCAAAAATTACATGATAGATAAGTCAAATTTCTACAATTTGATGAAGGTCACTTTGGCAAATAAATACATTTTTAATGAGTTTAAACACAAAACATTTGGTTCAGCAAATCTGTCAAGAACTAACATGTGATATGGACAGCACTTCAGTTTTTACAACCTAGACCGAGCTACAGACCTTCAATTGACATGGTTCGAGTTTCAAATTAAACCTTACGCATTCCTCTACAACTTTTCTTTAGAACACAGAAGCATTTAAGATCATTTGGATAGGATAAAATCAGTTCACATCTGGCTTATTCGTCTCGTGACTGCTAAATGTTCCTTGCTTGCTAACTTCTTCTCTTATTTTGTCAGTTAAAGCGCTCAAACGTTTCGAGCTCAAGAAGGGCCAGTCGTCTGGCCAGCCGGCTGGTGGTCCTGTCCCTCCGCCTCGACCCTCAGGCGGGTCTGGGTCGAGGCCTGGTGCTGCAGTCGCGGAGGCGACTACTGCTAAAAAATCCAGGGTTGAGAACCCTGGTTCCTCACAACCTAAATCGTCAGGCCCTTCCTCTCGCAAGAGGGCCCAGGACGATCGGGCCGCCATCCTTATTCCCGACGACCTTAAGCGCCGCAAGGTCGACAAGGGGAAGGGAAAGGCTTATTCGAGAAGAAAACCCCTTCCCCCATCACCGTCAAAGATGTGACGGTCAAGATGCCATCTCGGCTCTGGAATCACCCAGAGCCGTATCGTGTGGCCAAATACCTCAACTCCCTCATCCCGGAGGACGACAAGGAGCGTGTCGAGGGGAATCTGTACGAGCGCTCAAATTACGCCGTTCAGTGTCTCTCTCGGGTATTTTTTCCATTCTCTTATCGACTCGGTTCTTGTGTTCTTTTCTTTAAACTCGATCCATCTTTTCCTTAACCTGTTTTTCATATTCTTTCGCAGTTCCTGGCTGCCGCGCTCCCCTGCTTTGAGGAGACGAGCAAGGCTCCTCTCGCCTCCACCAAGTCCCTCGAGGACCAATGTGAAGCGCAGCGCCAGGAAATCAAGGCGCTGAAAGAAGACTTGGAGGCCTCGCGGGCCCTGGTCGACAAATTGAAGGCCGATAAGGCCGTTTTCCGGCACCTGAACGACAAACTCAAGGCCGACCTCGACAAGGCACGTGACGAGGTTATGGTCGAGAGGGAGAACGGCATCGAGGAGGGGCGCAGGACCTTTCTGAAGTCCCCGATGGGCGCCATCTTCCTCGAGACCTATCGCCAAGAAGTCGTGAAGGCCTTCTGCAACTCCCCTGCCTTCCTCGATAAGCTTTGCCCTGCCGTCGTCCAATATTTCGACTTTGCTTTTGACGCGTGGGCGGCGGTGGTAGAGGGGTCTGATTTTGCTGGGAAGCTCGACCGCGAGGCGGTTAAAGAGACGCTCCCCGACCCTGAGGGCTATGAAGGCGACTCGTCTCTCCCTGACGATTACCCGTGGTGGACGGGGCTCGAGGCTTGGGCCATTCGCAAGGCTGGCCTAAGTTCTCAGCTCGAAGTCCCCACCACACCTCTGGTCGGTTCGACCGATTTAGTCAGGCCATAGGGGGTTAGTCGGGCAGAGGAAGTCGTGGAGGTGGAGGAAGACGAGGAGCAGGGGACGGAACCGCTTGCCGAGGACGCTGATAATAAAACCGAGTCCGTCGGGATGGAAGGTGGGGACAACACGGCTGAGAAGTCGACCGGCGACTCTTAGCTGTGTTTGTCTATTTTCGGGCTGTGCCGCTTTATGTTTGCTCTTTCTTTTCTACTATTCTCTTTCTTTTTTTTTTTAGATTTTTTTTTCGTCGTTCTCGACCTATTTTCGAGCCTGTAAAGGTCGAGACGACTGATAATGTAATGAACTTTCTTATTAATATGATCTCCTCTTTTCCATTCGTTGCTTGTGTTAATTTTGTTTCAAATTATTTTGCCGCTGTTTCCTGTGTATCTTCCTCCCAACCCTTCTTGCGAGCTGGCCGAAGTCGAGCAAGGTTATGAACAGCTTCGTAGCTGTGAAACGTTTAAGTTTTTCCACTCGTCTCCTCCAAACCCTTCTTGCGAGCTGGTCGAAGTCGAGCAAGAGTTAGAACAGCTTCGTAGCGGCGAAACTTGTTTTTCAACTCGTCTCTTCCCAACCCTTCTTGCGAGCTGGTCGAAGTCGAGCAAGGTTATGAACAGCTTCGTAGCTGTGAAACGTTTAAGTTTTTCCACTCGTCTCCTCCCAACCCTTCTTGCGAGCTGGTCGAAGTCGAGCAAGAGTTAGAACAGCTTCGTAGCTGCGAAACTTTTAAGTTTTTTAACTCGTCTCTTCCCAACCCTTCTTGCGAGCTGGTCGAAGTCGAGCAAGGTTATGAACAGCTTCGTAGCTGTGTCGATTGTTTGTTATCTAGATGTGTATCAAATTTAATTGTTCGGGAATATCCATTCTTGTAAGCGCGTCCATTCATAATTGTGTTTACCGATGTTATGAGTGAGATTTGCTCGAGGTTCCGCTCGAGAGTGCCGATTTGTTAATGGTTGTGCTAACCGACTTTGCAGTCGAAGGTTTCGTAGCCTGCTCGAGATTCCGCTCGAGAGTTCACAACTTCGTAGTTGTGTTAGTCGACTTTGCAGTCGAAGGCTTCGTAGCCTGCTCGAGATTCCGCTCGAGAGTTTTACAACTTCGTAGTTGTGTTAGTCGACTTCGTAGTCGAAGGCTTCGTAGCCTGCTCGAGATTCCGCTCGAGAGTTTTACAACTTCGTAGTTGTGTTAGTTGATTTCTTAATCTTTGGAAAGTTAGCCGGCTTCATAGCCGTTTTGAAAAATTCAATTTTTCATGCAATCATATTGAAGTCGACTCATAAATGTAGGAAACATAATTGAAGCATAAACAAATTCATTCATCATTGAATTCAATTCAATCATTGTTCAGTACAAAGAGTAATTTGAAATATTGCCTTAAGCGTAAAAGCGTTTGAGGTGAATCACATGCCAGGATCGCGGGAGTTGTCGACCTTCTCCGTCCTCGAGTTCATATGCGCCCCTCTCGAGCACCTTTGTGATGGTGTAGGGTCCTTCCCAGTTTGCTTCGAGCTTGCCGACATGTTTGAGGGCATCGGCCCGTTTGAGGACAAGGTCTCCAACTTGAAATCGTCTGGTCCGGACCTTCTTGTCGAAGGCTGCTCGCATTTTCTGTTTGTACTCGACGGAACGTACCCAGGCTTCCTCTCGACCCTCCTCGATTAGGTCTAGGGCTTCTTCAATCATTTCTTCATTTTTCTTTTCCTCATAGAATTTTGATCTGTGGGAGTCGAGGCCGACTTCAATTGGCAGTAACGCATCCATCCCATAGACCATGTGAAAGGGGGATTGTCCCGTCGAACTTCTCGGAGTCGTCCTGTAGGCCCATAGAACTGTTGTCAACTCGTCGACCCAAGCGCCCGACGCTTTCTCCAGTCGTTTTTTCAATCCTTGGAGGATAGTTCGATTAGTCACTTCAACTTGCCCGTTTGCCTGTGGATGTGCGACTGACGCAAATCTTTGTTTGATTCCCATGTCGAGGCACCATGCTTGGATCCGTTTTCCTTGGAATTGAGTTCCATTGTCTGAAATTAACACTTTCGGAATTCCAAATCGGCAGCAAATATTGTTGAACAAGAATTGTATCATCTTTTCTTCAGTGATTCGTGCTAAGGGTTCTGCCTCGACCCACTTACTGAAATAGTCGACTGCGACCACCAGAAACTTCCTTTGTCCCGTTCCCGTTGGCAATGGTCCCACCAAGTCGATTCCCCACTGAGCAAAGGGAATAGGGGAGTTGATCGTCGTCATGTACTCGGCAGGGACATGAGTGATTTGGCCATGGCGCTGGCATTTCTCGCACTTCTGGACTAACTGTTCGGCTGCTGCTCGAATTTTGGGCCAATAGTAGCCTGCTCGCAGAGCTTTGCCAGTTAGGGCTCGTGATCCGATGTGTGCTCCGCAGCATCCTTCATGGATTTCTCTTAGGACCAGGATTCCTTCATCTTCGGAAACACATCTTAAATGAGGCCCGACCATCGACTTCTTGTATAGGACCCCGTCGACTTCGAAATACTTGCTTAGATATCGGGCCACCTTTTCCGCTTCTTGTTTGTCCCCTACAGGAACTCGACCCTGCATGAGTTCGCGAATCGACTTTCTCCAGTCGTCCTTCTCGTCAACTTCCATAGCTTCGTTAAGAACACTTCCCTCCAGGTGCATTGTAGTGATGTGATTTCCCACTTTTCCTTCATTTGAGCTCGCAATCCTAGCGAGCCAGTCGGCTCGTTTGTTTTCTTCTCGCGGGACTTGTATCAATTCGAACTTTTCCAGCCCTTGTATGAGGTTCTGAATTTCTCCGACATATTTCGACATTCTCTCCTCCTTGATTTCGCAGTTTCCCAGCACTTGTCCGACGACGAGTTGCGAGTCGGAATGTGCTGCGATTTCTGTTGCTCCGCCTCCAATCGCCAGTTGTATTCCCTTGATAAGTGCTTCGTATTCGGCTTCATTGTTCGAGGCTTTGAACCCCATTCTAATCGCGAAGTCGAGTTGTTCGCCCTCGGGGGAGACGAGGACGACTCCCAAACCCGATCCTTTTGCGGACGAGGACCCATCAACATGCATCATCCATTTCCTCTCTTCACCTTGGTTCCTTCTTGAATGAAGTCGGCGAGAGCTTGTGCTTTGATAGTTCGCCTCGGCTCGTACTTGATGGAGTACTCGCTCAGCTCTACCGCCCACTTCACGAGTCGACCTCAGACTGTAGGTCGACCCAATGTTTCCCCCAGCTGAAAGTTCGTTCTCACCACAATCGTATGATTCAGAAAATAAGGTCTCAGCTTTCTGGCTGTTATGACAAGTGTTAGAGCGGCTTTTTCGACTTCTGGGTATCTCGTCTCTGCACCTTGTAGTACTCGACTTGTGTAATAAATTGGTTGTTGGGAACTTCCGTCTTCCCGCAACAGCACCGAACTTAAAGCAAACTCTCCTACCGAGATGTATAGGATCAACTCGTCGCCTGGTTCTGGTTTGGTCAGCAAGGGCAGGCCGCTCAGGAACTCCTTCAACTTCTCAAAGGCCATCTGCGCCTTGTCGCTCCACTTAAACACCATCTTCTTCTTAAGCAGTTTGAAAAAAGGGAAACTCTTCTCGGCAGCTCGAGCAATGAACCTGCTCAAGCCTGCAATCCTTCCCGTTAGCACCTGGACTTCCTTAACGTTTCGCGGCGGAGCCATGTCGAGTATTGCCTGCACCTTATCTTTGTTTACCTCGATTCCCCGTTCCGTGACCACGTAGCCTAGAAATCGTCCTGCTCTAACTCCAAAGGCGCATTTGCTCGGGTTCAACTTCATCCCAAACGCCCTAAGGGTGTTGAAAGTTTCCCTTAAGTCGTCTGGGTGTGATGTCGAGGATTTACTCTTCACCAGGATATTGTCAACGTACACTTCCATATTCCGGCCGATTTGAGGTTTGAACATTCGATCCATCATTCGTTGGTAGGTTGCTCCTGCATTTTTTAGGCCAAAGGGCATGACGACATAGCAATATGTCCCCTTGCTTGTCACGAAACTCACTTTACTCTGATCCTCCGGTGCCAAAGGAATCTGATGGTATCCCTGCGACGCGTCCATCATGCTCAACAACTCGCAGCCAGCTGTGGAGTCGACTAGCTGATCGATCCTCGGCAAGGGGTAATGATCTTTAGGGCACGCCAGGTTCAAGTCGCGGAAGTCGATGCACATACGCCATTTGTTCAATGCCTTCCTCACCATAACTGTGTTAGATATCCATTCGGGGAATTGGATCTCCTTGATATGTTTGGCTTTCAGCAACTTATCCACCTCGACTTCGATTGCTTTGTCGATTTCAGCGTCGTGGTGCCTGAGTCGCTGCTTCACAGGTTTTCTGAGGGGGTCGACGTTGAGTTTGTGCTCCATCACTTCTGGGTCGATTCCAGTTAGTTCTTCAGGTGAAAAGGCGAATATATCCCTGAATTCTTTCAACAATCCCACCAACTGTTCTCGCAATTCGTCCTCTAATTCTCTCCCGACTTTGGTGGTTTGTTCTCTCGACTGCCCAATTTGAATCTCCATCAATTCTCCGTGAGGCTCGAGGTCACTCTCCCTCGGCCTTTTCTCGTTCGTCATTGGTCTTTTGCCTTCTTTGATTTCGGTACACTGATTGGTTTTGACTGCGATTTGGTAGCATGTTCTCGACAATTTTTGATCTCCTCGAGCCTCTCCCACTCGATCTCCTACGGGGAACTTCAGCTTCATGTGATAGGTTGACACAACTGCTTGAAATGCGTTGAGCGCGGGTCTCCCCAGAATCACGTTATAAGCCGACTCGACATCAACCACAACAAATCTCACCATTTTTACTTTCCTCAAGTCACCTTCCCCTAGGACGACAGCGAGCATGGTTTCTCCTAGGGGAGCGACTTCTGAGCCGTTGAATCTGAAGAGTGATGTATATAGGGGCGTCAGTTCAATGTCCAGCTCCATCCTTCTGAGGCAATCATAGAAAATTACGTTCACTGAACTCCCTGTATCGACAAACACCCTTTGTACTTCGTATCCTGATATCTGCGCCGTTATCATTAAGGCGTCGTTATGCGGCCTCTCGACTTCTCCAACATCCGCCGGTCCAAAATTCATCACTGGTCCACTCTCCTCGACTTGTTGCACCTCGACTTTCGCGTATCGGCCCCGAGCATAGGCCTTTCTCGCCCGATTGGAGTCTCCATCAGTCGACCCTCCGAAGATCATGTTAATGACTCCTCTTTTCGGTGGGAGTTCCTCCTTTTCTGGTGATCTCGCCCTCTTGCGAGGGCTCTTACTTCGTTCTCGTCTCCTACTCGTCCTCTCTCGGTCCTTATATATAAACTCCTTCAGGTGACCCGCCTTTATCAACCTCTCAATCTCGTCTTTTAAGTGTCGACAGTCGTCAGTGTTGTGCCCATAGTCTTTGTGGAATCGACAGTATAGGTTGCTTTTCGGCTTCAAAGGTCCATCTTTCCTCGTCCGCGGCCATCTTACCACATCGTCGCGGATTTCCCTTTCCATAACCTCCAAAATTCTCGCATGGGGAGCCGACAAAGGTGTGTATTGAGTTGGTCTTCATCCTCTAGACCTGCCTTCACCCCTATCAGCTCTCGGGGACCCTCTCCTATCTCCTGTCGACTTCTTTTCCTTCCTCTTGTCTCGACTGTCACATCAGTATAAGACTCCTAGCAGTATCAGATATGTCCTCTATCAGATTCAGAACTCTAGATTCGAACTCTAGTCGAACCCTAGATTATCGAGTTATTTTCAGCAACTCGTCAAGAAATTTGTGCCTATTCCAATATTCAGCGTTTCCTTTCAGCCTTATTCAATTTCATCTCATGTTCTGACCAGTTACGCGGCTTATTCTCAGATGGCCCGTCGTCCGAACCAAGCTCAGAGAGAGATAACCCAGGCTGAGGTAGTCGCCCAGTTTCGCAGCTACAACCCAGACAAGTTCTCGGGGCAGGGAGACCCTCGCCTAGTTGATGAATGGATCCAGGGTCTTGAGGCCATTTTCGAGATCATCGAGTGCTCCGAGAGGCACAACATTCTATGTGCTCAGGTCCAGATGACGGGAGACGCCAGGCTGTGGTGGAACTCCTACTGGGGCTTACGCCCTGGTGAGAAGGAGGACCTCACATGGCCACAGTTCAAGGAGATGCTGCGGGAGAAGTATTACCCGGATACCTACAAGGCTGAGATGGAGCGCCAGTTCTTGGCGCTTAAGCAGGGCCACCGCTCAGTAGATGAGTACGAACGGGAGTTTGTTCGTCTCGGGTCCTTTGTCCCTTACCTGGTTGACACCGAGAAGAAGAAGGCGAGACGTTTCCGTGACGGGCTTCTGCCAGCTATCCGTCACCATGTTGCGGGACACGGCGTCCAGTCTTACGCCGATGTCGTCGCTAGGGCCCAGGAGACAGATGCCAGTCTCAGGATGGACTCAGCTCAGCCCCCCGTGTTGTCCCCAGCTCAGCCAGCGCCTGTCCAACAGGCGAAGCCTAAGAACAAGAGAAAGTGGAAGGGTCAGCAGAATGACCGGAGGAACAGGCAGAGACAGCCACAGGTCCCACCATGTGGCACATGCAGACTCCCACACCGCGGAGAGTGTCTTGCTGGGCAGAACGTCTGCTTTCACTGTCGGAGGCCTGGACATACCGTCCGGAACTGTCCGGATAGGCAGCAGCAGCAGCAGCCTCAGCAGCAGCCCCGACAGCCACAGCAGCAGCAACAGAGGCTGCCTCCGGAGCAGAGGCGAGGCCAGCAGGTAGGTGGAGTTCACCATCGATCTGGTTCCAGGAGCAGGACCGGTGTCTAAGGCACCATACCGTATGGCTCCGAAGAAGTTGCAGGAGCTGAAGACGCAGATCGAGGAGTTGTTGAAACTCGGTTTTATCCGATCCAGCGTCTCACCTTGGGGAGCACCCGTCCTATTCGTCAAGAAGAAAGACGGATCCATGAGAATGTGCATCGATTACCGGGATCTCAATCGGTTAACGGTGAAGAATAAGTATCCGCTTCCCAGGATGGACGACTTGTTTGACCAGTTGAGAGGAGCTCGCGTATTTTCCAAGATCGATTTACGCTCCGGCTATCATCAGCTGAAGATTAAGGAGTCCGATGTAGCCAAGACTGCTTTCCGGACGAGATATGGACACTACGAGTTCGTGGTTATGCCGTTTGGTCTGAGTAATGCGCCGGCGGTGTTCATGGACTTGGTGAATCGGGTGTTCCATCCGTACTTAGACCAATTTGTTATCGTTTTCATTGATGACATTTTGGTCTACTCCAGGAGTTTGGAGGAGCATGAGCAGCATCTGAGGGTTGTTCTCGGGACCCTTAGACGAGAAAAGTTGTACGCCAAGTTCTCGAAGTGTGAATTTTTGCTGAAGCGAGTGGCATTTTTAGGCCACATCATCACCGAGAGAGGCATTGAGGTTGATCCGGCAAAGATTGCCGCAGTTCGGAACTGGTCAGCGCCCAGAAGTCCCACCGAGGTCCACAATTTTCTCGGTCTAGCAGGGTACTATCGCAGGTTTATCGAGGGATTTTCTAAGATTGCCCTCCCCTTGTCCAAGTTGATGAGGAAATCTGTAAAGTTTGAGTGGACGAGTCGTTGTAAAGAGAGCTTCCAGGAGCTCAAGATGAGGCTTACGACGGCTCCAGTGCTGACTATTCCGGATCCTACTCGAGGTTTCACCATCTATAGTGATGCCTCGAAGCAGGGTCTTGGGTGTGTGCTGATGCAAGATGGCCAAGTCGTTGCGTACGCTTCACGTCAGTTGAAGCCCCATGAGCAGAATTACCCTACGCACGACCTAGAATTGGCAGCGATTGTGCATGCACTCAAGATATGGCGCCATTATCTGTATGGTGGTCGGTGTGAGATCTTTACCGATCACAAAAGTTTGCAGTATATCTTCACACAGAAGGAGCTTAACATGCGCCAGAGGCGATGGTTGGAGCTTGTGAAAGATTATGACTGCACCATACAGTACCATCCGGGGAAGGAGAACGTGGTAGCAGACGCTCTAAGCCGTAAGGTGAGGGGTGAGTCAGTCTGTTCTATCACTGATCAGCGCCAGCTTATCCGAGAGTTTGCCCGGATGCAGATTGAGGTCGTCGACTCGCTTCCTAAGGAGATTTTGAGGAGTGTTAGCTCGATGCGAGTTCAGCCCATGCTGAGAGACAGAATCCGGCGGGAACAATCCTGCGATCAGTTCATTCGCACTTTAGAGGCGAAGGTTCACGCCGGAGGCATAGAGGGCTTTTACCGAGGCACAGATGGAGCCTTGGAGTTCAGAGGCCGCATTGTCGTGCCAAAAGTCGGGACGTTACGCAAGGAAATCCTGACTGAGGCCCACAGTGCGCCATACTTAGCCCACCCTGGGAGTACCAAGATGTACCACGACCTGAAAAGGTCGTTCTGGTGGCGAGGAATGAAGAGAGATGTAGCAGACTTCGTGAAGAAGTGCTTGGTCTGTCAGCAAGTAAAGGCCGAGCACAAGAGTCCCATAGGTCTGCTACAGCCACTTGAGATTCCCAGCTGGAAGTGGGAAGAGGTTACCATGGACTTCGTCACGGGACTACCTAAGTCGTCCGAGCACCATGACGCGATTTGGGTAGTGGTAGACAGGCTGACGAAAGTCGCACATTTTATGCCTATGGCGATGACCATGTCGATGGATCAGTTTGCCGAGATATATACCCGTGGTGTTATTCGACTCCACGGAGTGCCCGTTACGATCATATCCGATCGAGATCCCAGATTCACCAGCCGATTCTGGGGGAGTTTGCATGAGGCAATGGGCACCCAGTTAAAGTTTAGTTTGGCTTACAATCCAGAGACGGACGGCCAGTCCGAGAAGACGATCCAGACGCTCGAGGATATGCTCCGAGCATTGATTCTGGACAGAGGTGCTAAGTGGGAGAAGTGGCTGCCCCTAGCTGAGTTTGCCTATAATAACAGTTATCAGGCGTCTATTCAGATGGCTCCCTATGAAGTACTATATGGCCGCAAGTGTCGGTCGCCCCTGTATTGGGATGACGTCGGAGAGCGACGAGTACTCGGTCCAAAGTTGATCGAGGAGACAGTTGAGCAGGTAGCCTGGATCAGAGAGAGGCTCAAGACAGCTCAGAGTCGGCAAAAGTCCTCAGCCGACCAACATAGACGAGAGATGCACTTCGAGCCCAGAGATCATGTATTCCTGAAGGTTCGACCGATGAGAGGTGTCGTTCGCTTCGGGAAGAGAGGGAAGTTGCATCCTCGCTATATAGGCCCGTTCGAGATTCTCGAGCGAGTGGGCGAAGTCGCCTATCGATTAGCTCTGCCTCCCGAGTGGGCTGGCGTCCACAACGTGTTCCACGTTTCGATGCTACGCCCATACGTGTAAGATCCCGAGAATGTGCTTCAGCACAGCGAGATTCAGCTTCAGCCAGACTTAACTTATGAGGAGCAGCCAGTAGCAGTCCTGGATCGAAAGGACCTTCGGCTCAGGAACCGAGACGTTCCCCTCGTTCGTATCAGATGGAATCGCCACGGAGATTCAGATGCCACATGGGAGCGTGAGGCAGACATTAGAGCTCGTTTCCCAGATTTTCAGTTCTGATTGTTCCAGTTGTATATATTTCCAGTACTTGTATGTATTTCTCCAGTTTTAGTATTTCCGAGGATGGAAATATTTTAAGGGAGATAGATTGTAATAGCCCAATTCTGTATTAATAAAAATGACATTTTTAGTTCCCAGTTGAACTATTTCTTTTTATTAATACTACTCGTCTTGAGTTCCGAGCCCAGTTATCAGCTATTCAATCTCAGTTATTAATTCCGGTCCATTTATTTTAGTAATGGATTTTATTCAGTCGGAATTGATTATTTCAGTTGACGAATAATCGAAACCGAGTATGTTTCGATAAATCGTCTAAGTCTAGCCGTGTCCGGAACCGAGTCGTTCGGTCGCGAGTATCGCGCCTAGCCAATTCTCGAGCCCTAGTTGTCTCGAGTCTTGTTCGAGCCCTAGCCATGCTCATAGCCTTACTTAGAATATTTTCTAAGTATGAGATCCTTTTTATCGAGCCACGAGTTCATCTCTAGCCAAGGGTTATCCTCGACTAAACATTTTCCAAGCTCGGGCCATGAGTCGTGCCCTAGTGCCGCACCCTAGCCTCGCGCGAGTCAAGCATGGTGCCCAAGTCATGGCCAAACACTTATGGTATTTTTCTAAGTGTTGTGAGCCTCAATTCAGCCCATAAAATCAGCCCAAGGTCATTTTTCCCGAGCAGGCCAGTTTTCCCGCGCAGCCAGGCCGCGCCCTCGCGCCAGGCCCAGTGCCGCGCCATGCCCAGCAGCCCGCGCCCAGGGCCAGCGCCCAGGCCCAGCGCTGGCAGCGCACCAGCCCACTTCTCGGGCCCAATGTGGAGTTTTTCGGCCCACTTCTCCAGGGCCCAACATCATGCGAGTATTAAGGGGTTAATGGAGGATTAATTAGGCTTAAGAAGCCCTAAGGAATGTTAAGGATAACCACATGGACATTAGCATTATTTTAATGTGAGTGGAGAGGCCATATGCATTTGTTTATGTTTGGATTTGTCCCCCACTTACCTCAGGGCCGACCAGACCTGCTCTCCCAGCATATTTTAATGCTTTGGTCAGTCAAGATGCCCTGCCACTCCTCCAAGTTCGTGCAAGTCAGCCCAAGGCCCATCACCCTTGTCTCATGTGTGCATGTGATCCCTTTGTCCCCCACCTTTGTGCCTCAATAGCTCCGCCCCTATCCTCATAAAAGGGACACTCCTCAGCATGGATATGACTCTTGGAGACATCAAACACTTAGCAATATTGAGGGAGAAGAGAGAAAACCGAGAGCAAAGTCATTGTCCCTAGCCGTGCGCGTGTTCCCCGGGGAAGAGGAGTGCTCGTGTATAGCTTGTTCCAGCCTAGTTATCTCGAGGCTTATCATTATCCAAGCTTATTTTGGATTTTTATAAGTCACTTGAAGCTATCCTCCTCAGCCATTCAAGCCCCAAAGTCGAGGTTAAGTTCCTAGTGCCGCAAGATCCCCGAGCAAGGCCCATTTGCACCATTTCGACTTTTGAGCAAGGTTAGCTCATGCCAACCATTTTTCCTAGCTTATTCATGATAAAATAAGAATTATCATGTGTAGAAATGATGCCATGCATGTGAGATATAAGAGATATGAATTTTTGATCATCTAAGCCTTAAATTCGTAAGTTTTTGTACAAGCATGATATGGCCGAGATTAGTATCTTAAAAATCCTCAAATATTATGAGTATATCATGGTTGAAACAGTTTTATGTTTTGAGTTCATTTGTTCGGTCAAGTTGCTATGTGAAATCGAGCCATTTTCACCCCCGAACCTAAGTATATGTGCAAGTATGTTTTAGCCAATGTTCTAGCCTCATTAGCCATGATTTTTGATGTAGTTTATTCGGCCCTAAGTCATTTTACATGTTGAGCATGTTCATTTTTATGCCCTAGGGTGGCCTCGGGCCTAATCGGCCCTATAAGCCCATCTCCAAATCCAACCGAGGTCCCTCAGGGACTTTTGGCATTTTTGAGTATATTATGTCATATTATGTTGGTATGGTTCATTAGTCCCTAGAAAAGTTGAAGGAAGTTTGGAAAAGACCGGCTAGGGTCACTAGCCGCGCCAGTCGCGCGTGCTGTGCCCGTGCCGCGTCCCAGGGGCCAGGCCGTGTCCCTGTCCGTGCCCGCGCCTAGTGCTCGCGAGGCACTGCAGTCCCAGTGCACGAGACAGCACCCAGCAGTGCCTGTCCGTGCCAACCAGCGAGGTCCCAGCGCCAGTCGCGCCAGGGCACCTCGGGCAGCGCATGGCAGCGTTGTCCCAGGGTCAGTGCACGCGTGACCTCGAGCCAGTTGCTCGTGCCACGCAGAGTCGACCTCGGGTCGTGCCAGCAGCGCACCCGAGTGTCCAGGGCCGTGCCTTAGTGACCCTGAGTAAGGTCCAGAGGCCTCGGGACGTGCCCAGCAGCGCGCCCGAGCAGTCAGTGGCCCGGGACGTGCCCAGCAGCACGCCCGCGTGCCCAGGGTTGCCCGGCAGCACCCTGACAGCCCTAGCTCTCGCGCCAGTCGCACTAGGGTCGTGCCAGCCGCACGCCCAGTGCCCAGTCAGCCCGGGTACGCGTCAGTTCCCGCGTCCCTCGTGCTCGGCCGTGCCCAGCAGCGCGCCAGCACACCCAGTGACTCTCGGTCGTGCCCAGCAGCGCCTAGTACCGAGGCCCGGTCGCACCCAGCTCGTGCCCAGCGCCGTGCCATGGCCCCAGCAGGCCCGGCACAAGACCGAGCCCGGCCAGTCCAAGCAGCCCGTGAGCACCCGGTCCAGTGTGAACCGGTGGTCCAACCCGATCCGGTTCAGCCCGACCCGGTTCAGCCGGCGGTTCGAGTCTGTTTTGGTTCGTGATTTTCGGTCCGAGTCTTATTCCGAAATTTAAGTATTTTTCCGAGCCAAACCAGATCAGTTAAGCATATCAGTATAAATGTCCAGATTTAGAATTATTTCCGTGAACCCGTAGAGCGTTCCTTTATATCCGGTTGAGTAATCTGATAGAGTAGAGCATCCTAGCATATTTTTGAGCATATGACGAGCATAGTACTTGGTATATTTGTTTGCTTATATTTTTATGTAGCTTGAGGAGTCAGCTACCAGCACAGCCGCACTTACTCATTTTCAAAACCGATCAGGTGGGGACCCAGTCTGGGTTATACATTGAGTTTAATAGTCGATATCACGTTCAAGTATGTATATGAGTTTTATCCACTTTGGGTTAAGGCCAAGTTTGCCTTCCCTAAGTTCTGGTGGTGGCCCTTTTTGCCCTAGTTATACCATCAGAGTATGCACACGGTTACCGGCCAGAGTGTTCCGGGAGTTACCGGCCAGAGAGTTCCGGGAGTTTCAGTTTACTTATATATACCAGTTTGTGATATCATTATTAATATTGTTGTTTACTTTAGAATGGGTTTTTATGGAGTACAAGTGGACCGTACTCACCCCCACTTTATATTTTCAGATGGCAGGGTCGGCGGGCAGGCGTGAGATGAGCTGTGGTGGTGGTGGTCGTGAGTTCCGCACGAAAGCTGTTCCCGGGACATTTGTTATCGTTTTGTATAACTAAATAATTCCACGCACTTTTAGACTTTCGCTTTGATGTGTTTATTTTCGATCATGCATGACTTTATTTCCAGACTTAAATAATTTTACCCGGTTCGCCAGTACGAACCGGTCCAAACTAATATGCATGATTCGTTAAAAATATGAACCTGATTTCTTTAAGTCTAAACCAGACGTTAGACCTAGGTTAAAGAAATGGGTTTTTAAGCAGAAAAGTCCTTAGCAGCATCCCGAGATAGTTTGCAAATGATTTAGGAAAATTTACAAGCAGTTTTCGAAAGAGTTTAAATTTGCAAAAATTTGGCCCTAGTTAGCGGGGTGTTGCAGCAGCTCCGATTCATAGGGCCATTCGATATTCTCGAACGAGTTGGCGTAACTGCCTACCATCTTGTTGATATCAAATCCAGTAACAGAGATTGAGACGGAAAATTAATCGTATTATTGAAGACATAAATTCCCAAGAAAGTAAACTTCTTACAAGTCGGTATGCATTGGAATAAATTACCGACTTCTGAAGAATTACCGACTTGTAGAAAAGTACCGATATCTAAAGCCTCTAGCGCAAGTAAGCCGACTTGAGGTCTACCGACTATTACAAAGTTTGAATATCCCAACAGAAAGTAATCATTAGAAGCATCTGATTGGACCAACGAAACAAAAAGGCAATCATTGATGTTTCCCGCCGCCTCAAACGAAGCAGCTCAACATTAAATGTATCTCTATCCACTTCAAGGAAGAAGACAAAAGCCACCGTACTATAAATAGCAGAATTTATGATAGTACGATCATGATCTTTCGATCACATTGTACACGAACTTAAGACAAACTCGGTTTTCAGCTTAAAACCGACTTCTGTACTCTTGTGAACACAATCAATAAAATCTAATTAAACTGTTATCCTCATTTTCTTAACATCAACTGTGTTTAATTTTAAGTTGTTAATTCAAGACAGCAACAGTTTGGCGCTAGAGGAAGGGGGGCCTTCCTTTTCGATTGTTTGTCTTGTAAACAACACGCAAAGGATGTCGAATTCTGGACGAAATGAACGTAATCCAGACCCTGGGATTAATCGTCACCCAACTCATACAACTGGAACTTCTGCCGTGCCATCTACATCAATTAATTATTCAGCTCTATTTCAAGATCCAGAGTTCTTGAAAAATTTAACTGATTTTATGGCACGAACAAGAATAGAATCAACCACGGCAGCTAATCCTCAAACTCACTCAACTCCAGTTCCACGAAGAAATAATATTCCTGCAACATCACATGCAACTTCCCATCTACGTACACATGAATCACAACATGATGCAACAACTCAAAATCGTGGGGTAGTTCCGGTACAAACTCGAGTTCCAGAACCAGCGCGATCAGAAGCAACTGCAGAAAGCCATTCTGGACATCGACCACGACAGCCTACTCCGTCGTTACCAGAACTATCACGACATGATCAACCTTCTGATTTACGACATACTCTTGAACAAACCCATGCTCGTCGTGGGCAGAATGAGTTACGTCGTTTAATTGAAAGGAATCGCCAAAGACGCGAATCAGAAGAGTTAGAAATGTTGAGAAAAAGAATTGCTGAGCTGGAGACTTGCCAAGATGAACATGGAGAACCACCACGACGAACTCCAATGATAGAAGAGACGTATCAAGAGGTTGGAACTCCTTTAGCCCCTCATTTAACTAGAGAGCCTATCTCGACTAAAGTGAAAGTTCCGCAAATCGGCTTATATGATGGAACTTCCGATCCTGATGCTCATCTTGGTCAGTACACATCTTGGATGGATCTTCATGGAGCGAATGAAGCACTCAGATGTCGGATGTTTTCCTTAACTCTGGGACCACGAGCTCAAAAATGGTATCATTCTCTATCTCGGTATTCAATCTCCACATGGCAGCAGTTGAGAACGGCTTTTCGCTCTCATTTTATCGGGGCCCGAGTATCTTTAATTCCCAAAGAGTCAATCGCAAATATTGTACAAAAAGATGATGAAAGCGTGAAAGACTACATTACTCGGTTCAACGAACGCATACAAAATATGGAGCAATGCCATCCCGAAACGCTATTGGTCACAGCCATAGCCGGATTGAAGCCAAACTCGTTGTTCCGATGGAGTATATGTCAAAATAAACCGACTTCGTTTCAAGACTTTCTAGCTCGGGCTCAACAGCATATTTTAGCCGAAGAATCAATGTCGGTTCCTAATATCGACTTTTCCTCGTTGAAGTCGGAAGTCGGGCAAGAATCAAAAAAGAAGAAAAATAAATTTTTCAAGCCAAATAAGTCTCGATTTGGGAATCCAAAAATCCCCGAAGTACAAGAAGCCAGAACTAAATATCTTAATGAAGTTAAATCCAGCTACCAGACGGTATTCTCGGCAGGAGCAGCAACAATATTTGAAGAATTAAAAGGGAAAGGAATTCTTCCTGATCCTCGACCTGTCAGAACACCCGAAGAAAAACTTGATAAAACGAGATATTGTTCATACCATAAGTCGGCAGGTCATAATACTGATGAATGTCTCGGTTTACTTTCTGCCTTGTTGCGACTTATTGGACATCCTCAAGTCCAAAGATTTGCCAAGAATGTTGATTACAAACGAAAAGGAAGAATGCCTGATTTACCAGACGATGAAGACGATGAAGAACGTCCAATTAATCCAAAACGGGTGAGATCAAATGAGAAAGAAATATACATGACGAATCAAAGAGAAAGAGATTCGACTGAAATGATGTGTCGAGGGGGATACTATAATCCTGACAACTCACACCATGTACCTCGGGTCAACAACAGCAGCAATGCAACGTTGGAATCACGGAGGCAAATAAAAGCGTATGCTCGAAAAGCTTTTAACTCGGGTAAAACAGTTTTAACTACTGACCTCCGAGATAAAATTAATGCTCGGAACAATTGCCCGATCACATTCAATGTTGATGATGCAAGTTATTTTGCTCACCCTCATGCTGATCCTTTAATAATCACGGCACCCATCTGTGGAATACCGATACATCGTATGTTGGTGGACACCGGAGCATATTCAAGTATCATGATGTTACGTACATTTGAACAAATGGGAATCGATCGAGCCGAGCTAAAACCCTGTAAGGATCAAGTACAAGGCTTTAATGGAACCATAACGACAACCCTTGGCGAAATCACTATGCCAATTCGGTTCGGAATCCCTGGACAAGCTTCCAAAGTTATTATGGAGACATTCAAGGTGATGGATCTTAAAAATCAATATAATGCCATCATTGGACGGACTGCTTTATACAAGCTTCGTGCCGCTGTATCAATATTTCATTATGCTATGAAATTTCCTACTAATAATGGAGAAGGAACTCATTATGGAGACCAGTACGAAGCTCGCGGAATGGTATGGGTTAAACCCTGGCATGAACCCTGTATGCCCGTACATATGATGGAGGATATCGAAGAAAGTCAAGAAAATTCAACACTCATCAACTCGGAATCATGCAATACCGAGATGGAACTTGATCCTGCGAAATCAAACAACGATTTGATTTGTGATCGTGGGAGACGTCCGGGAAAAGAGCCAATTAAAGAAGAAGATGTACTTGATCCTCGAATTCAATTTAAGGAGAAAAGCAAACTTGAACGAGCCGAACCATCAGAAGAGGTCGAGGTAATATTCATCGATGATCCAGTTTGTCACAAGTCGGTGCAAATTAGGGCCAATCTTCAAGAACCAATACGAACTCGGCTCATTCAGTTCCTCAAAGCTAATTCCGATGTATTTGCTTGGAAACACGAGGATATGAAAGGAATTGCTCCAAGGGTCGCCTCTCATCGACTTAATTTGGATCCAACAATTAAACCGGTGGTCCAAAAACGACGCAAACTCGGTCCTGATCGACAGAAAGCTCTTGAAGAAGAAGTTCAAAAACTGGTTGACAACAAGTTCATTCAAGAGACGAAATACCCGACTTGGGTGTCGAATCCTGTTCTGGTGAAAAAGAGTTCCGGTGCATGGCGACTTTGCATTGATTTTACCGACTTAAATAAAGCCTGTCCCAAAGACAGTTACCCTTTACCACATATCGATTACATGGTGGATGCCACGGCTGGACATGAATTGATGAGTTTTATGGACGCATATTCGGGTTATAATCAAATTCCAATGGACCCTGAAGAGGCAGAACATACATCTTTTTATTCAGCCCGAGGATTATATTGTTATACTATGATGCCGTTCGGTCTTAAAAACGCTGGGGCCACATATCAAAGGCTGGTTAATAAAATGTTTGCCAAACTCATCGGACATACCATGGAAGTTTACGTGGATGACATGTTAGTCAAGTCGGTTCATGCGGCCGATCATATTGATCACTTACAGGAAATGTTCAACATCTTGAGAGAATATTCAATGGTGCTTAACCCAAAGAAATGTACTTTCGGAGTCGGTTCTGGAAAATTCTTGGGATATATCGTCACTCAACGGGGTATTGAAGCCAATCCAGTGAAAATAAAGGCAATTATGAATCTCTCGCCTCCCACATCGGTAAAAGGAGTTCAAGCCCTTACCGGCCGACTTGCTGCTTTAAATCGATTCCTATCAAAGTCAACAGATCGATGCAAACCCTTTTTTGAATCTATAAAGAAAGGGAAATGCTTTGAGTGGACAGAAGAATGTCAACAAGCTCTGGATAAAATAAAAGAAACACTCCTTCAAATCCCGACTTTACAGAAACCGATTCCCGAAGAAATGCTATATCTATATTTGGGGGTAAGTGACTCTGCAATCAGTGCTGTTCTTATTCGTGAAGAAGGACGTCAACAGTATCCAATCTACTATATCAGTAAAGCCTTATACGAAGCCGAATTGCGATACCCAGCGATGGAAAAGTTAGCATATGCCCTTGTTATCGCTGCTCGAAAGTTACGTCCTTATTTCCAAGAACATTCAATAACGATACTTACTTCTTATCCCTTGAAGTCGATTTTACACCGACCTGATACATCGGGAAGACTAATCAAATGGGCCATAGAACTCGGTCAATATGATATTCATTACAAACCGAGAACCGCAATAAAAGCTCAAGCTTTATCCGACTTTATTGCCGAGTTTACTCCTGCAATCGAGACAATCAATGAAGTTCAATCATGGACGTTGTATGTTGATGGCTCTTTAACTCAACATCGAGCTGGAGGAGGAATCATTCTCATTGATCCACAGAACAAGATGTTTTGTCATTCTATCAAGTTCCTCTTTCCAGCAACAAATAACGAAGCCGAATACGAGGCCTTCTTATCTGGATTAAATCTTGCAAACTCTATGAACGTGAAGAAGTTAAAAGTATTCTCTGATTCGCAATTGCTAGTAAATCAAGTCCATGGAGATTTTGAAGTTAAAGAACCTCGGTTGCTTCCATATTTAACGCTCGTCAAGCAAAAGATGTCCCGATTTGATATTCAATTGGAACATATTCCTCGTTCACAAAATGTTCCAGCTGATGCTTTGTCTAAACTTGCATCAAGTACCGGATTGGAAGATGTCGAGTATGTCCAAGTCGGTCATCAAGAAATGCCTTCTATTTCCGTACCTGAAGTCTTACATACCGAGTTACAGAAATCACTGACTTGGATGACACCGATTATAACGTACTTGGAAACAGGAGCTTTACCTCAAAATCCAAAAGAGGCTCGAACTCTTCGCATACGAGCTGCTCGGTTTACACTGGATAATGGAATTCTTTATAAACGAGGATACTCTCTTCCCTTGCTGAAATGTTTAACTGAGCCAGAGTCACGATATGTCCTTGAAGAGGTCCATGAAGGAATTTGTGGGAATCATCATGGAGCACGAACATTAGCGTACAAAATACTTCGACAAGGATATTATTGGCCGACTTTGAAAGCAGATGCAATGAACTGGGTACGTAAATGTGTGAAGTGTCAAATATTCTCCCCAAATGTAAATCAAAGCCCAGAATCTTTAAAATCGATCTATAGTCCGTGGCCATTTGCCAGATGGGGAATCGATATAATCGGTCCACTGCCAACTGCAAAAGGAGGTGTTCGATTTGCTATAGTAGCAGTCGATTATTTTACCAAGTGGGCCGAAGCTGAACCACTAGCTACGATAACAGAACAAAAAGTAGTGGACTTTGTTTGGAAGTCAATCATATGCCGATTCGGTATACCGAGTTCAATAATAACCGACAACGGTCGACAGTTCGAAGAAAAACAACTTGAAGCTCTTTGTGAAGAATATCAGATTAAACACTTCTTTTCTTCGCCATATCATCCTCAATCTAATGGACAAGTCGAAGCAATCAATAAGATTATCAAAAACGGCTTGAAAGTTCGACTCGATGCGGCAAAAGGATCATGGCCTGAAGAATTACCACATGTATTGTGGGCCTATAGAACAACAGTAAGCCACGCAACGGGAGAAACACCATTTTCTCTAACTTATGGATCAGAAGCAGTAATCCCTGTTGAACTCGGATCTCCAACTTATCGGGTAACGAAGTTTCAAGATGGAACTAACTCGGAAAACTTAAAAGCCAATCTGGATCTTCTGGACGAAACTCGTCTCATGGCAGAACTTAAAAATGCTGCCTACAAACAGAAAAGTGAGAAATATATCAACTCGAAGATGAAACCTCGATCATTTCAAGTCGGTGACTTGGTACTCAAAAGAATTATGGGACCAGATCCGGGGCCTTTAAAACCGAAGTGGGAAGGACCATTCAAGATTAGTCAAGTACTTCCAAAAGGTACTTACCGACTTGAAAAGCCAGATGGACTTATCCTTCCATATCCATGGAATGCTGTTTACCTGAAGAAATATTTCTAGTGAATGTTCTTGATGTAACAATGACTCTGTACACATTTTGATGTATATAATAAATTTGTGTGCTAAAGAGTCTCTTGAAAAGAGCCAAGAAGTTTTCATCGGTATACAATTAGTCTTTATTTAGCCAAGGTTAAAACTTGGACAAGACTAATACTCTCTTTAAAAGAGCCGAGATACTTTAACTTGGCATATCATTAGTCTTTATTTAGCCAAGGTTATAACTTGGACAAGACTAATGCATCATCTCTTCAAAAGAACCGAGATATTTTAACTCGGTATACTGTTAGTCTTTATATAGCCAAGCTTATAACTTGGACAAGACTAATGCTTAAAATTTTTATAAGATATTTCAAATTTAAACCGAGCCTTATTAACTCGGTCAGTTATATCTTTTCGACCAAACTAATAACCTTCGAATACCAAAGTACAGTGACTTGGGAAGGTTATGGACTCAGTAAAATTAATATCGGATTGTCTTGAAATTCAAATCCTGAAGATTGGTTTGAAATAAGATAATATCCGAGTTTCCATCTCAAAAGATGGTGTCCACTTAAAAAAAAAAAAAAAAATAAACAAACTAAGCTGACTTCGCCGGTTCATCAACTGCTTTCACCACATCATCGGCATTGTCTTCTTCTTCGGCAACTCCTTCAGCATCATCCTTCTTCTCGGCTGCTTCTTCTGCATCATCCTTGATAATCTGCTCGTACATTACACGGCTGATGATGTCGAAGACCCGATCCTCTTCAGCCTTGGCAGCCTGTTCAAGCTCAGAAAGGGTCACAGGGACATGCTTGTCCAAAACTGTATCTTTTTCCCCGACTTCAGATGACTTGGTCGCTTCAGACTGATCACCCTTCTGCGACAGCTCTGCAACTTTTCTCTCAAGGAAGGCCACAACCGACTTCCGAAGCTGCTCAGGAGTCATTTTCTCTAGTTCTTCCTGCAAGCTAACTTCGGATAAGGTTTTCACAAAAATGTTAGCCAGCTCCGACTTCTTCTCCTTCTCACCCTCAAGCACCATGTTGACAAAAGCGCGACGAAGACGAGCCTCCCTTTCTTGGCCTGACTCAGAAATTTCAAAACCGGCTTCAGCCCTGATTGTAGCAAGAAGGCCCTCGCAGAAATTTTTCTCGTCTTCGTCTGCTTCGATATGAGTCGTCGCAATGGAGGGATTGAAGTTATGACTCTGAATTTTGTGCAGAAGGAATTGACGAATTTCCTCAATGCCATATAGACCGTCATCAAAGCGCTCAACCATCCAGCGCAGATTCAAACAAGTATTCATTTCGAACTCTCGATCTTCATCTTCAGAATCAGAGTCGGCTTTAACGTTAAGTCGGTTGGCCTCCGCCTCAAGGATCCTCCCGGCTCGGAGACCGTCATTATACTTTTCCTCGGCGAACTTAATCTTTTCCTCTTGCAATTTGCCGAGTTTTGCCAGATGAGCATCTCGGTCCTTCTTTAGCAATTCCTCAACTTCGGACCGACTCTTCCGAGTTACCTCATGAGCTTCCTGCTCCTTTCGAAGAAGACTCTCACACCGAGATAACTGCTCTTCAAGCATTTTTACGCGCTGCTCGGAGGTGATGACCTGACTCGTCAGCTTCAGAACATCATTATCAAGAGAAGCCTTATTAACCCTTAAAGCCTCAATCTCTCCTTGAGCAATTGTCAGCTGCTCGGTCTGCTCATCGATTTTAACTTGCAGCTCTTTCTCCTTAGCTGCAGCAACCTCCTTCAGAGATGCAAGAGCTCCATCTCTAAGTTCAAGCGAATGTTTTTTCTCCTCGACCTGGGCCGCGTTCAAACGGAAATCGTCTTCGGCCATCACCAAACTAACAAGCGCACGACCCAGGCAAGCTTTGGCGTATTTGAACTTGTATGCACTCGCCAGTGAGGACACGCCGATCTCGGATCTCGGCTCCCATGCCATCATAGGGACCCGAGCAGCATCAATAACATGGGCAGGCAGCTCGACTGTGCTTGATATCTCGGGAATTTCAACTGATTCAAAAGTCGAGAACCACTTCTCGACCGATTCCCGAGGCTGCCTGAAATTCAGAAACCTCTCCTCATCCATTGGCAAGAAGGATCGATCAATAATGGGTTCCTTCTTCTTTTCGCGATCACCACCATCGTGTTTCTTTTTTCTCCGTTCCTCGGTAGCTGGAACATCTTCTGCACGCCTTTTCTTTGACCGAGTAACGGGCACTTCACGCTCGCCCGTAATTTCGCGGTCACCTTCAGGCTCATCGGATGCCAAGTCAATAACAGGTGGATTCTTTGCTACAGCAACTTCAATAGCTGACTCGATCTCAGAAACAGCGGCGGTAGCAGTGGCAGCAGCAATAGCAGCCATCGGACCTTCTGCTGCAATAGCCAAAGGATTAGGCTGCTGGACCACAATTGCAGCGGCCGACGTCGCACCATCCCCGACGTCGGCTTTCGGCGGATTCATAATCGGGTTCTCCAGGTAGGCTTTCATTAACTTCTTACGACCCATTCCTGTCAGACGCAACTCTTTGCTCTTCCCGACTTTAGTTCGAAGCTCCAAATTCGGACTCCTCTGTCGAAAGGCTCTAGCGTCACGAACGGTCTTAAAACCGAGAACTCCGAGGAGTGGATAATATACTGCAAGTATGAAACCAAATTATTATGACATCCAAAAGCTACCGACTTCGAGTAAGATTGAAAAATTCGATTCAAATTTACCTGGTTGAAAAGAACCGTCTAAAATTTCTGGACACAACCCAGCAGCTTTCAACCTTGAATCCTTTAAAATCAGCTTGAAACCGCGCTGTGTCTTCTTGAGTTTGAACAGTTCCGAAATTCTTCCTCTTAAAGTTGCGCTGAGTTCAACTCCTTTGCTTTTGGCTGCAAACAGTAAAGTTGTTGACCTGTTAGTACACAAATAAAAAGCAAGTCAGAACAAACTCGGTTTGTTGGAAGAAAAGACAATACTTACAAACTGCAGAATTAATATTAATTGGAATTGACATTCCATCAATCAAAGGTTTATTGAAATTCGGAGTTTGCCAATCTCCGCCGACCCATAGCCATTCCTCTTGGAACCCATGCAATGAATCAGGGATTTCTGTGATTAAATCACCAATTTTAAAACCGCTTTGGGGTCTTCCTGCGCAAGCATAGCAAATCAGAGGATCTGCCACTTGCCTATCAGTGCATCTCCTAAACGAGAAAAGGCTCCTTAGTTCTTCAACGGTTGGCATATCCCAACCCTTTTCCTTTAACAAAACCAGAAGACCAATAATTCTCTTCCACGAATTGGGAGCTACTTGACACAAACTGATCCCCCAATTCCTTAGATAATCCGTGATTAGAGCGGGAAGCGGAAATCTCAAGCCAGACCTCAATGAGTCTGCAAAAACACCAACACAACCTGGTGGAGGACATGTAATTCTTTCACCCGGATATGGAGCGAACAGCTTTACCGACGAAGGGATATACACTTCTCCTCGAAGCATAACGATATCGGCATCGGTAAGAATACTCGGTTCGCCCCTATACTCGTCAATCGGCTCTGGCCACCGACGAGCAGGACGCCTCCAATAATCCGGAAGTGACATAGCGTCCTCTTCAACCCGTTTGTCCTCATCAATGATATCCCTATTGAGATTCAGACTTTTTACCAGAAGAGGATCCCACCGATAATACTCCAAAGGCAATTCCAAATCCTCATCGGTAAGGATCGGAATATCCGAAATCGTTCGGCTACTGCTATTCTCAGTTTGCGCAGACATTTCTCTTCGAAATCGATGAAAAATACAGGAATAATTCGAAACAGAACAAGAAAGCGAGAAAGATTAGGGCAAACTCTTACCGAAACTTTCGAAGAACTCTGGATTGATGAAAAGATCACAGAAAAAAAAAAGCGAGTGCGCAAGGAAAATACGTAAAGAAAAGATTGCTGAAGGAACGCAAGAAAAATCGAAGAAGTTAAAGGTACAGAAATTTTTTGCGCCCCAAAACCGACTTTAATTTATAGGTTTTGATTTATGACCGTTAGAAGCATCCGGAAACGGCGCGTGTAACGGACGTGTCTTCAAGGGACATAACGTTACAATAATTATTAACCTACGTGGCCATATCCTGAAACGCCATGTCGTTACAAAATTGTATCTGTTGGACCCATTTAATACGGACACGTCTTTTAAGAGCCGCCATGTCAGATCAAATGCCATAAGTGCCATAAAGTGTTCTCATGTCGGTAAACAATGCGAACTAAGTCGGAATAAAGCGAAACAACAGACGACATCAGCAATCATTCAAAAAGCTTCAAATACTTACTGATGTCGGGGGCCTCACTGTTGATATCAAATCCAGTAACAGAGATTGAGACGGAAAATTAATCGTATTATTGAAGACATAAATTCCCAAGAAAGTAAACTTCTTACAAGTCGGTATGCATTGGAATAAATTACCGACTTCTGAAGAATTACCGACTTGTAGAAAAGTACCGATATCTAAAGCCTCTAGCGCAAGTAAGCCGACTTGAGGTCTACCGACTATTACAAAGTTTGAATATCCCAACAGAAAGTAATCATTAGAAGCATCTGATTGGACCAACGAAACAAAAAGGCAATCATTGATGTTTCCCGCCGCCTCAAACGAAGCAGCTCAACATTAAATGTATCTCTATCCACTTCAAGGAAGAAGACAAAAGCCACCGTACTATAAATAGCAGAATTTATGATAGTACGATCATGATCTTTCGATCACATTGTACACGAACTTAAGACAAACTCGGTTTTCAGCTTAAAACCGACTTCTGTACTCTTGTGAACACAATCAATAAAATCTAATTAAACTGTTATCCTCATTTTCTTAACATCAACTGTGTTTAATTTTAAGTTGTTAATTCAAGACAGCAACACATCTGGCGTTACCCCCAGAGATCTCGGGTGTGCACAACGTCTTCCATGTGTCGATGTTGAGAAAGTACGTGTACGACCCGAGCCACGTAGTGAACTTTGACGAGCTAGAGGTCGGGCAGAACCTGACGTATGATGAGCAGCCGGTAGCAGTTCTGGACCTAAAGGTCCATCGGCTGAGGAACAGAGATATAGAGCTTGTCAAAGTTTGCTGGAGTCGCCACGACGAGTCGGAAGCCACTTGGGAGAGAGAGGCCGAGATCAGAGCTCATTATCTAGATTTTGAGTTTTGAGATTTTCAGATTGTATATATATGTACTTTTTATTTTACGTTCTGATGTATATAGTTTTGTAGTAGGAGTTCTGACCTAGTAGCTTAGTTTTGTATTTTCGAGGACGGAAATACTTTAAGGAGGATAGGTTGTAACGCTCCGAATCAGTAATAATATTAAAAACGGTTTCACTGCTCGACTATAAGTGAAATCCGTAATTTTTCAGAATTTTCCGAGTTATATTTTATATGCTAAATGCTCAATTAAGTCCTAAGTTTGATAGATCATTCTTTGGAAATTTCTATGTCATGTTTAAGTCAAGATCAATCCATTAATTTGGGTTGTTAAATTATTGCTATTCGATTCGAGAGATTATTGATTTCGAACCCTAGTTTTATTCCGAGTCATTTTCTAGTTATAAGAATATCAAAGTCAAGTTTTGAACATTTAAATCGAGCCCTATTCCAACCGAGCCTTCAAGACCCCGAGCACCGAGGCCCTTCACTAGACGCGCGAGATGTCTAGCGCGCGCGCTGCCGAGCATGCACTACCACCTGAGCCAAGACCGAGTCCGTTCCCACCAACCCTTCTTCAATCTTATGGTTTAAACCAACCATGCACATTAGAGAGTGCATTAGAGATATTTAAGCCTAAGTCGCGCCTAAGAGTCATTAGCACAAGTCATACTTTGTTGGCCTTATTATATTCATAACCTAGCATGGGTGAGATTGTTTTTTTTAAGTCCTTGTGTAAGAGTATGTCTTCCACTCAACCCTTGGTGCTATGAGCAGAGTTCTCAGCCCTTTTTTCAGTCCAAAATCGTACACCATCAGCCCATGCATGCCTTAGTGTCTTTGGGAATGAAAAAGAACACCTTGTCCCCAACAAGTGTTCCCCACCCTCCTTAGCATTGTAATGTCCGCCCAAGACCAGGCCTATAAGCCTCTTCCCAGCTCCAAAGTCTCCCCAATTTTTACTATTATGATACTTATCATTGTGGAGAAAAACACTTCCAAACACTTGAGCATTTTAGCAAAAACCGAGAGTAAGTACTTGAGAGCATGAAAAATCCCGAGTGCACATTGTGTTTATTTTCAAATTCTAGCCACCAACTCATGCTACTAACCACTTCATATCACTCTTATCCCATTCTACACTTCCAATAGAAGTGTTTTGAGGCATTAAACTCAAGAAAGTTAGAAGAGAACAAGCCACAAAGCTGCAGCAACAACAACCTAGCGAAAACCGAGCACACCAAGCTTCCTTTGCATTTTTGAGAAGTTTTCAAGGTTAGTTTGCTAAATACTTTTTAGGACCTGTTATTCATGATATGAGGATGAGAATTATTTGTTTTGATGACTTATAGGTTCAGTGTTTGAGTAGTTATAAGCATGCAAAAATGTTAAAGTTGTTTCAGCTCACCCGCATGTTGTTTATGTGATGTTTGCTTGCTTTTTACCTGTGCTATGCCAAACCTGCTATTGTGCGACTTAAGTATCTATTTTTTGTGGAAGAGAAGAGTTCAAATAGATCAAGAATTAGGTCAATTGTCTTAGTATAACACGAGTTCTTGATTTTTAAAGTTAAACATGCAAGATGAACTTTACATGCGCGAATTTCAGTTGCGACTTCAAACGCGTAGAACTCGAGTTATACTCTGGATAAAATTATGAAATTTTATGGACATGTTTATATATGAGTTGAGAGCCTCCATACCAAATGTCATGATTTTATCATAAGAAATAAATGAGTTATAATTTTTAGATCGCATGCGTGTCGAACTAATGTTATGTGCGAGAGTACTCTGTCCACATGCAAGCTATGAATGCGAAACTTTTATATAAAATCCTCTTATGAGTGGTGAACATTGTGACTGAGTTTGAGCTTAAAATTTTGATCATGTGATTTTACAAAATTGTTGCAATATGCGCATGTATATAACTGAATTTCATGTTATGCTTAATTCATGAGTTAATAAGCAAATGAAGTCCTATTGACATGAAATTTGGTTAGCAAGTACATGTCTATGTCTACTATTTAACTGCCAAGTTTTGTTAGTTTTGGAGACTTGTGTGAATTTTAAAAATTCATGAGGTTAAGAGCTCAATTATGCTCAGTTTAAATTTTAGATAAATGTAAAATCTTGATTTAATTGAGCTTCATGAGTAGACATGGCTTAGTATAAGTTAAGTGATCGGAGAGGGTCACCTTCCCGGCCTGACCGGAAAGCAGCCAGTGCCGCACGGTCAGCGTGCGCGCGTGCCGCCCGAACCGAGCCTAGGTCACCAGTCGAACTCGAGCTGGTTCGGTAAGCGGACCCGGTTCGACTAAGTTAGACCGGATGGTTCAAACCAGATTAAGATAGACTGGTAAATTCAGTTTCCAGGATTCAGTCAGACTTTATCCGAAAACGCTAGATCAGTCCAGTCGAGCAGAAGAGCAAGTCCAGTTTACTTGTTTACGTGATTTTATTTGCTTTATCTATTTTGTTATATATGCATGTAATTATTTATCTGTAATCAGCCTTATCTGTTATAATATAAAATGATCATTTCAGATTAAGTTTAGCAGTCAAGCAAAATACTTAGATTATTTTGCTTGTATATGTTTGGTAGCTTGAGGAGAGTCGAGCCTCCGACAGCTACCCAAATTTTCCAGCACTTGCGTAGTCCTTTTCAGCATAACAGGTGGGGGTCATGTACTGGATTCAGCATCATGTATAATATCTGTATTATGGCAGAGGTATGTTTGAGACAATTAGTTCTCCAGGTGGAGGCCGACCTAAGGGCCTTAATATCCCATCTGGTGACCGGTGGAGGCCAAGGGCCTTAATATCCCATCGGTGTGTGCACACGAGCGGCCGACCTAAGGGCCGAAGGTCTTTTGACCACAGAAAAGCAAGAAAAGAAAAGCTTACAGTTTAAACTCTTATATATTTATGTTTATGACACGTTATTATAAATACTGTTTTATACAGTAGTGGTCTTTGCGGAGTATAGTGGTTTGCTCACGCCCCCATTGTGTTTTTCAGGAGACGGAGTCGAGAGTGCCAGATGAGCACAGACGTGGCGAAGCGTGGTCATGAGAGTCATGGACATTTTTACGCTCATTTTATGTCCTAGTTTTTTTTTTATCATGTATTATTCGGATTTTCTGTATTTCGGATGCTTCCGTTAGCAGACTAGACAGTGCGAGACAGTTCAGACATTGCATGTTTAATTCCATTATCCATAGCGGATAGTAGGGTTTCATGTTTTATATATATGTCTGTGAGCAAGTTAAGTAAGTTTTTATCTGTGACATCCCGCAACAAGTTAGTATTTTCGAAAACCAGCTCGCACGATCTTTCGAAAATAAAAGCAAAAATTTTACTCTGATTTTTTTAAAAGCTAGTAAGGCGGGGTGTGACAGGCTGGTCGTGGTTGAGGTGGAGAGGTTTACTTGATGTCTAAGCAGTACAAGATCAATAGGATTCTACTGCTTAAAGGAGTTCCAGTTGAACAGGGAAAGAACAGTCACAGTTTCCATATTTAAGGAGACTTAATATTTAATGGTCATAATAGTGAATTTATTTATTATTTATTTAAGTTTATTATGCCACTAAATTAATATTTATGCATGTTAATTAATTATGTTCTTGCATGGGATTAATTTAGTATTGTAAGATTAATTATGCATGATAATTAATTATGTAATGCATAGGATTAATTTAGAATTGTGTCAATAAATTATGCATGGAATTAATTTGCACTGGCATGTATTAATTTAGAATTGCATAAATTATTGTACATGTTAATTAATTATTGCATTGACATAGATTAATTTAGAATTGCATGTTGATTAATTATTGCATTAACATAGATTAATTTGGAATTGCATAAATTAAAAATCTTCATTAAATTATACTAAGTTTGAGAAGGGATTTTAAATTAAAGTTAATTGTAAAATTCCTAAGGCCTGTATTTCTAATTTGTCGGTAAATCAATTAAGCTGCGGTAATGGGCTCCCCTGGGGTGACATTGCTAAAATTTAATTGTAGGTAATTACCAAGACAAATTTCTAAATAGACGGTTAGAGGAAATCTTATGAGAGCGTACGGGCTTCCCTTCAGATGACGTATAATCGAAATTTGACGACCTTAGGACCAAAAATAGGATTCACTTAGAATGCAATTAAACTTATTAATCCCCCTCGGGGTCCCTGAGTTCTATTGCATGGCCAAATGGAGACCGACTATTAACTTCGTTTGTCATGAATTTGGTTTTGACTTATGAAAATTAATGGGCACTTGAAAATCCCTTCTCTTACAAAATGCGAGTTTGTAGGGCGACCCTCGTAACATGCATTCTCACAAGGTGTAATAGATGTCGGTGAATTTAAGTTAATATTGTTTTGAGGATATCAATATTAGCAATTAAATTCAAAAGTGTTTAATCTGTAAAATTTATTTGAATGACTCTCAGAATATTCATCATGTCGTTTAATCCGTTGTCTGTCATTCTAAAAGAAAATCTACTTACTGGTCCTAATTACATTGATTGAAGAGGAACTTAGACATAGTGTTGACTTTTGAGGAGTACAAGGGCACACCCGGAAGGGAGCATGCCCTGAGTGCTATCGCGCAGTTGAATGAGCTAGAAGCATTAGGAGCTAGTATTGATGGGGTAACCAAGGTCGATAAAGTGCTCAAGCTTTTGCCGAAACGTTTTGACCAATTCTAGTTGAACTATGACATGCATGCGTTATGTACGGTTCTTCCGGAGTTGTTGACTGAGCTTTATGCGGCATAAGAGGTGCAAGTCGCCGAGCAGGCTGGACCTTCTAGGCCTCACAAGGGCAGGAAGAGAAAGAAGTCTGCAGGAAAGGCGAGGGCACAAGATGCTCTGGTTGCTCAGCGACTGGCCCCTCACACTGTGGAAAAGAAACTGAAAGGAAGATGCTACAAGTGCAACAAGTGAGGACACTGGAAGGTCGACTGCCATCTCCTCAAGAAAGGTAACTCTCTCGTTATGAATGGTTTCTCAGTTTCGTTTGATGACATGGTTGTTATTCGTTTTGGAAATCGTTCCATATGTTGTGGTTCATTAGTTGTCAATTTATATGTTCTCAAACCAAACTCCCCCACAGTGCAACATAATGAATTGAATAATGTCATAACTACATCTACTAAGAGGAAGGAGTCTCCGCAGATAAATCAAGCATATCTGTTGTACCTTAGACTTGGGCACATCAACCTTAGGAGGATTCAAAAGTTTGTGGCCAGTGGACATCTCAGTCCATTGGAAGAGCACTATCCAACTTGGGGATCCTGTCTAGAAGGTAAGATGACCAAGAGGCTGTTCACGGCAAAGGGGTATAGGAGCCAAGAAGTGCTAGGACTGATTCATTCTGATTTGTGTGGTCCAATGTCAATCCAGGCTAGAGGAGGTTTCGAGTATTATGTGTCTTGTATAGATGATTACTCGAGATGTGGGTACGTTTACCTGTTTCACCGCAAGTGCGAATGCTTTGAGAAATTCAAGGAGTATCGGGCAGTTGTAGAGAAGCTTCATTTTATGTTTTTCTTCCTTTGAATTTTTTAACTTAATTTATGTTTTTCTTCCTCTCTCTCTTTAAATTTATGGTTCCTAGTGAGTTCTTTAAGATGGTTGAGTGCATGGGTAGGTAAGGGTACCAAGACTCAAAGGTGAAAGAGTTGAAGTCTTTGCTACAAGATCTCCTCATCGTCTGTGCTCCATTGGGTTGACTGTAGCTAAGGTATTGTTATATTGCATTATGAAAAAATATCTTCCAAAATGGTCTTGTTGAAACTCCTTTGTTTATCACTTTGTTTGTATCAACGAATCCATAAACTTTGCACGCAGACATATTTTCTTTGAAGAAATGGCATTCCATGCTAAAATGTTATGATTGATCCATAATTGGCTCAATCAAATTCTGTTGCCAAATTTGAACCTTCACTGTTTAATCATGTAGTTCTGTATTTCTATATATTTGTTATGGCTATAGTTGCACATTGTATTTCCATTTTTTAGTTGATATCTATTAACAACTCACATGCTGATGCCTCCCTGGCAATTTATTTGGCGAGAAAATATTTGTTATAGCAGAACTTTATGCCCATGCTAAAATTACTTTCTAGGAACTGCAGAATCTATTCTTTGCCCTTTTCAAATAAAATTTATGCAAATTCGCCTTTTGCTCGTTTTAGTTCGAGGCAGTACATGGGCATACGATCTTACTCTCTTGCGTGGATCTGGTTGATGGAACTGTAAGTTCTCGATTTTTGCATCAGTAGCTATTTTATGTAAAAGAAATTGTCTCATTTGTTTTCTTCGTCTTATAAGTACATTTATATGTGGCAGTATATGCAACAGTAACACAACCTACTACAACTATTATTACAGCCTGTTCTGGACATCAAACCTTATTTGCCGTATTGTGACAACATTCAAGGAGCAATGGTTGTTATGGGCTAAGTTTAAATGGCTGAAACATAACTGAAAATTCGTGAAACTAGCTCCTCTTCGTGTTATTTCCTGGAGTAGCTGAAACTAGTTTTTTGTTTGAAGACAAACAATATAGTTGTTATGGGTTAGTGAGGGAACAAAATTAGAAGTTCTGTATTTCCTGAAATAAATGAACAAATAAAAGACGAAATAAAATAATAACCAACAACTCCATAATGCAACACTTAAACCCCTCCTTCAACACGGCACATTGGAATAAAATATAAATGTAGATATCAACTTGCTTCACAAACAATTAAAAAGGCTGAAAAAAAAAAACTACTATTAGTTTTGTTGTTTTATTTTGTCTGTTCATCCCATGGGAAGAAAAAGAAAAGAAATGCAGGATCCTTTACTAAGTGGTGGGGATCCATTGGCTAAAAAACGATATAGGCAAGAGGCCATTAAAAGATGGAAGTTAAAAAAACTAAACAGAATTCAGCCTCATCGTGTTGCTCATGTGGTAGATGTTGAAATGAATGATTTTCCTGTTGGTGCTAATGAAACACCTGTTGTTCAGAATCTTGATGCTATTGTGGAAGTTCAAAAAGAGATTTCATCTGTTGATGTTTTTCATGAGATAGTTGATGTTGATAGAGAGTCTCATATGGACCAAAAGTAAGTCATCTTGCCGAAACTCTAGATTTTCAGAGAGAGTCAATTAGACAAGCGGCAATAGAAAAATGAAAATTTAAGAAAAATAAAAAATTAACTAATAATGCACAGGTGCCTGTGGTACAAACACCTGTCCACGAAGTTAGACATAGTGCAACACTTAAAAATATAGATTCTCCCCGAGCGTTCGTTTATCGGCCTTGGTTACCTTTTTTTGGTTTATCATTTTTTTTTTTTTATTTTGATTATTATTTATAGAAGTTGTTGGGCCTTTTTTTGGGCCTAAATAGTAATACTTTTTTTTTGCCAATTCGTTGGCCCCTTTTTTTGGCCCAACTGGTAGTTTTTTTTTCCCTGACCTTAGCAAATGTGTGGTTGCCTTCGCCTTGGGATTTCGTAAATCCGGCGACAAAATTCGTGGTGTGCTAAGGCTTATGCTCCGGCTATTTTTCTGAATTCTCGTTTGTCATTTACATCAGATAAGTTTTAGGTAGTTTTATTTGTATTTGTATCTCGCATCGGTTGGTGTTGTTTCATTTGTTGATGGATTGGGTTTTTTTCGCTGCTGAGCTTGTCGTTTGTGGCCATTTTTACTGTGTTTTTTTAATAGCACACTTTCTGGTGTGTTTTGTGTGCATTTGCAGAATTTGAAATGGTAAAAAAAAAATCTTGTAATTGAGTTTTTTTCCTTTGATTGCACTGATTTGATGGGTTCTGTTTTGCAATCATGATTATTTTTCTTGCAGCTGCAGCCATTTTGGTGCTTCTACTGAGTTCTACCGCGCGTGTCCAATTTTTTATTCAGGAAAGTATGGATTTTTATTTTTTCTTATAATGCCTCCCATTGGTTCATATATGGGTAGACGGTCAAACCCTATATTCTTGGCCTGCACCACCTAATTAGGTTGTATCATTTTCCTTTGCTTATTTTATTTGTAGTTATATTTTCATGCTCAATTTGTCAATATCTGCGTATTAAAATTAATTCGAGATGTGTACTTTGCATTGTATATAAATTGGCAACATAGTTTTTGCTCATTGTTGTCTTTATCCAAAACAGTAAGTATCTTCTTTTTACTCCATGTTTACTTTGCTCTGCCTTTTGTTTTTTCTTTTTTTCTTCTGCGTATTTGGAATATATGTGCTTACAGGAGATTGTATTCTTGCCTTTAGGGGCGATTCATGTGTTTTATCTTCTTGTGGTCTTCTTTTCCTTTGCTACTTCATGCCTTTCATGTTTTTGTTTTCTCGTTTATTTTGGTGTTCTTTATTTTCCTTCAAAACTCATCTCATGATTGGTTTCTTCGTTTGTTATTAATTTTTCTTATATAGTCCTTTACCTGTGCTCATGTTTTTCTTATTTTATTTTTTTGTTTCTATTTTCAGTATATGTTGCATGGTTTAACTGGAATCGACAGTTTCCTGTGTGTTTTCATACATTATGTGGATGTTAGTCTGATTCTTGCCTCTGCAGCTTAATCGGTTTTCACTTGTGTTTTTTGCTATTTTCTTGCATTCACAGTTTGTTTGTGATGAGGTTTCTTTTCTCCAGTTCCATTAATGTTTAGTTCACAGTTGGACGGTTCTTAAAATTTATTGTTGTTGACTTTTCTTTAAACTAATTGCCTTTTGTCTTTATTTATGATCCATTTTTTTTTTGGGCGTTTTCTTTTGTGCTCAATTTTTTTTTTGCACTCAAACAATTAAAAAGGCTGAAGGTGGTATTTAATGCATGTGTTTTTTATCTAATTTTTTTTTTGTTTTTCGTCTTTTTTTATTCTTTTGTCAAATGCCCACGCATACTTCGAGCTTTGTTATCTCAAGTTACGCACTTCTGCTTCTTCGGTTGATTTTCCACAGGTTATAGTCTAAAACCATTAATTAGTTTTTTCTCAGAAAAAAAAAACTACTATTAGTTTTGTTGTTTTATTTTGTCTGTTCTTCCCATGTGAAGAAAAAGAAAAGAAATGCAGGATCCTTTACCAAGTGGTGGGGATCCCTTGGCTAAAAAAGGATATAGGCAAGAGGCCATTAGAAGATGGAAGTTAAAGAAACTAAACAGAATTTAGCCTCATCGTGTTGCTCATGTGGTAGATGTTGAAATGAATGATTTTCCTGTTTGTGCTAATGAAACACCTGTTGTTCAGAATCTTGATGCTATTGTGGAAGTTCAAAAAGAGATTTCATCTGTTGATGTTTTTCATGAGATAGTTGATGTTGATAGAGAGTCTCATAGGGATGGACCAAAAGAAAGTCATCTTGCCGAAACTCTAGATGTTCAGAGAGGGTCAATTAGACAGGTGGCAATAGAAAAATGGAAATTTAAGGAAAATAAAAAATCAACTAGTAATGCACAGGTGCCTGTGGTACAAATACCTGTCCACGATGTTAGACATAGTGCAACAATTAAAAATATAGATTCTCCCCGAGCATTCGTTTATCGGCCTTTGTTACCTTTTTTTGGTTTATCATTTTTTTTTATTTTAATTATTATTTATAGAATTTGTTGGGCCTTTTTTTGGGGCCTAAATAGTAATACTTTCTTTTTTGCCAATTCGTTGGCCCTTTTTTTGGCCCAACTGGTAGTTTATATTCTCTGACCTTAGCAAATGTGTGGTTGCCTTCGCCATGGGATTTCGTAAATCCGGCGACAAAATTCATGGTGTGCTCAGGCTTATGGTCCGGTTATTTTTCTGGAATTCTTGTTTGTCATTTACATCAGATAAGTTTTAGATAGTTTTATTTGTATTTGTATCTCGCTTCGATTGGTGTTGTTTCATTTGCTGATTGATTGGGTTTTTTTCGCTGCTGATCTTGCCGTTTGTGGCCATTTTTACTGTGTTTTTTTAATAGCACACTTTCTGGTGTGTTTTGTGTGTATTTGCAGAATTTGAAATTGTAAAAAAAAATCTTGTAATTGAGTGTTTTTCCTTTGATTGCACTGATTTGATGGGTTCTGTTTTTATTTTTCTTGCAGCTGCAGCCATTTTGGTGCTTCTACTGAGTTCTACCATACGTGTCCAATATTTTATTCAGTAAAGTATAAATTTTTGTTTTTTTTAATCGCCTCCCATTGGTTCATATATGCGTAGACAGTCAAACCCTATATTTCTGGCCTGCACCACCTGATTAGGTTGTATCATTTTCCTTTGCTTATTTTATTTGTAGTTATATTTTCATGTTTCATATGTCAATATCTGCGTATTAAAATTAATTAGAGATGTGTACTTTGCATTGTATATAATTTGGCAACACAGTTTTTGCTCATTGTTGTCTTTATCCAAAACAGTAAGTATCTTCTTCTTAATTCCTGTTTACTTTGCTCTGCCTTTTGTTTTCTCTTTTTTTCTTCTGTGTATTTGGAATATATGTGCTTTCGGGGGATTGTATTCTTGCCTCTAGGGGCAATTCATGTGTTTTATCTTCTTGTGGTCTTCTTTTCTTTTGCTACTTCATGCCTTTCATGTTTTTGTTTTCTCCTTTATTTTGGTGTTCTTTATTGTCCTTCAAAACTCATCTAATGATTGGTTCCTTTGTTTCTTATTAATTTTTCTTATATAGTCCTATACATGTGCTCATGTTTTTCTTATTTTATTTGCTTGTTTCTATTTTCAGTATATGTTGCATGGTTTAACTGGAATCGACAGTTTTCTGTGTGTTTTCATACATTATGTGGATGTTAGTTTGATTCTTGCCTCTGCAGCTTAGTCGGTGTTCACTTGTGTTTTCTGCTATTCTTTTGCATTCACAGTTTGTTTGTGATGAGGTTTCTTTTCTCCAGTTCCATTAATGTTTAGTTCACTGTTGGATGGTTCTTAAAATTTATTGTTGTTGACTTTTGTTTTATACTAATTGCCTTTTGTCTTTATTTATGATCCATTTTTTTTTCTGGCGTTTTCTTTTGTGCTTAAATTTTTTTGCTCTCAAACAATTAAAAAGACTGAAGGTGGTATTTAATGCATTTGTTTTTTTATTTTTTTTTGTTTTCCGTCTTTTTTTTATTCTTTTGTCAGGTGCCCATGCATACTTCGAGCTTTATTATCTCAACTTACGCACTTCTGGTTCTTCGGTTGACTTTCCACAGGTTATAGTCTAAAACCATTAATTAGTTTTTTCTCAGAAAAAAAAAAAAACAACTATTAGTTTTGTTGTTTTATTTTGTCTGTTCTTCCCATGGGAAGAAAAAGAAAAGAAATGCAAGATCCTTTACCAAGTGGTGGGGATCCCTTGGCTAAAAATTGATATAGGGAAGAGGCCATTAAAAGATAGAAGTTAAAAAAACTAAACAGAATTCAGCCTCATCGTGTTGCTCTTGTGGTAGATGTTGAAATGAATGATTTTCCTGTTTGTGCTAATGAAACACCTGTTGTTCAGAATCTTGATGCTATTGTGGAAGTTCAAAAAGAGATTTCATCTGTTGATGTTTTTCATGAGATAGTTGATGTTGATAGAGAGTCTCATAGGGATGGACCAAAAGTAAGTCATCTTGCTGAAACTCTAGATGTTCAGAGAGAGTCAATTAGACAGACGGCAATAGAAAAATGGAAATTCAAGAAAAATAAAAAATCAACTAATAATGCATAGGTGCCTGTGGTACAAATACCTGTCCACGAAGTTAGACATAGTGCAACACTTAAAAATATAGATTCTCCCCGAGCATTCGTTTATCGGCCTTTGTTACCTTTTTTTGGTTTATCATTTTTTTTATTTTAATTATTATTTATAGAATTTGTTGGGCCTTTTTTTGGGGCCTAAATAGTAATACTTTCTTTTTTGCCAATTCGTTGGCCCTTTTTTTGGCCCAACTGGTAGTTTATATTCCCTGACCTTAGCAAATGTGTGGTTGCCTTCCCTTAGGATTTCGTAAATCCGGCGACAAAATTCTTAGTGTGCTAAGGCTTATGCTCCGGTTATTTTTCTGGAATTCTTGTTTGTCATTTACATCAGATAAGTTTTAGATAGTTTTATTTGTATTTGTATCTCGCTTCGGTTGGTGTTGTTTCATTTGCTGATGGATTGGGTTTTTTTCGCTGCTGATCTTGCCGTTTGTGGCCATATTTATTGTTGTTTTTAATAGCACACTTTCTGGTTGTGTGTATTTGCAGAATTTGAAATGGTAAAAAAAATCTTATAATTGAGTTTTTTTTCCTTTGATTGCACTGATTTGATGGGTTCTGTTTTGCAATCATGATTATTTTTCTTGCAGCTGCAGCCAATTTGGTGCTTCTATTGAGTTCTACCATACGTGTCCAATTTTTTATTCAGTAAAGTATGGATTTTTGTTTTTGTTTTTAATCGCCTCCCATTGGTTCATATATGGGTAGACGGTCAAACCCTTTATTCTAGGCCTGCACCACCTGATTAGGTTGTATCATTTTCCTTTGCTTATTTTATTTGTAGTTATATTTTCATGTTTCATTTGTCAGTATCTGCGTATTAAAATTAATTAGAGATGTGTACTTTGCATTGTATATAATTTGGCAACACAGTTTTTGCTCATTGTTGTCTTTATCCAAAACTGTAAGTATCTTCTTTTTAATCCCTGTTTACTTTGCTCTGCCTTTTGTTTTCTCTTTTTTTCTTCTGTGTATTTGGAATATATGTGCTTTCAGGGAATATATGTGCTAACATATACACAATTACACACAGACGCCACCACCACCACCACAAGCGGCCATTGGCCTCCTCCCGCCGCCACCAAAACGTCGCCGCCTACATCCCGCCGGTCCCGTCGCAACCGGCTGATCTCCGCCGTCATATACTACCACTGCCTCCAACCACCACCAGCTCCGTCGCATCTACGAACTAAGCGCCACAATGACAGCCACATCACTGGCCACAACCACCATGTGTAATTCTCTATCGGCGACTTCCTGCTCCTCCGTCAAATGGTTTGCGCGATGCCGCCACGTATCCAGTAATCCCGGTATGTGAACTCGAGTGGCAGGTTGCGTGGACGACTCCGATGGCCCCGATTCGCCGTTATACCATTCCTGGACGAATTCGGTGGCCCCGATCTTCAATTACACTTCGACATACACTGTCGGGCTTGCAGAATTGATTGCCTCCGGCAAGGGAAGAACCGATTCTTGGCCGATGGTGGTGGCGTGGTAGGTGACGGTGCAGCTGTGAATGGATTTTGGGCTAGGGGTGTTTTGAGTGAAAATTAGGTAAATTGTATGGGCAAATGTGTAATTAACTTTATTTATAACACACTTAATTAATGGGCTGAATATTTATATTTTTTTAATTAAAAATATAATAAATGTAGAATACAAATAAATAAATTGTACTATATGTGTATGGATATGCATATAATTCAAACTTAATTTTTTCCAGTAATGCAATTTAATTAATGAGTTAAATATATAATTTTATTAAAAATATAATAAGTATAGAATATGTATAAATAAATCATACAATATGTGTATGGGCAATATGTAATATAATAAAATTCGTATAAATGCACAATACTGTTCAATAAATTGCACATTATTTTGTGAGATCTTGCACATTAAAAATTTCATATTTTTACGAAATCAAAGATTTGTTAATGCCTATAAATTTAAAAATTCACAAATTTATCAAAATGCTACATCGTCTAGGTTATTCATCGGTTGGTTATGTCGAACCGACCGATTGAAATGTCAAAATTGATCTAATCGTGTCGAACTTTCAAAAAAACGTGTAGACCGAACTTTTGTTTCAAGATAAACTAAAACCGAACCAACATAATGGTTGTTTGTCCCATTTTTGTTCGTTTTTTCCTTCTTATTTTTCATTTCTTTTTCCCCCATTTTAGGTCTTTTCGTTAGCTTTTTTTTGCGTTTCGTAGTTTATTGTGAGTCTTGTTCTCGTTTGGTCTTCTTGCGTTTTGTTTTCGGTATTTTTTCGATTTTTCTCGTCTTTAGTGTGCAGGATGGAAGGTTCGGAAGAATTTATTTTCATGATATTTGGACCGGGTGAACACAGTTGCATAGAGCTATTCGCTGGCAACACACAGGGAAAAACGGAATTAAATTCCGTGTCCAGACGAACCCGAACGAGCCCGAGAAATTAAGTCAAGCAAGCAGTTCGAACCGCCGCGCCTGGCCCTCGCGCCGCTACACCCGCCACGGGCCTTCAGACGGTGCATCTCCCAGTACCGCGCCGCGGAGCGTCCCGTGCCGTGCCTGCATGATGAAGGATCGTGTGTTACGTCTAGCTCGATTCGCTCAAAACCCGCGCCGACGCCTTGGTCCCTTTGCGATAGGTTGCTAATATGCGCGCCGACGCCTTCGTACTTCACGATAAATGTGAAGAAACTCGGATGTTGGTCCTATTTCAATCACTGTGACGAAACGTGGATGTTGGTCCTATTTCAATCACGAACTCTATGTAAACTCACAAGAGAAAAACACGAGAACTTTGAACACAATGTTCGACTTTTCTATTCACTCATCAACCCTTCTTTCGAATGGTACATAGGTGGGTATTTATTGATACCAAATAGATCTAATCCTAGTCTAAATAGAACTCCTAAATCATGCAAGTAAATAAATCCTAATGCAACTAAACATCTTGGGAATAAAGACTTTCCTAACAATTAAAAGACTAATAGGAAACTAATAAGCACATGCCTTTTATTTGGACTCCTAACCTAACTAAGACTCCTAAGTATGCTAAGTAGATCACGCCCAAATCCTTTTCTTGCTCGGCAAGTCGTCGCGCGCCCCAAACCCTAGCCGTCCATGTCGCACCGCCTCGCCAAGCCTATTCCTCCTTGCGCGCGGTACTGCGCGCGCGCTCCTCCCACGCGTCGCTCTCGCCCATCAGCCCGCGCGTGCTCGCCCCTCGCGCGAGTGTCCCGCACGTTTGCTCTCTCGGTCTCACTTCCTCGCTCACTCATCTCACTGGTCGCGTCCCAGCCACGTGCGCATGTGTCGCGCACGACCGCCTCGTCGTCCCACTCGACCAGCGCCTCGCGCGTGACTCCCATCATCGTGCCCCGCTCGCACCCGTTCCTCGGGCCCATCGTGACATCCCAATCCACTCGCGCGTCCACTCCTTCACAGCCGCCCCAAGTGCACGCTGTCCACCCTACATCCTCCCCTCGTTCGTCGTGTGCGTCGTTCTTTTGCGCATGCCTTGCACCAATCACCCACCTTCCCGGGCACGATCACCTCACTCTCGTTGTCGGCCCAAGCCTCGTGTTCACGCGCACTTCTCGTCGCGCACCTCTTCTTCACCAAGTCTAGACTCGCATGCCTCGCGGCTCGATTGCCGCGTCCCGCCGGTATACGCGCCTTAGTGCGTACGCACACCCTCCTAGCCCGTGCCCGAGCCCTTTCTCGCCTAACCTCTCGCCATCTCTCGAGGCCATCGTGGTTCTCGTCCTCGGAATCGCCGGGGTCGATGACCATGTCTTCATCATTCCCGCCCTCTTCGAGAATTTCCTTGTCCTCAAGGATAATGAAATTGATCTCGTTAACTTCATCAGGCTCTTCTCCTGGATCCTCGGTTTGCAACTTAACTCACTTGTAGGCTCGTCCAAATGTCATGGTGCCCTTTTTGTAGTTTGCTGTGACAGATCCCAACGTTTCGAGCCATTGAACTCCAAGTACTATGTCTGGTCCCGTCAAAGGTAAGGCATAAAGATCAACCTTTAAGTCATAGCCTTATGCAAATATGGGAACTCCTTTGTATAGCTCGGAACTTCTGAGTTCTTCTCCGTTTGCAACCTTTACCCCGAATTGCTTTATGTTCGCCACCGGCGCCTTTAATCCTTTGGACAGCTCTTTGTCTATGAAATTTAGTGTCGAACCGCTGTCCACTAGCACATCAAGCTCTTCGCCTTGTACGATTGTTGTGAACCGTATCATCTTTGGACCTCTTTCTCTCTTCTTGCTCTTAATCACATGTAGCAAGGTCTCCTTTCGCTCCACATGTTCATACTCTTCTCGTTCCGGCTCATCCTCATCAAACTCAAGCAAGAACACTTGCTTTCCCGCACACCTATGGCCCGGTGTGAACTTCTCGTTGCAAGTAAAGCATAAGCCTTTCTCGCGTCTTCGTTGGATCTCCTCAGTCGTAAGCCGTCGCATGCGGCTCGTGGATTGCGTGCCATCATCGGTCGGCTTGGTCTCGGCCTGTGGGGGCGTCTCATCGGTCGCAGCGCTCGTGCGCCGTGCATCCGTACGTCCTTCGCCTTTGTTGGCCTTACGCACCGCAGCAATGTGGTCTTCGTGCAGTCGCGCGGACTCCATGGCCGCTCGTGTGGACCTTGGTCTATCCAACCTCACATCAGCCGCTAGTTCGGCTTTCAGTCCTCCAATGAATGCACCTACTAACGCGCTCTCGGGCCAGTCTCGTACCCGACTTGCAATGCATTCGAACTCCTTTTGGTAGTCTCGGAGGCTACCGTTTTGACGAATTCGGGAGAGCGCCTCGTCATAGTCATAGTAGTCACTCGTGCCAGAACGTGTGACCAACTCCTTCTCGAAATCTCTCCATCGAATGTCCTCGCCCTTGGTCTTGTACACATGTGACACCCATTGCCACCACGTGTTTGCTTCACCATCGAGATAATAAGCGGCGATCTTGACTCTATCGGACTTGTGCACATCATTGATCTCGAAAAATTGCATGGCTCGATTTAACCACGCGTCCGGGTCGGTCCCCGTGAACGTAGGCATCGTGAGTTTTGGTCGTGCATGGCCTCATTCGTCATGGTGTTGCGTTGCGCGTGATGCGCGGGTCCTCCGTGATCGTCCGTCATTGTCTTCGTGGTCGGTCCCGGGGCTGCTCGATGCCGCGGTCGATCGCGAGGTGTGGCTCCTTCGCGGTCGGCGTGTCATGCGCGTGAGTTGCCCGGCTAGATCATGCACCATGAGCTCGATTTTAGCAAAATTCTCATTGACAAGGTGTTGGCCATTACCGATGGACTTCAAACTCTCCTCCAAGGCTTCGATCCTCTCTTTATGTGTCATCATCCTTGACTCTCTCTTTTTTTTTTTTTTACTTTCGAAACAAAAGAAAAATTCGAAAGAAAGAAAATAGAATGGGGAAGAAAAAGTTCAACCCAACACACGATCAATCACTCTCAATGAAAGCACCAATGATGAAGGATCGTATGTTACGTCTAGCTCGATTCGCTCAAAACCCGCGCCGACGCCTTGGTCCCTTTGCGATAGGTTGCTAATACGCGCGCCGACGCCTTCGTACTTCGCGATAAATGTGACGAAACTCGGATGTTGGTCCTATTCCAATCACTGTGACGAAACGTGGATGTTGGTCCTATTTCAATCACGAACTCTATGTAAACTCACAAGAGAAAACACACGAGAACTTTGAACACAATGTTCGACTTTTTTATTCACTCATCAACCCTTCTTTCGAATGGTACATAGGTGGGTATTTATTGATACCAAATAGATCTAATCCTAGTCTAAATAGAACTCCTAAATCATGCAAGTAAATAAATCCTAATGCAACTAAACATCTTGGGAATAAAGACTTTCCTAACAATTAAAAGACTAATAGGAAACTAATAGGCACATGTCTTTTATTTGGACTCCTAACCCAACTGAGACTCCTAAGTATGCTAAGTAGATCACGCCCAAATCCTTTGCTTGCTCGGCAAGTCGTCGCGCGCTCCAAACCCTAGCCGTCCGTGTCGCGCCGCCTCGCCAAGCCTATTCCTCCTTGCGTGCGGTAATGCGCGCGCGCTCCTCCCACGCGTCGCTCTCGCCCAGCAGCCCACGCATACTCGCCCCTCGCGCGAGTGTCCCGCACGTTCGCTCTCTCGGTCTCACTTCCTCGCTCGCTCATCGCACTGGTCGCGTCCCAGCCACGTGCGCATGTGTCGCGCACGACCGCCTCGTCGTCCCACTCGACCAGCGCCTCGCGCGTGACTTCCATCATCGTGCCCCGCTCGCACCCGCTCCTCGGGCCCATCGTGACATCCCAATCCACTCGCACGTCCGCTCCTTCGCAGCCGCCCCAAGTGCACGTTGTCCACCCTACATCCTCCCCTCGTGCACCATTGTCCTTAGCTCGCATTCGTCGTGTGCGTCGTTCTCTTGCGCATGCCTTGCACCAATCACCCACCTTCCCGGGCACAATCACCTCACTCTCGTCGTCGGCCCAAGCCTCGTGTTCACGCGCACTTCTCGTCGCGCACCTCTTCTTCACCCGGTCTAGACTCGCACGCCTCGCGGCTCGATTGCCGCGTCCCGCCCGTATACGCGCCTTAGTGTGTACGCACACCCTCCTAGCCCGTGCCCGAGCCCTTTCCCGCCTAACCTCTCGCCATCTCTCAAGGCCATCGTGGTTCTCGTCCACGGAATCGCCGGGGTCGATGACCACATCTTCATCACTGCATTCCAGCGCCGCGCCGCTACACTCCCCGCGCCGTGACTACCGCGCCCAGGTCTTCTCTCCGCACCGCGATGCTACGCGCGAGACTCACCACGCCCCGACAGAGCACTCATGCACCGGATCTGCCACGCCGCTGAGAAGCCCCGCGCCGCGGAGCACTACCTTGCCGCGCCGTGCGCTCCTTCCCGCGCCACGATGCACCCATCTGCCGCGCCGTGCCTGAGCCACCACGCCATGATGCTGTGCCAAGTATAAATATGGATCGGGATCGACAGAAAAAGGGGACCTCTCATTCTCACGCATTCCAGAAACAAGAAAACCCTACCCTTCGTCCCTTTCACTTGTTTTTCATCGCTTTCTTCATATTTTTCATTGTTGAACACGGATTTGCACTCGATTTTGCTACTGCTTTGGATTAATCTTGTTTATCAGATTCAACTCTCAATTTCGGTCAATCGTAAGATTTTCTACTCTTCTAATCCATGAATATGTTTGTCTTGATTTGTGAGATTGTTTGTGTTGAATCGATCATGAGTAGCTAAATTCATATGCTAGGGATAGGGGATTGATGTTTTGATATCATTTGTGATTGTCGGGCTCAGGATTGTTCAATTTCATACGAGTTGATCTTTTTCTAGGGTTTTTCAATTGTCGGGCTCGAGTATTTAGAATTGTTGAAGGGTGACACTTCAATCACCAATTGTTTACAATTGAGTTCGATTTATCTTTGCTTGACGTTGGTTATTCTATACGGACTAGTTGATTAAACGCTTTCTAGTATACTTTAATCGACTCTTAGAACCGAAAGGGGAGGAGTCGGTCAAAATAGGCTCGTATGAACTAGGCTTGTTCGTAGCGTTTCGTAGTTTATTGTGAGTCTTGTTCTCGTTTGGTCTTCTTGCGTTTTGTTTTCGGTATTTTTTCGGTTTTTCTCGTCTTTGGTGTGCAGGATGGAAGGTTCGGGAGAATTTATTTTTCATGATATTTGGACCGGGTGAACACAATTGCATAGAGCTATTCGCTGGAAACACACAAGAAAGAACGGATTTAAATTTTGTGTCCAGACGAACCCGAACGGGCCCGAGAAATTAAGTCAAGCAAGCCGTTCGGACCGCCGCGCCAGGCCCTCGCGCCGCTACACCCACCACAGGCCTTCAGACGGTGCATCTCCCAGTACCGCGCCGCGGAACGCCCTGCGCCGTGCCAGTATTCCAGCGCCGCGCCGCTACACTCCCCGCGCCGTGACTACCGCGCCCAGGTCTTCTCTCCGCTACGCGCGAGACTCACCACGCCCCGACAGAGCACTCACGCACTGGACCTGCCACGCCGCTGAGAAGCCCCGCGCCGCGGAGCACTATCCGGCCGCGTCGTGCCCTCCTTGCCGCGTCGCGACGCGCCCATCTGCCACGCTGTGCCTGAGTGATGAGGATGGCGGGTACGTGGCGGAGGAACCGGGTGGTGCGCAAAGGGAGGATGTTGGGTGGCTAGCGCGCACCGCGACCAGCCAAGGACGAGTAGTGGGGATCGATGTGCGGGCTACGCGCACGAAGGTCGATGGCATGCGAGACAACGTGCGCGGGGGAGGCACCTGCGAGAAGACCGCGTCAGCGCACAACGCGAGTGGGCACGCGGGCGGGTGCGGCAACGCGCGAAGGGCAGCTGGCGGGCGTGTGAGGCGCTACGTGCGAGGACGGGCGAGCATGAGTCCTCGAAGGACTAGGAGTATCACGCCGCCTAAGGATGGAGAGCGCGACTTGGGGCGCACAGTAGAAAACGCGTGGGACGCGTGGGGCGCGATGGAGCCCATGACCTCGAAGGACAAGGACTAGCCGTGACGGCTAGGGTTTGGGCGAGGCGCGTGACACCAAAGGGCAGAGAACCTTCTAGAAGGCCTAGGGCCGATTATCACTAGCGTATTAGGAATCATAGTATGGTTAGGATTTGGAATAAAAGGCATGTGCCTAAGTAGTTTAGGTAAGTCTATATTAATTAGATATCTAGTTTCCTTAGGACTTTATTTATTTCCATGCATTAGGAGTTCTTCTTAGACTAGGATTAAAATTAGTTTGGCATCTATAAATATGCCCATTGTCATTCGAAAATATCATGCAGACATTAATGAAAAAGTCGAACCTTGTGTTCAAATTCTTGTGTTAGATTTGTTTTGAGATTTAGTGCAAAACCCTTGTCACGAGAAGGGCGTTTCACCGCATAGCTCGAGCAAGACGAGTTTGGCAAGGACTCACGTCCGAGTTGTCTCACCTATCGCGAGAAGATAATGAGATTAACCTCCGAGTCATCCGCAACCCTCGCCGAAGATCGAGTTCACGCAACGTCCGAGGCAAGGTCACGAGTCGGAACACGCGATTCCTAATCATTGGTGCTTTCATTGAGAGAATCAATCGCGTGTTCTTTATCCCATCCCTTTCTTTAATTTTCGTGTCTTAAAAAAAAAATGGCCAAGGAAACAAAGGAGAAGCTCGTGGATTTGGAGGCAAAGATGACGAGCCTAGGCGAAGGATTGGAGGCCACCAACACATCCATGGCCAACAATCTCACGCACCTAGAAAGGTCGATCCATAATTCACAACAAGCCATGATGGACGCCATGAACCAAAGGATCGATGAGGTGCTGCGCTTCGTGCGGCAACCGCCGCCACGGGGTCGACCAAGGGCGCGATCACGGGAATACGAACGCGAGCGACCGGAGTATGAGGAGAGAGAGGACGACTTCGATCGTCGATCTCATGCCTCGACCAATGCAGGGCGACCTAGGGTCGAGAAACCGAAGATTGTGCTGTCGACATTCAACGGGACCGATCCTGACGCATGGTTGAACCGAGCCGTACAATATTTTCATCTCAATGAGATCGACCGAGCCGAGTGGGTAAGGTATGCAGTCTACTACCTGGACGGCGAGGCTAATGTTTGGTGGCAGTGGCTCTCAAGCATCTACCACAACCGCAATGAGCAAATCCGGTGGGAAACTCTCGAGAAGGAGCTCATCACAAGGTTTGGTGCGTCGAACTACCACAACTACGATGAGGCGCTCGCGCATATCAAGCAGACGGGGAGCTTGCGCGAGTATCAACGGGAGTTCGAACGCATCGCATGTCGCGTGCGCGGATGGCCCGTGGGAGCACTTGTCGGGGCATTCGTAGGGGGACTGAAGTTCGAGCTGGCCGCGGAAGTTCGATTAGTGAGGCCCGCGACGATGCGCGAAGCCATGGAGGTCGCGCGTAGACGCGACGATCACTTGACCGCGACAAGAAAGGTCGGGCGCAATGACAACCGTATCACCGAGCCGCAACGAGCAATGCATAGCGAGACCAACATCACCCGAGACGCGAACCGTGGCGTGCCTAGCAATTTCAAGACGCGACCAACCGAGGTGAAGAATTTAACCTATGAGGAGATACAAAGAAGGCGAGAGAAAGGTCTCTGCTTCAAGTGCGAGGAGAGGTTTACTCCGGGCCATCGTTGCAAACAGGTCTACTTGATCCAAGTGATCGATTTCGAAGATGACGAGACCGCAATAGACGAGCCCGAACCCGAGGAAAAGCACGATGTACGGAGGAACTTATATTTAAATCCTCGACTGGAGATGATGCATATGGTCAAGGAGAAGAAGGGGCCTAAGATGCTAAGGTTTGAGGCCGAGAATTTGGGACGAAGGGTCAACGTGTTGGTCGATAGTGGGTCAACACTTAACTTCATCAACCTGGACTTCACCGCAAAGCTTGAGGTGCCCATGACAGGAATTGTACCGTTTGGGGTTAAGGTCGCAAATGGAGAGGAGCTTTGGAGTTCGGAGTTGTACAAAAAGGTGCCAATATGTGTACAAGGCGAAGAGCTGAGGGTAGACTTGTATGCCCTAGAACTGGAAGGACCCGAGGTGGTTCTTGGAGCCCAATGGCTGGAGACATTAGGGTCCATAACCACAAACTTCAAAAATGGCACGATGGAGTTTGAACGAGACAAGAAGCGAATCAAGTTGAGCACAATTGACGAGGGATCCGAGCCGGTCAAGATAAGGAGTCTTCAATTCATTATCCTTGAGGACAAGGAAAAACTCAAAGGGGAAAGGAATGATGCGGATGTGGTCATCGACCCATCCGAGCCCGAGGAAGAGCCGCACTCGAGTCATGAAAAGTTGCGCGATAAAGGTCGGAACGACCCCCGGGGCCATGCAAGGTGGGATCGCGAAGGCTGCGCGAGGGCGACACGCGCAGGGCGCAGACACACTGCACGGGGGAGTCGCGTAATCCGGCGCGTTAAGACAAGACGCGCGAGAAAGGGTCGCGATGGGGCGATAGGAGGTTCGCGGCAGGAGGCTCACAAGGGGCGGAAGCGCGGGCATAAGGATGGCGGGTACGCGGCGGAGGAACCGGGTGGTGCGCGAGGGGAGGATGTTGGGTGGCTAGCGCGCACCGCGACCAGCCAAGGACGAGCAGTGGGGATCGATGTGCGGGCTACGCGCACGAAGATCGATGGCGTGCGAGACGACGCGCGCGGGGGAGGCACCTGCGAGAAGACCGCGTCAGCGCACAACGCGAGCGGGCACGCGGGCGGGTGCGGCAACGCGCGAAGGGCAGCTGGCGGGCGTGTGAGGCGCTACGCGCGAGGACGGGCGAGCATGAGTCCTCGAAGGACTAGGAGTATCACGCCGCCTAGGGATGGACAGCGCGACTTGGGGCGCAAAGTAGAAAACGCGTGGGACGCGTGGGGCGCGATGGAGCCCATGACCTCGAAGGACAAGGACTAGCCGTGACGGCTAGGGTTTGGGCGAGGCGCGCGACACCAAAGGACCGAGAACCTTCTAGAAGGCCTAGGGACGATTATCACTAGCGTATTAGGAATCATAGTATGGTTAGGGTTTGGAATAAAAGGCATGTGCCTAAATAGTTTAGGTAAGTCTATATTCATTAGATATCTAGTTTCCTTAGGACTTTATTTATTTCCATGCATTAGGAGTTCTTCTTAGACTAGGATTAGAATTAGTTTGGCATCTATAAATATGCCCATTGTCATTCGAAAATATCATGCAGAAATTAATGAAAAAGTCGAACCTTGTGTTCAAATTCTTGTGTTAGATTTCTTTTGAGATTTAGTGCAAAACCCTTGTCACGAGAAGGGCGTTTCATCGCATAGCTCGAGCAAGACGAGTTTGGCAAGGACTCACGTCCGAGCTGTCTCACCTATCGCGAGAAGGTAAGGAGATTAACCTCCGAGTCGTCCGCAACCCTCGCCGAAGATCGAGTTCACGCAACGTCCGAGGCAAGGTCACGAGTCGGAACATGTGATTCCTCATCACTGAGCCACCACGCCGTAATGTTGTGCCAAGTATTAATATGGATCGGGCTCGACAGAAAAAGGGGACCTCTCATTATCACGCGTTCCAGAAACAAGAAAATCCTACCCTTCGTCCCTTTCACTTGTTTTTCATCGCTTTCTTCATATTTTTCATTGTTGAACACGGATTTGCACTCGGATTTTGCTACTGCTTTTGGATTAATCTTGTTTATCAGATTCAACTCTCAATTTCGGTCAATCGTAAGATTTTCTATTCTTCTAATCCAAGAATATGTTTGTCTTGATTTGTGAGATTGTTTGTGTTGAATCGATCATGAGTAGCTAAATTCATATGCTAGGGATAGGGGATTGATGTTTTGATATCATTTATGATTGTCGGGCTCAGGATTGTTCAATTTCATACTTGTTGATCTTTTTCTAGGGTTTTTCAATTGTTGGGCTCGAGTATTTAGAATTGTTGAAGGGTGACACTTCAATCACCAATTGTTTACAATTGAGTTCGATTTATCCTTACTTGATGTTGGTTATTCTATACGGACTAGTTTATTAAACACTTTCTAGTCTCTTTAATCGACTCTTAGAACCGAAAGGGGAGGAGTCAGTCGAAATAGGCTCGTATGAACTAGGCTTGTTCGTAACTGTATTGCCTAGGAGTTAAATGAATTGCTAATTTGCCGTTCTAGTTTGTTCTCTTGTTACGAAAAGTTATTGAGAATGAGTGCTTGAACGTGTCGATTAGTCAAATCACTTAACCGAACAATCTCTTGCTTGACAATTACATTTTCGAACCAAAACGGATATCCCTGATTCCCTAGCTCCTTAAATCCTATTTGTTCTTCGTCGTTTCTTGCTATTTTTACTTGCTTTATTTGAAGTTGTTCTTCGTAGTTAATAATCAAACCAAAGCATCTGAATTAGAATGTTTAGGAATTTTATTTGATTTTCTTTTGTTTGGTTGAATAAATGTGCATAATAATCCGGCCAAGCTTCCTCGAGAGACACGACCCGGTGTTCGAATCTTTTGATTCTACTTCGGTAAAAATATTTACAACAATGGTTAACCGAAATAACCAAAATACCTAAAATAAATTATTATTTGTATTTGTAAAAAAAAACATGTTTATTATTTTAATACTTTGTCATTTTATATTTTATAATATATTTTATTAAAAACATATGTAAACAAAATATAATGCGCAATATGACAGTCATCAATGTGCAATTCATCTAACAATGTGGTGCACGGTGTCAGTTAAGTATTTTGTGCCGATTAAACCGACCGAACTTTTTGTCTCAAATCGAATAAAACCAAACAAAAATACTTGGTTTATTCGGTCGGTTAAATAATATTTTATTTATATCAAAATTATATTTAGTGTGTTAATAATTTTATTTACTATTTTTATATTATTTTTTGGTTGAAAAATAGTATAGGATATAGCGAAAATGATAAAGTGCAAACACACAAACACAAATGTGCAACTAGTATATCATTAATGTGCAATCTATTGAGCGATTATTTTTTTAAGTGCATCTCAATTTTAAAAAGTTTTAATAATATGTATTTTAATTAACATAAATTGTCCACACAATCATACTAATGTACCTTCTCGATTGCATTAATGTGCGTTTGGCCTAACATATTGTGCACTTTGACAACCATTAATGTGCATATTATCTAATATAATTGTGCATTCTACAGTGCATGATTTTTTATATGTGTAATTCAAAATATAAATTGAACCGATAAAATTGATTTATTCGTAGGTTAATCAAATTAACTTAAATAATAATAACAAAATTATTATATATATTATAAAAGTTTATTTAGTATTTTAATATTTTGATATTATTTCTTTCATTTAAAATACATAATATATATAGTTATGGTTAAAATACATAATTTATATAGCTATAAGAAAAAATATATAAAAGTTAATATTTTTTATGTATTTTTATAAATTACATATTTGGCCCATGAGCTAAATTGAAATACAATTAAAATATCTAAAATTGCAATCAAGCCCTTGAGTTGTATCTAATTTACAAAATCAAGCACCCCAAAAATAGCAAAACGTGAACCAACTCAGGCAGAGCGCCGTGCCCGCCGCCTCGCCATTCAATCGTCATCGTACTCGCCGAATCAATTGTCCTCGTCGCCGCCAAGATCGCCGGCGAAATGGATTGATATTGGGAACATCAACCTGTGCGTGTGTGTGCGAGATAATTTGTGCGCTCGTCTGCGACAATATTTCTATGACAATGGCCGGTGTTTGGATGCTCGCGATTGGATGTGTCGAATGTGCAGCGGCGCTGAGCCGTTCTGGTTGTAGGTCCGCCGGCAGCAGTTCGTCCGACAACAATGACGGCGGAATCGGGGAGTGTGGAGCAGAGTCGGGGAGGAGGCGATGGTTGGTGGCTGGACTGCTGCGGCGGCGAACGGTGACGGACTGGCGCTTGCGGAAGATACGTGCTGGCGGCGGCGGGCGGTGACGGGCTGGCAACGGTGGCGGATCGGTTTCAGGTGTCGTGTATAGTGTGTGTATGTGTGGGTTGGTTTATGTATGTGTGTACTAGATGAGTGTGAGAGAGAGAATGTGGTAGAGTGACATGGGGAAGATGGTGGGAGTGGGGCCATGTGTGAGTATGAAAAGTTACCACATTACTCTTAATGATGATATAATATTGACTTTTTTTTAGTCATTAGATCATCCGATCTAACGACTACAATTTATTCTCATTTCTTTCACTAAGCACCATTCTCATGTGAACCCAACCCTATATATATATATATATATATAAAAGAGGCCTTCACAAGACGACAAGTGACGAATTCCTTACTTGACAAGTGGTTAATTTGAGTGCAAATACTTCAATACCCTTTTTTAATCATCTTTGTAATACAATATATGGAGGTATTTTGGTAATTTAATCTTAGTAGCATTTAAAGTGATGGAGGCCGGATTTTTGGGCTGTAAAACTTATTCACTAAACTCCTCTTACAGTTGTTCATTAGATTCCAACATGCTAAGGCTATTGTCGTCTATTCAGTCTGACAGATTTTCGCTGCACGAAAGCTTTTCCATTCTTGAAAGATTTTTTTATCTTCTTCACGCAAGTTACGGGATTCATTTTGATTTTCTTCCCTTTTTCTTCTTCACGCAAGTTGCTGTCTTCTCTATAGCCCCAATTTCAACCCTCTTTCTATTGCCTTGCGGACTCAAAGCAGTCCCCGGGAGATCTATGGCCACCGTATTGCCGTCTGTGAACGAGCTCAGGGTCGGATCCCAAAAACGGCAGCATACAGAAAAACCCTAGCGACCCAATTTCGATCGCCGCCTCCTGCTCGACCTTTTGAGACCGACATCACCCACACGGCGTGGGGGAACTGATGCTAATAGCAAGGTGTGCAACTTGGATTGGGGGGCAACGGTGGCAACTAATACAGCACCCTCTACTGTGTCATTTAAGGACCATTGGATGATATTACTTTAATCTAATGGCTCAAAATTTTTATTTATTTTTTAATAACACAACACAATAAAGTGTTTCTCTTACACTTTTCAATTCTCGCGTCTCGTACCCCACCCTTCTGCCAAGAAAAAATACAACCTTGTAATTGAGCTAATATTAAGTGTAATATATATGCAGTTTGGCTTTAATTTTTGATATTATGTATATTTATCCCCCAAGTATGGTGTTTTTATAATCAATAATATATATTTGGTTGTAATTATTGATGGTGATTTTTTGATTAGTTGAAAACTAGTGTAATTGGTGGGGAACTTCATGTGTAATGGGTGGAGAACTTCATGGTTCAACAAGAAATTTATGGTTTAATTGAACTTTGGAAATACTTATTTGTCCAATATTTGTATAACATTACATTTAAAAATGAAAATTAAAAAGTTTCAAATATTAATTATATAATATTACATTAATTAATAAAATAAAGGGTCATCTATCAAACCATTATTTTAACTTTCTCAAAGAAATGATATAATTGCAATATACACTTTTTAAAATAAAAAAATATCAATCCATTATATTTTAAGTAATATGAAACTTATAAAATTTTAAATAATTAAACTTTTAGAAAGACTTCCATTTAGTTAATTTAGCCACATTCTAGTTTTTTTAAATTGTGACATTGTTTAGAAAAACATATTTATTTAGAATTACAATTTACATATTTATTCTCTCTTAAAATAATTAGTTAATATGTTGTCTCTCCTACATATATAATTTTCTAAGTGATTTTACAAATTTGTTATATAAAAATATTAGATTAAAAAACATATAAAAATGTAACATATAATTTTATGAGTAAGTAAAATTTTTTAAAACAAGTCTCTCTTTGTAAAATGTAAAATGTTTAGTGGGAAACATCATATATCCCTCTTGCATTTTAATTTATAATACAAGTCTCTCTCCTCATCAAATTGCCATTAGCTTAAAGTAATATCATCCAATGGTCATTGAATAGCGCAGTAGAGTAGAGGGTGTTGTATTAGTTAGTACCGTTGGTACCCCAAATCCGTGCAACTTTTATTTGACTGTCGTGTAATTCTGAAATCCTTTTCAATTTTGTTGATAGTTGATTGTGGGGTTTAATGCATCAAATCCCCCTGTATTATACTAAATATGCGCGTTCTCCTCTTTATTTTAAAAATTGCGTCAGACTCCTTCTATTAAGGTTTTGCATGCGCGAAACACCCTAAACCGTCTAAGATGACGGAAGTGCCGTGCACGCGCGTGCTGTGTGGCTTTTTCTTTATTTTTTCACCCCAAAGTGGCAAAAATTACTGTTTTACCCTTGAATTATGTGCAAAACCTAAATGTATGAAATATGGACAACAAGATTCGAACCTAGGTTGGAAATGAAGGGAATGGCCGCTCAACCACTAGGCCATATGAATGGATGTGTAATTTATTGAACATAAATATCTCTATACATCATACTGAAATGAATTAAATTGTTTAAAAATAAATAAATAAATAAAATAAAAGAATAATATGTCAATTTACCATAAATTAAATGATTAATAATAATAATACTAATAACTTCATGAAAAAAACAATTAAAGAACAAAAATAAAAGAAAAGAAAAGGCGATCTGAAAACCCTCCCCCAAATCAGTTCAATCTCGTTCCTTCCTTCAATCTCGTTCGATCCACCTTCCTCGGTAACGAAGATGTCAAGACTCGCAGTCGTTCTTCTCCACCTGGTCTTATCCTGATGTCGCGTGCCTTGCTCTGGCCAAGGAAACTCGGCGGTCGGGGGTCCGCTCATATGGTTGCAAACGGGGCTAAAGTTGGTGGTGGCGATCCTCCTGGTCGGTTTCTGGCTGGCAAATCGAGTTCTCTCATCTATTGCCGGTGGGAGCTGTACTTGGGAGGTAAACCCCTCATCTCTCCTTGTCTGTGGTCGTTGGGCTGCATTTTTCCGGCGAAGCCTAGCCGTTCTGGTTGGTTTTGGCTTCTGGTCGCTGGAGTTCGTGGTGGTCCGAGGCGGTGCGTGCTCTAAAGGGTGGGTTGGGACTCTGGTGCTGCGACTGCTTGTGGCAGCGGTTGGAGTTGAGGGGGCGTGTCATTCTCACCATCCTTTGTGCGTCTAGTGGTGTTAGGCGGCAAGGGGTATGGTTCTCCCGAGCTCGGCTAGTGGTGTTTGACGAGTTCGGGTGGGTCTGGTGTGAATGTCGGCTGCCTCTCTCTTGGTTGGGGACGGGTCGACTCTGGATTGGTTTGGGGTTCGGTTGGTTCTACTGTATAGGCAATTCGCAGTTTCGGTAGCCGCTGCTCGGATCTGGAACCTTTTTGTATCGATCGTTTCGCTGCGGGTCGAGCTCTTTCGATTGCTGGGGAAGGGCCTGTTTGTTTTTATTATTGTTGATTGTTGTTGCTTGAGTCTGTTTTAGTGAAGTGTTTTTGGTTTGGGCTCTTCGCCTGAGTGTTTTATGTTTGGTTTTTTTTGGTCTGGGCCGTTGGCCCCTGTGTTGATTACCCCGTGGGGGCCGATCCTATTCTCCTGTGGGGAGCGATCTTAGTTTGTTTAGTTGTCTGTAGTGTTTTGAGTCAGTTTTTATTTTAGCTTGGCTAGTTGAGGTTCTAGGCGGTCTGCTGACCTGTCCTCTCAGTTTTCAGTTGGTAGCTATCTTATTCAGCTATGGGCTGCTTTTGCACATTTGTGCTTTTTGGTTATAATATCATATCTATCGTTTCGGAAAAAAACAAAAATAATACTAATAACTTCCAATAAATTAAATTAACTTAAAATAATGAAAAAAATTAAATTAAAATAAAGTAAGATAAAATTTAATGTATTAGCTTGAACTAAAATTAAATAAATTTTAAATGAGAAAAATAAATATAAAAATGAAATTAATAAATAAATAAAATTAAAATAATCTAATTAAAGAAAAATAAAAATAATAACTATATAAGATAATAAAGTATAAAAATTATAAAGTAAGATGAATAATAAATCAAATATCTTATTATGAAATAATAAAATAAATAAATAAGGAACTGAAATTAACATAATATAATATAATAAAAAATATTATTTATCAAATAATTTTAATATGATTTACTCTTAAAAAATATATTACTATTTAATATAAAAACAAAATGATAATTTCATTTTAATAAATTAATAATATAAATGTAAAATAAATTTTAATATAAAATTTCAATACACGTTTTAATGAATTGACGTAATATAATCTGTATAAATTATATTAAATATAATTTATAAAATTAAATGATTAATTTAATTAATTAAATTTATAATAAAATTAAAAGATAAATTAAATTACATTCAATTTGTAATAAAATTAAATTCTACTTATATATATAATATATTATTAAAGTATAATTTTGAAAATAAAATATTTTTTATTAAATAGCTATATATGATTTGTATTTATTTATTTTAACTATTTTTATACTATTTTATATTTTTTTTAATATTTTATAAATATATAGATTTACTTAATTATTATATTATTTATTATTTAACTACAATTTTTTATATTTATTTATATTTATTTTAATTATTTTTTTTCCGTTTATCATAAATAGTTATTTGAATTATTTTTTTCGTTTAATTTTATATAATTTAGTTTATTATATTTGAATTATCATAATTTTATATTTTAATAATTTAATTTAATATAAGTTAAATATTCTAAATTTAATTTCATTTATCCATAACAATGTCCATATATATCAAACATTCCTAGTTCTAACACTCAACCTTGAATGGTGTAGTGGATGATTGCTTGTCTTGCTCCCAAAAAGTACCAGGTTCGAATACTATGGGTTGTAATTTTTTTTAATTCAATTTCTCGCGATGTATTCAATATATCATAAATATATGTATAATATTCAGAGGGTATAACGGGAGACAAGGGAGCGTGTGCACCTGAGACCTTAATATAAGGGAGTCTGTCGCAATTTTTAAATTAGAGGGGGAAAACGCGCAGATTTAATATAATACAGGGGGATTTGGTGCAGATTTAGTATAATACAAGGGAATTTGGTGCATTAAACCCGTTGATTGTGAGAGCTGCTATGGAAGTATGGAACCATATCTAGTGTCAGGTAGAACAGTTTGTTTTTGCTATGAAGAGGAGTGATGAAAATTATGGCACCAAATTTTCCATCATCTGCAGTTTCTGATGGCTGGATAGGCTTGGATATTGGTCCCGACAGTATCAAGTCAATTCAACAAATTAATCTTAAAAATACAAGCACTGTGTAAGTAGGAGGTAATTCTAATACATACGATATACCCTCTATTTAATAAGTTTTTTTTTTTCCTCTATCCAATAAGGTTGTGCTTTATTCTTTAGGCAATGAGTCACAGTAAGTATTAAATCAGAATTATAGGTTTTGCAATAAACAAGGTTCAGTTACATTGAGTTTTTGTTGGTTGTGGTACAACATAGAAGAATGGACCGGGACAAAAAGGAAGATCAAAATCGAGATTGATTTTTCTTTGTTCTTCTTCTTCTTCTTCTTTTTCTGTGGGACTAGTAATGTTCTGTAAAAATATTTCAATTTGTAACGGTGCCATGTGTACTTTGGTGCTTTTTATGTTTCTCACAATAACTTAGAAGTTTTTGTCTTCCGTGTATCAGGACGACGATAAAGTTTCATGCTTGGGGATTGAAAATGGCTTATGATGCTTAAGTGGAGGTTATTTTTCTGATGTTTATATTGTTGACTTCATTTTGACTGGGGTATGGTACATAGTTTGGTTGTTTGCAATGGTGAACGATTTCTTTTGGATCTCTTTTAATTATATTTGTTTCAAAATTGAATTTATTATTTTGTTTAATACATTTTGGGATTTTAGAAAATAGATTCAAAATGTGGAGATAAGATTACAAATGTGAGTATGTTTTAAAGTATAATTGGCTTGTAGAACTTTCTAAAAATTGATACAAATGTAAGCAAAAGGCTGAGGGTTCAACTAGGCCATTTGCGAATTCAGGTAAAATGGTGGCGCTTCCCTACTTAGAACTTCTCTCTATGAATCATTTAGTTTGGCTTTCCCTAATTTTGGTGGAAAAAATACTTTCTTTGGAGGTGGTGTTATATCATTCGCTTAAACATTTATTTTTAATAGGTTAAGTTAAATCTTTTTGTGTGGTATATTTTGTTGTGAAACTAAGTTTGGAATTGTAACAGAAAGTTTTTGCGCTTGTCTTTAGGTAAAACTATTAAATTTTCCGGTTGATGAAATATATTATGCGATTGTTGGCTTGTGATTCCCAGTGACCATAGAAGATTTTCCCACCAGTAAATATACCTTTTTTTTCATTTTCTTTCTTTACTTCAGTGGGGTGGAGGTGGAATGGGAGGGTGTGTACTTATTTATTGCCGCAAACTTGAATGGAAGTTGCCTGTATAACTTTAATAACCATTGCAGTTGTTGGTCAAAAGCTATTTTTCTGGGTAAATATTATTCTTATGTTTTTCGTTTGCTTTCAATATAGTGTACTTCGATCATTTGCCTTACTGATATTTTTCGTTTTGCTAACTTTTGGTTACTCTGTGTTTCAGTTGATTCGCGTTTGCAACAGATCGCTGATGTATTTTCCTTTCTATTTTTTCTAAAGTTCGTGAATTAGGGCACATCGGCCGATCTGGATACTCAGTTTTTGAACAAGTAGGCAAAGCTGCTCATGTCTGAGAAATTTTCACAGGAATTAGATCGCCCGGTTTGATTTCGGTTCCTTTTTTACATTTTTTTGCCCTTTATTTTTGTATTTCTTTGTTTTGGCCTTCACAACTTGTTTAGCATTAATTGTATGTTTTTTATTAAAATAATAGGCACTACTTTCTTTCAATAGTATCCCAAAGAATGGAATGGAATAGAAAGCATGATGAGGAGCGTGAGAGGATGAGAGAGGCACAAAACATATAAGATGTAAGAATTTCTTTTTGTAAGGAATCATTTGGTTATCTGGATGCGCAGTTCACAAATCAAAGTTTAAGCCTTTCTTGCAAGCAGTGTTAATCAGTCCTTATTTGTTGTATAGGATATTTCCCAAACGCAGGAAAGTGTTGTTACGGTCATCTAGAAGAAGTAGAGAAAAAAGGCTGTGGAAATTGGCAGTCGAGTGACACAAGGGAATTGTTCTATAGTTTCCACAGAGATCATTCATGCATAAGTGTGTGGTGCACTTCATACCTCAAAATAAGCAGATTACATGCCGCAGGAGCAGTCATGCATAAGTGTGTGGTGCACTTCATACCTAAAAAATAAGCAGATTCTATGATTCAAACAACATCCCGGGTTCATCGTGAAAAAACTTTATGACACTGAACAGAGCAGGCTCTTCAACTTAACCGACAAAGGTTACAAGGACAATAAGCAGCACGAGGTTAACCTCCTCGTTTAGAAAAATCTTGCACAAATCGGTGACCTTGATCTTCAGCCTGAGGATGCTATTGTGGACCGTGGAGACCAAGCGAAGAGTAAACGACTTATAAGGAAGAGGAACGTGTCTCCTTTGAATGTTACCAAGGTGGATAGATAGAGAGGACTTACTAGATTTCACTCGATAAAAGCAGAAACTTCTAGGAGCGCTTGTGGTACCGAATCGGGATACTCTGTTATCCTATCTAATCGGGAAACACAACGCAACAGATGGTTGGAGAAGCTACTTCAATCAATTCAACCTGTTGCAGTTCTTGTGGTAAGTTGAAAGATGAACGAGATAAGAACAAGAATGACGGTGACGGTTCATAAAATAAACCTCAACATAAGGTTCCATTATTCTTTGTTTTCTTTTCCCTCCCAGAAATCAGGAACATTTTCTGCATTACCTTTCTTTGTAGTTTGAATTTTCTTGACTGTATTTTTCTTAGGGTGATGCATCATCTGACTGGACAGATACAGCCACTCATGGCGGTGGTTACTATTGAGACAGGTGCTCATGAGACGCTTTCTGCATAATTTCATAAGTATAATCATAAGATGCGGTTGTTGGCGTTCACCATAAGGTTTCTCCATTGTTGCTTTTCATCAGGATTTTGTTCTTGCATGTGTAGCCTTTTTTTTTTTTTAATATCGTTGAACAAGGTTGTGGTGATTTGGTATGAGTGGTTGCAAAATTTGAATAATTGTTTTGCAACAGATGCTCAAAAATGATTTTTGCTATATTGTTTAACTTCTTCTCCTTTTCTATATGCATTTTTCTTCTTTGTTCTGTCTGTAACTCAAATTCTATGTTGACTTTGTTGAATTATTGCAGAGCAATGATGTATTAGCACGACGCCTTATGAATCTTATATGATGTTATAAGATTATTAGTCATTTTAAATTATAAAAACTCGCAATCTTTTAACTATTTTAAGATTAACAAAATTATCCTGACAAGCTTTTCATTTATCAAATTGCCGTTATCCTGACAAGCCTAAGTCACGCCTAAGAGTCATTAGCACAAGTCATACTTTGTTGGCCTTATTATATTCATAACCTAGCATGGGTGAGATTGTTTTTTTTAAGTCCTTGTGTAAGAGTGTGTCTTCCACTCAACCCTTGGTGCTATGAGCAGAGTTCTCAGCCATTTTTTCAGTCCAAAATCGTGCACCATCAGCCCATGCATGCCTTAGTGTCTTTGGGAATGAGAAAGAACACCTTGTCCCCAACAAGTGTTCCCCACCCTCCTTAGCATTGTAATGTCCGCCCAAGACCAGGCCTATAAGCCTCTTCCCAGCTCCAAAGTCTCCCAAATTTTTACTATTATGATACTTATCATTGTGGAGAAAAACACTTCCAAACACTTGAGCATTTTAGCAAAAACCGAGAGTAAGTACTTGAGAGCATGAAAAATCCCGAGTGCACACTTGTGTTTATTTTCAAATTCTAGCCATCAACTCATGCTACTAACCACTTTATATCACTCTTAACCCATTCTACACTTCCAATAGAAGTGTTTTGAGGCATTAAACTCAAGAAAGTTAGAAGAGAACAAGCCACAAAGCTGCAGCAACAACAACCTAGCGAAAACCGAGCACACCAAGCTTCCTTTGCATTTTTGAGAAGTTTTCAAGGTTAGTTTGCTAAATACTTTTTAGGACCTGTTATGCATGATATGAGAATGAGAATTATTTGTTTTGATGACTTATAGGTTCAGTGTTTGAGTAGTTATAAGCATGCAAAAATGTTAAAGTTGTTTCAGCTCACCCGCATGTTGTTTATGTGATGTTTGCTTGCTTTTTACCTGTGCTATGCCAAACCTGCTATTGTGCGACTTAAGTATCTATTTTTTGTGGAAGAGAAGAGTTCAAATAGATCAAGAATTAGGTCAATTGTCTTAGTATAACACGAGTTCTTGATTTTTAAAGTTAAACATGCAAGATGAACTTTACATGCGCGAATTTCAGTTGCGACTTCAAACACGTAGAACTCGAGTTATACTCTGGATAAAATTATGAAATTTTATGGACATGTTCATATATAAGTTGAGAGCCTCCATACCAAATTTCATGATTTTATCATAAGAAATAAAGGAGTTATAATTTTTAGATTGCATGCGTGTCGAACTAATGTTATGTGCGAGAGTACTCTGTCCACATGCAAGCTATGAATGCAAAACTTTTATATAAAATCCTCTTATGAGTGGTGAACATTGTGACTGAGTTTGAGCTTAAAATTTTGATCATGTGATTTTACAAAATTGTTGCAATATGCGCATGTATATAACTAAATTTCATGTTATGCTTAATTCATGAGTTAATAAGCAAATGAAGTCCTATTGACATGAAATTTGGATAGCAAGTATATGTCTATGTCTACTATTTAACTGCCAAGTTTTGTTATTTTTGGAGACTTGTGTGAATTTTAAAAATTCATGAGGTTAAGAGCTCAATTATGCTCAATTTAAATTTTAGATAAATGTAAAATCTTGATTTAATTGAGCTTCATGAGTAGACATGGCTTAGTATAAGTTAAGTGGTCGGAGAGGGTCACCTTCCCGGCCTGACCGGAAAGCAGCCAGTGTCGCACGGTCAGCGTGAGCGCGTGCCGCCCGAACCGAGCCTAGGTCACCAGTCGAACTCGAGCTGGTTTGGTAAGCGGACCCGGTTCGACTAAGTTAGACCGGATGGTTCAAACCAGATTAAGATAGACTGGTAAATTCAGTTTCCAGGATTCAGTCAGACTTTATCCGGAAACGCTAGATCAGTCCAGTCGAGCAGAAGAGCAAGTCCAGTTTACTTGTTTACGTGATTTTATTTATTTTATCTATTTTGTTATATATGCATGTAATTATTTATATGTAATCAGCCTTATCTGTTATAATATAAAATGATCATTTCAGATTAAGTTTAGCAGTCAAGCAAAATACTTAGATTATTTTGCTTGTATATGTTTGGTAGCTTGAGGAGAGTCGAGCCTCCGACAGCTACCCAAATTTTCCAGCACTTGCGTAGTCCTTTTCAGCATAACAGGTGGGGGTCATGTACTGGATTCAACATCATGTATAATATTTGTATTATGGCAGAGGTATGTTTGAGACAGTTAGTTCTCCAGGTGGAGGCCGACCTAAGGGCCTTAATATCCCATCTGGTGACCGGTGGAGGCCAAGGGCCTTAATATCCCATCGGTGTGTGCACACGAGCGGCCGACCTAAGGGCCGAAGGTCTTTTGACCACAGAAAAGCAAGAAAAGAAAAGTTTACAGTTTAAACTCTTATATATTTATGTTTATGACACGTTATTATAAATACTGTTTTATTCAGTACTGGTCTTTGCGGAGTATAGTGGTTTGCTCACGCCCCCATTGTGTTTTTCAGGAGACGGAGTCGAGAGTGCCAGATGAGCACAGACGTGGCGAAGCGTGGTCATGAGAGTCATGGACATTTTTACGCTCATTTTATGTCCTAGTTTTTTTTTTATCATGTATTATTCGGATATGTATTTCTGTATTTCGGATGCTTCCGTTAGCAGACTAGACAGTGCGAGACAGTTCAGACATTGCATGTTTAATTCCATTATCCATAGCGGATAGTAGGGTTGCATGTTTTATATATATGTCTGTGAGCAAGTTAAGTAAGTTTTTATCTGTGACATCCCGCAACAAGTTAGTATTTTCGAAAACCAGCTCGCACGATCTTTCGAAAATAAAAGCAAAAATTTTACTCTGATTTTTTTAAAAGCTAGTAAGGCGGGGTGTGACAGGCTGGTCGTGGTTGAGGTGGAGAGGTTTACTTGATGTCTAAGCAGTACAAGATCAATAGGATTCTACTGCTTAAAGGAGTTCCAGTTGAACAGGGAAAGAACAACCACAGTTTCCATATTTAAGGAGACTTAATATTTAATGGCCATAATAGTGAATTTATATTATTTATTTAAGTTTATTATGCCACTAAATTAATATTTATGCATGTTAATTAATTATGTTCTTGCATGGGATTAATTTAGTATTGTAAGATTAATTATGCATGATAATTAATTATGTAATGCATAGGATTAATTTAGAATTGTGTCAATAAATTATGCATGTAATTAATTTGCATTGGCATGTATTAATTTAGAATTGCATAAATTATTGTACATGTTAATTAATTATTGCATTGACATAGATTAATTTAGAATTGCATGTTGATTAATTATTGCATTAACATAGATTAATTTGGAATTGCATAAATAGTTAAAAATCCTCATTAAATTATACTAAGTTTGAGAAGGGATTTTAAATTAAAGTTAATTGTAAAATTCCTAAGGCCTGTATTTCTAATTTGTCGGTAAATCAGTTAAGCTGCGGTAATGGGCTCCCCCTGGTGACATTGCTAAAATTTAATTGTAGGTAATTACCAAGACAAATTTCTAAATAGACGGTTAGAGGAAATCTTATGAGAGCGTACGGGCTTCCCTTCAGATGACGTATAATCGAAATTTGACGACCTTAGGACCAAAAATGGGATTCACTTAGAATGCAATTAAATTTATTAATCCCCCTCGGGGTCCCTGAGTTCTATTGCATGGCCAAATGGAGACCGACTATTAACTTCGTTTGTCATGAATTTGGTTTTGACTTATGAAAATTAATGGGCACTTGAAAATCCCTTCTCTTACAAAATGCAAGTTTGTAGGGCGACCCTCGTAACATGCATTCTCACAAGGTGTAATAGATGTCGGTGAATTTAAGTTAATATTGTTTTGAGGATATCAATATTAGCAGTTAAATTCAAAAGTGTTTAATCTGTAAAATTTATTTGCATGACTCTCAGAATATTCATCATGTCGTTTAATCCGTTGTCTGTCATTCTAAAAGAAAATCTACTTACTGGTCTTAATTACATTGATTAGAAGAGGAACTTAGACATAGTGTTGACTTCTGAGGAGTACAAGGGCACACCCGGAAGGGAGCATGCCCTGAGTGCTATCGCGCAGTTGAATGAGCTAGAAGCATTAGGAGCTAGTATTGATGGGGTAACCAAGGACGATAAAGTGCTCAAGCTTTTGCCGAAAAGTTTTGACCCATTCTAGTTGAACTATGACATGCATGCGTTATGTACGGTTCTTCCGGAGTTGTTGACTGAGCTTTATGCGGCATAAGAGGTGCAAGTTGCCGAGCAGGCTGGACCTTCTAGGCCTCACAAGGGCAGGAAGAGAAAGAAGTCTGCAGGAAAGGCGAGGGCACAAGATGCTCTGGTTGCTCAGCGACTGGCCCCTAACACTGTGGAAAAGAAACCGAAAGGAAGATGCTACAAGTGCAACAAGTGAGGACACTGGAAGGTCGACTGCCATCTCCTCAAGAAAGGTAACTCTCTCGTTATGAATGGTTTCTCAGTTTCGTTTGATGACATGGTTGTTATTCGTTTTGGAAATCGTTCCATATGTTGTGGTTCATTAGTTGTCAATTTATATGTTCTCAAACCAAACTCCCCCACAGTGCAACAAAATGAATTGAATAATGTCATAACTACATCTAATAAGAGGAAGGAGTCTTCGCAGATAAATCAAGCATATCTGTTGCACCTTAGACTTGGGCACATCAACCTTAAGAGGATTCAAAAGTTTGTGGCCAGTGGACATCTCAGTCCATTGGAAGAGCACTATCCAACTTGGGGATCCTGTCTAGAAGGTAAGATGACCAAGAGGCTGTTCACGACAAAGGGGTATAGGAGCCAAGAAGTGCTAGGACTGATTCATTCTGATTTGTGTGGTCCAATGTCAATCCAGGCTAGAGGAGGTTTCGAGTATTATGTGTCTTGTATAGATGATTACTCGAGATGTGGGTACGTTTACCTGTTTCACCGCAAGTGCGAATGCTTTGAGAAATTCAAGGAGTATCGGGCAGTTGTGGAGAAGCTTCATTTTATGTTTTTCTTCCTTTGTATTTTTTAACTTAATTTATGTTTATGGTTCCTAGTGAGTTCTTTAAGATGGTTGAGTGCATGGGTAGGTAAGGGTACCAAGACTCAAAGGTGAAAGAGTTGGAGTCTTTGCTACAAGATCTCCTCATCGTCTGTGCTCCATTGGGTTGACTGTAGCTAAGGTATTGTTATATTGCACTATGAAAAAATATCTTCCAAAATGGTCTTGTTGAAGCTCCTTTGCTTATCACTTTGTTTGTATCAACAAATCCATAAACTTTGCACGCAGACATATTTTCTTTGAAGAAATGGGATTCCATGCTAAAATGTTATGATTGATCCATAATTGGCTCAATCAAATTCTGTTGCCAAATTTGAACCTTCACTGTTTAATCATGTAGTTCTGTATTTCTAATTATTTGTTATGGCTATATTTGCACATTATATTTCCATTTTTTAGTTGATATCTATTAACAACTCCCATGCTGATGCCTCCCTGGCAATTCATTTGGCGAGAAAATATTTGTTATGGCAGAACTTTATGCCCATGCTAAAATTACTTTCTAGGAACTGCAGAATCTATTCTTTTCCCTTTTCAAATAAAATTTATGCAAATTCGCCTTTTGCTCGTTTTAGGTCGAGGCAGTACATGGGCATACGGTCTTACTCTCTAGCGTGGATCTGGTTGATGGAACTGTAAGTTCTCGATTTTTGCATCAGTAGCTATCTTATGTAAAAGAAATTGTCTCATTTGTTTTCTTCGTCTTATAAGTACATTTATATGTGGCAGTATATGCAACAGTAACACAACCTACTACAACTATTATTACAGCCTGTTCTGGACATCAAACCTTATTTGCCGTATTGTGACAACATTCAAGGAGCAATGGTTGTTATGGGTTAAGTTTAAATGACTGAAACATAACTGAAAATTCGTGAAACTAGCTCCTCTTCGTGTTATTTCCTGGAGTAGCTGAAACTAGTTTTTTGTTTGAAGACAAACAATATAGTTGTTATGGGTTACTGAGGGAACAAAATTAGAAGTTCTGTATTTCCTGAAATAAATGAACAAATAAAAGACGAAATAAAATAATAACCAACAACTCCATAATGAAACACTTAAACCCCTCCTTCAACACGGCACATTGGAATAAAATATAAATGTAGATATCAACTTGCTTCACAAACAATTACGTGGTATAT